>OY756977.1:9944139-10544139 GCA_963580505.1 Ennomos erosarius | reverse complement strand
CTACCTAGTAATCCTAGTATGGGAGTTTTGGCGGGAACGAAAAAAGTTCACATCGTTGCATTGTAGTATTTCTCATAACTTGTTTTTTTTTTTCTTATATTTTGGCTCCACACAGTGTATTTAGCCAGTGTCAAGTATTATATTTTCATCGTGTTATCAAATATCTCACGCAAAGTCATGTCCTAGTCATAGTCATAGTCCAGTCTAAGTCATGCTCCAGCAAAGTGGTGGCAACTTTACTAGGAGCTTCTATGGAGTTTTGGAAGCAACACGAAAAATCACGTTTCACCACATTATATCACTTGCCCTCACTCATGCTCGTAATTCAGCACTTAATGCCTAAAACGCCACCAATTTTAAACATTAACACTGGAAAAAGCAAAAGTTTTGAAAAATAATACAATGCAACGACGTGAACTTTTCCGCGTTCCCGCCAAAACTCCTTTGTTCTTTTTCCAGTGTTAATGTTTCAAATTGGTGGCATTTTACACATTAAGTGCTGAATTACGAGCAATAGTGTGGGCAAGTGATATAATGTGGTGAAACGTGGTTTTTCGTGTTGCTTCCAAAACTCCATTGAAGCTTCTAGTAAAGTAAAGTGCCACCACTTTACTAGATCATGACTTAGACTGGACTATGACTATGACTTAGACTTGACTATGTACGTAAAATATTAAAATTCGATGAAAATATACATACTGGCTAAATACGCTATGTGTGGAGCCAAAATATAAGAAAATAGAAAAACCTAGTATACATGTCGCGTGGTAGTCGTCAGCCGGGCGGACGACCCGTAGTTTTTCTTTTCTTCGCAACTTTCACGTAAACGTTATGAAATCCTACCAAAGTTTTCGTATAAATACAATATTTCCTCATATTTTTTATGAATTCGCCTATCAGTTGCGTAATAATAAATCATTCTATCGGAAATATGTAATGAAATTACTTGGCCATCTAAAGCATATCAATACACATCAGCAGCGTTTGCATATACATATACAGGGTTACAGGGAAAATCGTGCTAGATCCGTTTAGGGCGTGGAGTACCCATCATTTCTGACTTATTTCACTATGTAACACCCTAGCCTAAACTTAACCCTTTTCGAGATATTCGACTTTTAATATTTTTTGTGAAAATTGCCGATTTTTAGGCTACAAAATTTAATTTTGTTTATTTTGTGTGTCTTATTATTATGATTATTGCATTTTTACATGTGTATTAAGATGTTTTAGGACGGCAATCATTAAAATAGTACATAAGTTAATTGAATAGACCGTAGTAGACAAGTGAAAGTTAAGAAATACAAAAAATATTAGAAACTGTATTTTTCTCTAAGGAATATCTAAATAAAATATTAAGTTGAGGCTAGGTTGTTTCATAGTGAAATAAGTCAGAAATGATGGGTACTCCACGCCCTTAACGGATCTAGCACAATTTTTCCTGTAACCCTGTATACAACGTGACCTTGAATTGATATGTTATCCCGAAAGGGGGTAAATCTACACCCCAAGTTTCTTCTACGATTTCACTAAATTAATAGTTTTTCATTGAAGAAATGCCATGTAGTTTACGTTCGAAAATAGCCTTAGCGCAGCTGGGTGGTTAAACTTCGCCCTTGACCGAGTGCACGTAAATGAGTTTAACGACCTGTGTTTAGAAATGAATTTATAGTAAGTACATATCTTGTTAACTCTCGTAGCGATCGCACGTGCAATTTTGCGAGTGGATTTATTTTTTACCATCGAAGTTTGGAAACACCCAGTTTCAAGTAAGACTCTCACAAATTGTAGGGTATCATGGTCTCAATCCCCCCATTTCGGGATAACATATCAATTTCTATATATACTTACACAGTACCCATATATGCGCTAATTATATACCTAATGCAATACAGACTTAGTTCATAGAAGTTCAGGCATGAGCCTCAATATCAGTCTAATTTATGCAAAATTTCAACGCGTCGTGTTGCTCGTGTTACAGACAAAAGGCATGTCATAGAACTGTGCAATATTAATTAAGTACTCATAATATACCCTTTTGGTAATCATTCTAAGTATTATGTATGAAATCAGAAAGAATTTTGATACTAGGACACCTTTTCAGCATCTAAACAAAGTTTGACGAATGAATATTGTAATCATAATAATAGTAAGTAAACCCTTATATTATTCTTTCCGTTTATGTCCATCGGTTTTCAGATTTGCCCGTTTTTCTGCTGGCGTAGGTTATAGGTATATTACCTTTTACCTTCTTATATACCCCCGGGGTTAACCCCGGTATTAATAGTCTTTGAGAAAACTCGTCCAAAGTTCAACCGTTTCTCCGTCAAACGCACAGAAACAAACAAACGATCATACATGTTTCTCTTACTTAATAATTTACATAATTTAAGGCATATTTTATTTACTTTTGGAAACTGAAAGCCACCGTCCTTGTTGTTGTTCATCATCTCTCTATACTTTTGAGTTGTCTGGAAGAGATCGCTTTAAGCGATAAGACCGCCCATTGTGACACTTAGTTATAAGATTTATTACTGTATTTTTCTGTAAAATGGTGTTTTCAATAAAGAGTTTATCTATCTAATCTATCTATCTATCTACCTATTATTTCTTCACATGATTAGTATAACGCGTACCTACCTAAGCAGTTTAATTTCATTCCTTTGTTGCCTTTGTCTCGTTCTATGCCTTTGCGTGTGGGGGAAGCAGTGAGCTGTGCAACTTTGTGAGCAATTGAACGTTGCAAATGTGTATATTGTCTGTGTATGTATAGGTAGGTATAACGTATAACGCAGGCGCACAATGAGATCGGTTCAGTTTCATGAATGCACTTCGCTAACCCTGTCTTTGATAGCCTTTTAGATTAGCAACAGTTGTCTACCAGAAAAGCGAATGTAGCTCAGTGTCCGTGCGGTATCCAATTCAACACATGTTGGTTTGATTCCCGCTGGGCTCTGAAACAAAGATTTTTCAAGTTTATGCGCCTCGCTCTTACAAGGGTGAAGGAAAACGTTGGCGAGTGGAAACTAGCATGTTAAAGATAAAGAATCACAATATTCGAGGACATTTGTGTGTGGCATCCTCCATTGCTGCTATACCGGGTGTAATTGAATTCATTAGCATCCTTTGAAACTAGATACCTACTCCTGATACCGGTCACGTGTGGACAAAAATTTTTGAATTCTAACGCATTGGTTTGGTAATAATAAGAACTCCAAAAAATGGAATAACTTACTTAATCAGATCATTAACAGCCTGAAGACGTCCACTGCTGAACATAGGCCTCCCCCAGGGAGCGCCACTTGGAGCGGCTGCTCGCCTCCTGCATCCATCGGCTCCCCACGGCTTTCACCAGGTCGTCGGTCCACCTAGTGGGGGGCTTAATCAAATGCTACAATACAAAATTTAATTAAAATAATGAATTACTGTTTTTAATTAGTACATACAAGGTATAAAAACGTTTAAATGTATCAAAATCATCCGTGCCAACTGCGTTAGGTGCCGCGGCAATCTTCATAATTTTCAATAAAAATTATTTGTTTTACACTCTTTACTCTTTAAGAATCATCTATAAATGATGTACTATCATGGGCTCAATTTATGCTAATGAATTAAATTACATCCAAGGCGGTTATTCTCTATGGAAACACAGATTCCACACGATACGAAACCACGTCGTTATCTTGTCTTGTTCAAATCGTGTCACAGTGTCAGATTTATCTTCACTTTACATTAAAGTTATCTTTATTTTGAATAAAATATATTGACATAAGTCGTCAAATCTTTTGATGTGTTTATGTTTCGAAACGCGTTTCGGTAAAACACACGATTTTTGACAGTTCAAATCGCGCCAATTCCAAATTTATTTCGCGCGGTTTTGTTTTCGTTTCATAGAGGTTACAGTTTTGCAGATTTCTTATGTAAGACAAGGAACTCGCGTGGTTTTGAAGTAAGGAATCGATACGGAATAATGGCCGTATACATACTAATACCCCAGATAATATGTATATATTAGGTCTATCATGATTCGTGACCTACATTATCCCATCTCATCAATAGAAACGTATTATTGGGCTAATGATGAGTCCATTAGAGTTACTGGTTGGACACAGAGGCCACCCAAAAAAAATGCCACTTTGGACGCTTAACATGGGGGTTTGCCATAATCACCGGCACCACGCTTGTCAGGCGGGTTAGTAATCACACAAAATTCTGTTTAATGTACCAAGACTACCAAGGAGAATAATGCTGACCGTTCCCTGGATATTCTCTTAGACTTCTCTTAAGGCACCCACGGGAAAAGATGGGGTGGTGCTATTCGCTAATCAGAAGTGAGTCGCGGTTGTAGGAGAAATTATGTTCACGACCATGGAGCTAATAAAAAAAGAAGGAGGGAATCCTGTCTGATCTGAAACTGAAGCACCCTTAGGAAGCCGGAATCACGACCTATCAACGCACTTTAGTATTTAGTATTTATTTATTTGCTTACATAAAAACTTAGTACTTAAGTAAACAACTTAGAGTAACCAAATACACAGATATTATAATAGTATACTACTAGGCGTGAGACAGGGAGACGTTATTTCTCCGAAACTGTTCACAAACGCATTGGAGGATGTTTTCAAGCTCTTCGAGTGGAAAAGATGTGGCATCAACATAAATGGCGAGTATATCACTAACCTTCGTTTTGCCGATGATATAGTCATAATCGCGGAGTCACTCGATGATCTCAGCACCATGCTCAACGACCTCAGTAGAGTCTCCCGACAGGTTGGTCTTAAGATGAACATGGACAAGACGAAAATCATGTCAAATGCCTATGTTCCACCTATACCGGTAATTGTTGGGAACGATACTCTCGAAGTTGTCGACAAATACGTCTATCTAGGGCAGACTGTCCAATTGGGTAGGTCCAACTTCGACAAAGAGGTTGCCCGAAGAATCCAACTCGGCTGGGCAGCGTTCGGGAAGCTTCGACCTATCTTTTCGTCCAAAATACCACAAAGCCTGAAAACAAAAGTTTTCAATCAATGTGTGTTGCCAGTGATGACTTATGGAACTGAGACGTGGTCTCTAACTGTTGGCCTCATTACTAAGCTCAAAGTCGCGCAACGAGCTATGGAGAGAGCAATGCTCGGTGTTTCCCTGCGAGATAGGATCCAAAATGAGGAGATCCGCAGGAGAACTAAAGTGACCGATGTAGCTCTTAGGATTGGCAAGTTGAAATGGCAATGGGCAGGCCACATCGCTCGTAGAACTGACAACCGATGGGGAGGAAAGGTTCTCGAGTGGCGACCACGAACTGGAAGACGCAGCGTAGGCCGGCCCCCCACTAGGTGGACCGACGACCTGGTGAAAGCCGCGGGGAGCCGATGGATGCAGGAGGCGAGCAGCCGCTCTAAGTGGCGCTCCCTGGGGGAGGCCTATGTTCAGCAGTGGACGTCTTCAGGCTGTTAATGATGATGATGATGACTACTAGGCCTATTGCGTGCGTAGCAATCTTATTTTTTGTTAATAAAAAATTATAACTGAAATTAAAATTCAAAAATGACAGAGGCTGTGTTGCTGTCAAATAACCCTCATAAAAGGCAGAATAATAGTAATTAATCTTTGTACTAGTATAGCATTATTATTATTATTATCATCTGTGCTCTTTGTATAGAGTACCCAGCACCAGCAGTGCTGCCATCTGCCATCAAAAGGCTTGTACAAATGCTTAAACGCATTATATAAACCTCAACTCAACGTAGTTCAACTACTTGCCGCTTAGTGCGAGTACAAAAAAAATTTTTGAAAATTTTTATGAAATTTGATTTAAATGCCCCTCATTATAAATTTCCAAGGTTATGGGTTTTTTAAAAGTTGTACTATATCTGCGCCTTTTCATGTTCTCTGCGGATTCGGCCGCCGCGCCAGCCTCAACTTGTGTTCCAGGAAGATGTGACGGCGCGAGGGTGTCAACACAGATTGCATCCCAAACCAAGGGCCGCCCCATCTTCCATGGGTCATTCCGTCAGGTCTCTTGCCATCGTCACGTACGAGGCCATTGGGTTCCAGAATGGCCGCGCAGTTGGCGCTGACAAAAACTCGACGGATTATATCGTTGAGACTAGCGTGACGAGAAATCCTGTTGGAAAATTATTTATGTGTTTATTCATATTAAGCCGTCGTTCCTTTAGATGTGATATAAAATTACATATTTCTATTAGGTATTACTCTGAAATAAAATGCTTTTTAATTGAATAATTAGTAACTTTGATCACAGCCTCCCTGAAAACGTGGCTATTGTCCGGGATTAGGAGTACGGAAAGCAAAAATAAGATAAAAAGTTAAGGGATATAATCAAAACGAAAGAATCACATCTATAAGAAACTTTTAATCGGTTCAGTAGTTCCGGAGATTACCTCAACTCAAGTGAGATTACATTGCTTCGCAAAATTAACCGCTATTATTTACTAACTTTTCCCGCTTCTTCATCCACACGGAATTTTATATTATTTATTTTATATTATTTTTATTACGGAATATGCTCGGTGTTTCTTTGCGAGACAAGATCCAAAATGAGGAGATCCGCAAGAGAACTAAAGTAACCGATATAGCTGAACCGTGAGGAGACGATGGATGCAAGAGGCAAGCAGCCACTCAAGGTGGCGCTCTTTGGGGGAGGCCTATGTTCAGCAGTGGACGTCTTCAGGCTGATGGTGATGATGATGATGATGATGAACTTTTCATAACTTTGAACAGTATCAAAATGCAATAGTTTTTCTGTGAAGAATTTACACGCGGACAGACGTAAGATTTAAGAACTCATCTTTATATTTCCCTCAAAATGCTTTTACTAAACTGTCTTGTTCATTGTTTAGTTTTATTATATATATTGGTAGGTATAATGGTACATATACAGGATATAGACCCACGTTTATAATCTATATCTGTTTTGGAATATGAGTAGGTATGTTCTGCTAACGCGTGTCGAGAAAGCAGGCACATTTCATGATACTTTGGTGACCGAAATGCTTCATGTAAAGCATACCTAGTTATCTTCACTATCTACGGTTGCAAGCTCTGGGCTTGTTGGGATGTTTGTATCCTAAATAAGTAAATATTATTATTATAAATTCTGATTTCAGAACCTTACTTTAATTTTCAGAACATTAAATTTAATTCAAAGCTATCTCAGACATCGGGATCAATCGATTTATCAAAATTATAAAGAATTCTACCAATAGTTGGTATCTAATGTCTGATAGCTAAATTCAATTGCGGCTTATTTACAATCATAATTTAAAATCACGCGAGAATACTAACATAAAACTTTCAATCAGATTAAACAGTGGCAAATCCTTTAAGCTTCCAACACAATGCCACGAAGCGTTTTACAATCACTGTTTTTGAAAGCTTGTTAACGCCTCGCCTCGAGATTATGAATAATATCTTTAATAAAACTTACTTCCCTCTACTAAAAACCACCGTCTTTCCTTTCACTGTTTTCTGGGTTGTCTGGAAGAGATCGCTTTAAGCGATAAGACCGCCTGTTGTGACACTTGTGCGTGTACATTGAGTGTTTCTGTATATGTGGTGTTTCAATAAAGAGTTCATCTATCTATCTATCTATCTTCCCTACCTAAGGCACCTATCTTATTTTAAAATGCATCATCATACTATATATATAGGCACCTATATACCTTTTCATATGACACCGAAAAAATACTTTTTCGTATTTTCCCGAGGTTAAAGTATTTTATTTTTCCATTTTCGGTGTGCCTTTTATACCATTTTTGCGAAAAGCTTTCCGGAATTTGGATAGGTTTTTACCTGGTAAGTTTTGCTACAGTCCACCGGAAATATTGCTGCGAAAACGAGTCCCGGTTGCGGCTCTCTTTGAGAAATGGTTAGTTGAATACATTAATGAATGTTAATTGCTTGGATTTTTAAAGAGCATTTTCCAGCTCTCGATTTATATTAATGAGAATTTTAAAAATGTATAGGTATAGGTACGGCAGATAATTTAACTTTCATCAGCCGGTTTTCAGAGTGAAGTATCATCATACTCATCAGCCTGAAGACGTCCACTGCTGAACATAGGCCTCCTCTAAAGAGCGCCACTTTGAGCGGCTGCTTGACTGAAAAGTACTAACAATTCTTGAGAGTTAATAGTCGAACTAAGTAATATTGAAATCCAGATATTTTTAGTCGAACGTTAGTACATTATGATGCAAGTGTGCTAAGTTGATCATTGCACTTGAGGCGGTACCTATTTTGTGAAGGGAGCTGAGTGAGAGTGTAATGCTAATGATAGATGCACACGATGTTTCATACGACCTTTGTCGGCCCACTTGAGAGGAAAAACAAACTTGTATTAACATTATTTTTTGTGAAAAATACTGTTTGTCCTTAAAATACTGAATCTATATTATCCATTAAGATTACTTCTTCTGTATGCGTATAACATGCAGTGAGATAGAATTATCACAAAATAGAAAAATACAGAAGTCAATCTACATACAAAGTGCGCTGGAGCAACGCACACATAGGCACCGCTCACCGATAGGATGTCTCGGAGTAGTGCGAGCGCGAGTGCCATCCGCCTGAGACACGCGCCTGTGAACTTTTTTTGTGCAAAAATGGAGCAACAAAGAGTTATTATAACTGTTAAGTGGACGGTTTATTACAATTAAACAGTAATTCACAATTTTTTTAAGCGCCCAGTTGTTTCAAAGGGGTAAGTAGATAGGAAAGAAGCAAATACACACAGTATTTGCTTGTTTCGATGGTTCATTTTAACGTAAAACAGAACGGTTAGGTGGGTGGGTAATTTGTGTTAAATATGATGAAGATTTCAATGTAAATTAATAGCATAATAATATTGTTTTAAAAAAAAGTTATCAAAGTAATACTAATAATTACTGCGAACAAATTATGTTGTTATAAAAGGAAGGTTTTAGCAGTCTGTACCTACGTATGGATGATAAATAAAATACGCTCATCATCCTCACATTATATAATTATAGTGATTATTTACCGCTCGACGAGCCCCGCGCTGCTGCCCGCCGCCCGTCACGGCCGGGCGCGTGAATCGCGCGGAACAGCAACCCTAGCGCGAACGCCGAGTGTAGGTATGGAATGTGAAGTACACACATGAGATTGACTTCTGTACTCTATTTTGTGGTATCATCGTAAAGCACTAGAGCGGTAATGTAAAGTTCAAAGCGCGCGTGCATAATATTTTGTACTACGAACCTCAAATTGGTGTAATAATAGCCACTTTACGAACTAGTATACTGAAAAAATTCTTACAGTAGGTACAAATGTTTATTATAGGTAGAGGTATACTTACTTATAATACCTATAATAATTTCACTCCCATCATGATATCACTGTTGACGAATACCAATGCTTTTGCTTTATGTTTCAGAAAAAAATCTGTCACCAGCTGTGCTAAATTGTCGAAGTGATGCAATGATTAAAATTAACAGAAAGAGCATTTAATTATTTTCTAGGTTAGTGTTAGATCCAAAACTAGACGTCAAAAATCCTCTAAGGATTAGGTACATTATACCTCTTTACCTTTTAATTACATCTAAGTAAACCAAAATATAAAAGAAAATACCTCACGAAGGCAACGCCGTGGTACCTTTATTAAAAGGATTGCCCTAAACCGTCCTTTCCGGCAGTACCTACAAGTAGGTAGGTACGTGAGCGCGTCCCAAGTAATCATATATTCAAGACAAACTCCAGTTGTGTCCACGTTGGGTCCTCCTAGTGAATAAAGTTATGCACACTGCACTCCTTTTGTGGCGACGTGCTTCAAATTGTTATGCGTCTCTAATGAAGTTGAAAGGATTTTATATAAGCTTTCTATTAACGCACTTACAATAGATGCAAGTTTTGTATACGTAATTTTTTGTAGGTTGGGTAAGTATAGGTGGTTTGAAACGTTCTCCATAATTTTGTTTGAATATCGCCATCACTAGAATTAAGACTGCTGAACATTAGCCTTACCCTTAGAGCTCTACTTTGAACGGGTGTTTGCGTCCGTTGTCCTCCTTGTGGTTGACCGTCCTACATAGTGTCTTCCAGTTCATAGTCGCCACTCGAAAACCTTTCCTCCTCATCGTTTGTCAGTTCTACGAACGATTTGGCCTGCCCACTGCCACTTAACCTAATTTTAAAAGCTATATTGTTGACTCTTAGTTCTCTTGCGGACCTCCTCATTCCGGATCTTATCTTTGAATAAAGCTAGCATGTTTATCGAGTTATGTGGAATGTAACAGTTAGGAAGTGACATATTTAGTAATCTGTGCATGATAGCAGATAGCATAGAGCGTTTTTTTTGCTAGTACCTAACTGTAAAACAGTTGTACAAACCCTAAAAATACAACAATTAATACTGTTGTATTGTCTATTCTTTATTATCTAATAATCTATGATTTCTAGTTATATGTATTATATACAAAGTCAATCTCATGGTGTAAAATCTCAGATCACTTGTTTTTCTATAACCTGTGTGCAAAACATAGCATGGTCTCACAGGGTGAAGTGACATGAATCTAAATAAAATATTAAAATTGAAACGGAGACTTTTCAATCCCAGTATTTGAGTTAGAATATAAATATGTACACTAAGAGAAAGAACATTTCCCTGAAGATCGCTCTGCAGACAGATTACTCTAGAGTTTCATGGTTTTGTCAGATAGCCCTGCGGTGTCTATTCCATTTAAGATTCACCGAAGGCGTGAAATGTCACCAAGCGGCGTTGATAAATGACGTCCTACTTTGGCAATTTTCCACTTTCACCACGTTTTCACGTTTCCTCTCTTGATTTTCTTTAATCTGCGGAAGAACGAATTGTTTTGAACAATGTTACGAGTAAAAAAGCTACGCTGATTTATGTAAGGTTGGGTCGAGTAATTTGCTCCAGTTAGGTAAATTTATGCGGGATAAGTAATTAAAGACAGCTTAATAATTTGGATAATGTTACAAGGTCAGATTATAAATATGTAGCGAAACAAATCAGGTTGACATGCAGGTTATTTTACTATGTACCTACTTACCTTACCAGCTTACCACGCAGTCTGCTAGTAACATTTAAAATAATCCATTAAGATTATTTTATGTTTGCCACAAATTTTCTTTAAAGAGTAGGTAATGGTGACATCAGTAAATAAGGTGGTGAAATGATATTTATTTATAAATCACATTTTGGTGTTACCCTACAAAGAAATATTATACTAATTACCTACGTAGACTACATACTAATAATAAAGACAAAATAAAAATTAAAATAGATTAAACAATAAAAATTATATACTGTTGTAAATCACGTATAAAAAAGACCTTTGGTGGAGGGAAAAGTGCTCAGAACGCTGGCCGCATTGCCACGCTGTATGGCAATGCTGATTTTTTGGGCAAAATACGAGCCAGCCTTCTGGTCACCAGTCATCTCCACCAAAAGTTTTGCCAAGTCCCTGTATATTTCCAGAGCACCTGGTCCCCACGGTCCCATAGTTTCAACCCCAAACGGCACAAACATGTATCCTCTGTCAAGGTTTCCTTATTTGCGCCGTTTGAGGTTTTCCGCTTTAGCAGCAGCACTGCCGTATGCCAGCCTGATTTTTAGTTTCGGGAAGATGAGACGGTGCCACGGTATCTACACAAGTTGCATCCCATACTAATGGCCGTCCTATCTTCTAAGGTACTAACGTCATCCCATCAGGCCTCTTGCCGTCATCGCGCATAAGTCCGGTACGCCGGTACTGACAAAAGCGCGACGAATGACGTCATTCAAGCTGGCGTGTCGCGGAATACGTCCTACACTCCTGCTGCATGCTAAACCGTGGTGACCAAGGAGGTCAACTAATTCGCCACAAAGGTTTTGGTGAGGGACTTGGCAAGCGGCTCCTAAATCAGTAAATCGATATAATATTACATAAGTACGTACAGGTAGTATTATATATCTATTCTGTTAATAGGTAACTTAACTACATTATAAAACTATGATATTTTGCGGTGTTATGGTCTAGGAGTTATTTACTTTAACAGCTGTCTGTCGAGGGTCGAAGATAGACAACAAGGTCGCAGTGCACTTACACACTCAATTCTCCTGAGTGCACAAATTAGGTACCTAGTTGATAGCTAGTTGACGGCAGTGACTACGACCTTGCGATCCATTTGTCGACCCCCTATTAGTCGTTCTCATAACAAGACAGAATTGGAATCAAAAAGATTTTATCATTTTGATGCTTATTTAATATCTACTAAGCACGCTAAGCCCTTTGTATATTAGAGCTCATGCTTTTCCTTTAATCTCCAGCTTTATATAACTTTTGGCCAAACAATGGTAATGTCAATAAAACGTAATTTAAAATCTAAAACTCTGGCCACGGTGTGATTTGTCGCCTCGGTTAGGCCCATAAATCCAATAACACAGTAAAATTATTGTGGCCTGTATTTTGTTTATTCATGAACTCTGTATCGAATTCTTGTGTGTTTTTCATTTATTGCGCTTTCACACGAAAAGGGTGTGCTGGTGTAACACATAATCTGATGTACGCACGTCATGCTTCGTTTCTATAGGTACCTACTCTGTGCGGCTTATCATGTTTTCAAACAATATGTTTGGATTCTCCGCTGTAAAAACAGAATTTTAAGTTCTTTCTTCGATCAGCAATAGAAATCTCATGTGACTGCAGGTAACATTTTTATATGTTGTGTTCTCAACTTTCTGATTGTATGATTGCGTTTCTGAAGGTAGTATTTAGGTAAGTTATTTTAAAGGAGATGTCTATATTGTCTATCTATTAACACATTATTTTTTACATTTTTCATTAGGTTTAACTTGTTTTCGAATAAATATAGTTTTTTAGGTCTTATAAATTTGTAATAATAATATAAGTATATGGGTGGACGGTTCTTAGCCTTACCAAGTATTCTTACTAATGAGCCTATAATACTGGGAAAAGCACACCGGAAAGCCAGTCCACTGGGGCTTTGGCCTTGGCAATATTATTAAATTTTCATACGTTTTTTATAAATACGTGCCTAGTTAAAATGCTCCCATCTGCAATAGGTATACCTATGTAAGAATATACCTAACCCACCGATGAGTAGATAGGTAAGTGAAATCCAACATTTTAAACACGCCGCCGGGTTTCTCTTTATATATTCCTTCATCTGTGCAAAAGTGAGTGCCAATTATTAACACAACATAATGAAAAATCATTGACAGGGCCAGCGGGATTCAAACAATGGTGCATCGCGGTTTGAAAGTTGCATGCTAATATTACACTCGCTCTCTTAGTAGATATTTGATATCAACTTCTAATGAAGAAGAAAAGAAAGATGATAGAAGATCCATCTTGACAGATGGACAGAGTGATTCTGTATCTTTGTAATTAAAATCATTTCTAATACTACTACCACTAATACTACTACTACTACTACTACTACTACTACTACTACTTGTATCCTCTACTTAGTTTGTGTTTCTATGAAACCATAAAAGTCAGAAGATGCTTATTCTAAGTGCAGTTTATTTTTTAATAACGATGAATATTTAAAAGCGTTCCGCATGAGCTTGACAATTTTAGCATCGAAATATTATATTCCCAACGAGTTTCCAACTTCGAAAAAGTTTTAATTACCTAGTTGAAGCGTGAAAACATCTCTGCTTAAACGGGTTTATAACTACACAACACAATGTCAGTTACACGTACCTACACGTCCTACACGTCCGATGCAGTTTTACCTGAGTTTCAGCATAGCTTTTAAGTACAAGATTAAAAACTAATTATAAGTGTCAGCTGATTTATATTTATTGCGAAGTATACAAGTGCGGGTGGTAAGTATTTAGTTGCAAGTTTCCCTTCGGTTGCGTACGAAACCGGAGGTTAGTGTAGGTGTTACGATAAGTATAGAAAAAATAAATCACGGAGTAATAAGCTAAATTTCTACAGGAGGCATCTCCTGTCCTTTTCTCGCAAAACAAAGTGCCCCCACAGTTACTATGAAATATCTACTCGTGACGTCACATGCCAAAGAGATTGTATGAAAAGCTACCACAGCTTAGTAATGAGGTACTGTAACGACCTTCCTCTGACGACACTGGCCGTTTGAGCTATCTCTTTCTATTCCGGTTTTTAAAATGCTTGTAAATTGGTTATTTGAGATATTTAATTTTCGTTTTCACAACATTTGTCCCCATTTGTTCACAACAAGTGTATAGATTTACCGTACGTATTATTATCAGAGATGGTCTGGTATAGATAGTGTAGTAGATTACAGCAATGTAACGCAGAGATGCTCCAAATAATCTTCTATCAATATTGCACAATCTCAACTAGCCATCAACTATAGCTAAACTCGCATTAAATCAGGGTTACTCAAGCATCTATGAGAGTACAAACTGACTGCTTGTTACTGCTATCTAGGAACTAAAGTGCAGTCAATTGCTTCAATAGACGATGCATAGACCCCCCCAATCATTCAATTATCGAGAAGATTTGGTTATTTTGCTTTTATTCACTTTATCTATTTATATAACTATTCTGTAATAATAAAATTGGTTACCGAGTTAAATCTGTATATTATAGAAGGTATTTTAAAAAATCTTCAGTTCATCCGTTCGGCTGATGGTAGGTACATGAGGGGGCTAAGGACTAGAAAATTTATAATAATCGCTATGAAATAATTTGGTGCAATCTCAGTACCTAACTTTTCTAAGAAGTAACTTTATAATTTGCAAGAAAATCGACTAATTTTGATGCCAACATAGTATTGTATATTGGTTTGATAGCAAACACCGTACTTATTACCTGATAAAGATGAGCCACTCAAGTAAAGATCACATAATTATAATCTCATCGATCCATCGTGGATCTGTCCAATCCTTGGATCTGAATAATTATGTTGTTAATAATAATTATGAATGTTCTCAATTACTTACTCACAGTTTGAAAACTGTACCTACTCATCTTATGAGAAAGAGTAACTCACTAAATCCATAGGTAATAATTTATAATACCTACCTTCTATAAAAAAGTTTCTATTATGGTGAGATTTTGCGTCATGTCTTTGAAAACTTGACCTGATAAAATAAATCTCATGCATGAATTTTATTATAGTATATTAAGTTTATATAAAAAAAACGTATCTTAATAGGGTATGACATTAATAGAGTTTGTTAGATACACAAACAATACAATAAGTAGGTACAGTTAGTGTAGTTGAATGGGCTATCGCCAGGTGGTATAGTATTGTACAACAGCGCATTATACATTCATACAATTACATAATACAATAAAATAAATAAAATACTTATAGTACAATACAATATACGAACACAGCGTACCGCGCGACCACCGAGCGAGCATCCGCTCAAGCACCTACACATTACTAACATAACAGCAGAAACTCCAGTGAGTAGTTTCACAAAGTTATATAGCACGCATAAATAAAATACATCCAATAAACATTTTAGGGTATAAAATTACAGAGAAAAATGCTTGCTGCATTTTATGGAATATCATAAAGGAATTGATGTTGATTATTACGCTTTCACTAACTATATAACAGTTCTAATTTTGTTGATACCTAACTTAATTTAGTTGATGTTTTATTTTAACTTATGCAGATAAATTATCAATCAAATAAATTTTTCATCATCATCATCATCATCAACAGCCTGAAGACGTCCACTGCTGAACATAGGCCTCCCCCAGGGAACGCCACTAAATAACTAATAAATTTTTAAGATCAGTTTAATCTGAACTTTCACAGGTGTCTGCGTGTGTTCACAACTTTTTACACTACCCTTTAATTTTCTGAAATCATAGTTTTTTTTTTAAATCCATAGAATTCAGTTTTAGAAACGTTCGCCGTACTGAAACATTCAGTACTACGGTGAAAGGAATTATGTTCGTTTCATTCCGTTTTTCGCAGGACGCTTATAAACTTTTTAAAAATGTTTACGTAGTACAAACCCGCATTTTCCCGTGGATTAAGATGTGAATCTTTGCTGACAACATTTTATTTAATCAGTTGAGTTTTATACAATTGTGTAAAGCAGTAGCAAGTTTCCCCTTCATACTCAGCCTGCTTTAAGAGTTTATCTTACAACTCGAACAAACTTGGTTAAGTGGAGTGTTTTTCAATTCTTTTCACTCATGCACGCCTGAAACTTTATAATAATAAGCACAATCACGGAAAAAGTTGGAGCTGTCAACAAGGAAGTATTTTTAAATTAATTTCTTCTATACTCAGGAAAAAAAATCCTCGTTTCATAATTTATACTTTAAATTTTTCCCGCCATATTTGAGCTTGCATTTGAACAGGACTAATAGGTACTAGAAGTATCATTGTTAAGTAAAATAAAAAGCATGGAAATTATTGGGTAACTGTGCTTTAAATAATACCTATATAGGCGTGGAAGTACCATAAAACTTTTTACTTCAACAACGTGGTTTTAAATAAATTAATAAAACATGAAGCATTTGCAAGTTTTATGTTATGGCTAGCTCAATACAACATTTTCCGTCTTTTATAGGCTTTACATTGCAAGTGTATTTGTAGAGATTTCCTTTGGGTCATATTGTATTTTCCTGAACTTGTTTTTCTCGAGCTACAAGATCGTAAAATATACTGGGGTATCAGATGTCTTCTACGATATGTCGGACCATCAACAATAAGGTGCCGATAGCAGGTATTACTTTATCTGCTTCTTGATGGCTGTCGGCCAACGTCCAGCGGAGTTGCGCCGTGGTACCGGGTAGCCAGTGGCGGGGGCTTGAACGGCTCGGGGGCGCCACGGGAGCGCGGGGTGAAGGCAAGCCACCCCATGCTACAAAGCCTCTCGTTCGTCGCTCAGTTCGGCTGAGAACACCGCGAAAGCATCACGCTTCCAGTAGTGAGCTCGCCTAGCGCTATACTCAATGTAGAGTTCGGTTAAAGTTTTGCGAACATTGAATTTTTTGTTTAAGTTATGAACATACGAATGCAGAATAGAAGAACGATGCTGACTTCAAGGTGGGTTTTTTAAATAGGTACTTGCTCTATTTAGACTTGATTTTTAGGAATTTCCATAAGTTTGTTTTACTTTGCATATAAGCGAGCTTCACGACCGACTTTTGGCGTGCATATGCGATTAAGTGTAAGACTTATTTTTATTGTAATTTTCTTGGCAATGCAACAGCTATAATCAGTAGGTACTAACACAGATAATGTATATTATTATATATATATGTATATACTTCTAATAAATTAATGTTGGCTTTTGTGAGCCAAAAACTAGGTTAAAGTTTTTTAGTTAAGTACTTGTAAAATATAACTTGGTGCAACTTTATTTTTTTCTTGAAACTGCCGTGCCTAAAGCTAGTTTGGGGACTGATCTATTAAAATCTTGAATAAGGGTAGTTTGATCACTTGTGAAAAAACGTTGGGTTGCTAATAGCTTTCAGCGCGAAGTGACAAGATTGAGGGAGCGTAATTTTAATAGCAAATAAATCGGTTCCCTTCGGACGACGGACGACGCGGTGTCTAATCGCATTAATGTTTGATTACGGAGTATATAGCAATGGTTCCCAGAGATATCACACATTTATTATATTCCACACAACGAGTTTTGTACCGAAAGATTTCTAATAACAGATTTCTTTTTAGATCCAAAAAGCCTTTCTGATTATTAGGTTTTGTTATGAGTAAGTACCTATACTTACTTTTATTTGTGCAATATAAAATATTGTGACCAAAAAATAAAGTAAATAAATATATAAATAAAACACAATGTGTATTTTAAACAAATTGCTTTCATATGTAATCACTACCGAGACAAAAATCATCGACTTGGAACAAGGAGAATGTTATCGTTGAGATAGAGCCAGTTATTTATAAAAATGTCAGGATGAGAATGGTGCCGTTTCATAAATCTCTATACCTACTACTTGCCCAAACGCTTATGTTAAAAAAGGTAAAAATAATGACCAACTTATGGAAATTCTGGGGACGGAACGTGGGGGTATATATTTTCCCTTTGTCTAGCGGCGCGGCGCTCCGCAGATTACCAACCGGTCTTAGTGCGGCGTCAACTCTTACAAGACTGACTTGGTATTTCAGCAAATACCATAATTATATGACCATGTTATGAATGGACAGGGTACACAGCGCAGCGTCTACAGCTGTCAGCAGCATTTTCTTTGTTAGGTTAAGGGTACTTCAACATGTCGAGAGGTACTAGGTACCGACGCAGTACCGAGCAGTTTGGATTTGACATACCTAGTCCAAGCCCGAATTTAGAAATAAAATGGTCAGTCCAAACCAAGCAAGGAAAGTTCAATTTATTAAACCAAACTAGATCCCTATTATTATCTCTTAGATATATTACATAACAACGCTTAGTCGTAAATGTCGTGCGCTTAAGCCAAGATTTATTTCATAAACTGATGTTTTTGTAAATGTAATCTTGACTTTAGCATCGATCGATGACTGAGCGTTGTTCTGAACCTAATACGGTCCGGAGAACTAGGCTCAATCACTGACAATGAAAAAGTAGGTATTAGGTACCAGTCTACACTGGCTGAGACAGCAAAGCGAAGCAAAGTAGGTGTACAAGGTGATCTTGAATTGGTATGTTATCCCGAAATGGGGGACTGGGACCATGATACCTTACAAGTTGTGAGAGCCTTTCAATAGCCTGATAATTCCATATATATATGGAAAAATTATAACTTATATAATCCAAATAAACTAGAATATTTTTTCAGCTTAGTCTTCAGATATCTTCAATAATGGCGGCTGGATATACAAGGAAAATATTAACGAAATCGCCCGAGAATATCAAGGCACTATTATGATTATATGCGGGTTGTGTAACAGGCTGTTATTTGGATTTAATATTAGCTTCATGTTTACTATCCGATATAATATCAAGCGGCGACGCGGGGTCATGTCGTTTGCATTGTAATTAGGATACTCAGTGGCCGGCTTCCACTCCCTGTCGGTCGCCTCGCCTGACAGCGCAAGTCGCAACGCACCAATGCAAGGAGTCAGTCAAAGCACATAACCACACGTTTTACCGTCTCGTACCTAATAGCAACGTACCCATTTTATTGCATTACAAAGAACAATTAATTAAGTACATATATCAATAAATAGTATTAGATCGTTTAGATATAATACACGTCGGTCTTTTCGAAATTTCACGTTGATTCATAAACGTATTATGAACCTTGGGGTTTTTAAAAGAAAACCAATGATTATGTACTAATTCAGTCTTTAATTGATGACGTGAAATTAGTGTAATGACAATGAATTCGAAATATGATAATACTAGCTGCACCCCGCGGCTTCGCCCGCGGAAAAACTGATCTGCACCCCTATTCCCAACCCATCGTATACACGTTTCGATTCGAAATTCACGCTATCCGTCTCTTTCCTCTACATTTAGAATGAAGGAGATGGACAGTGTTGATTCCGTCTCGAAAAGTTTCGAAGGATTGCTGATCTAGGGCTGGTGATCTATTTCACGTGTAGAACAATATGAGGGTGGGTATATAAGATTGCGATTCAGATGTTTTTTTGCTTAGTATTCACATTCACTGCGCACTGTCAAGACCATGGGTACCTAAAAATGTGCTAAGCCTATGTTACTTTCTCTTCGAATATTATCCATGCGATACTTTGTCTCTGTGTGTGAATTTTTGTTATGTACTTACCTTATAATATCTCTGTAACTAATTCTAAATCAAGTTTGATGAAATTTTTACATACTTTTCATTGTAGGGGGTTAGTGATTAAGAGATAAAAAAATAGGCCCAGCGAACAGAGCAACCACGAAAATAAACACCAACTCTTACCTCAGATCACCTTCACTACAAACTGACTCTCGCGGGCAGCTTGCGGCCCAGCGAACAGAGCGATAACTTTCGGATTTATATATGATTAAGATAAGATTACCCGCGACTACATCTGCTTTTACCACTGCCAACTTTAACCACAGGTTACCTGCACTGTAGTGGTTGCCTTTACTACAAACTGCCCCTCGCGGGCCGCTTGCGGCCCAGCGAACAGAGCAACCTCGAAAAAAAAACGACACTTTTTAGCAGTGTTTGCCTTCATTACAAAGTGCCCCTCGCGGGCCGCTTACGGTAGAGAACTGTCATGTTATTAAATATCATCCAAATTAGCTTTATCATAGAAGAAGAGAAGTTGCGTGACAGGTAATGTTAGCCTACAAGAACCATACATTTATCTGGGATGGGGGAAAAAACATTTTTAGTATATGGTGCTGCCAAAATGGACAAAAGTTACTAAAATCAGCATGATTTTAGTAACTTTCGTCCATTTTAGTTGCGTCATGTCGAAGTTAAGTGATAATGCCCTCCTACAGGATCTATTTAAGTGTCTGGGATTATAATTTTTACTATCAGTGCATACTGTAGACATATTTAAATTAATTTAATGAAAATTCATTGACGATGTTAAGTTTGTTTGGTTTTTCTGCGGGAACGGGTTATTTTTCCGGGATAAAAAGTATCCTATGTGTTAATTCAGTATATAAGCTATCTGTATTCCAAATTTCATCCAAATCCGTCCAGCCGTTACGACGTGAAGGGGGAACAAACACACACACACCCACCCACTCACACACACACAAACTTTCGCCTTTATAATATTAGTGTGATGTAAATAAATAATGTGAAAAATGATGCTGAAATAAATCAAATGCTGAAAAAAGACCGAATCGAATGGCGATTAAATGAAATGATGACGAAATAAAATGATTATAGAATAATGGAATGAAGAAGAAGTGATAATGATGAACTGCCATTCCAAGTGTAGTGAGGTAGGCAACGTAAGAAGGTAGATTTATTGGTAACCCATATTATTATAAGTATCTAAATAAAGAAAATGACATCGTTGTAACTGAAAATTAACGCGATGAACGTTCTATACAAATAAAATATCTACATACACTCAGACGTATTAGACTAAAACAGAAGTATTATATCATATCAGTTTATTCGCTTTGATTATGGATGCGTATGGAGTCAAAACTCATTAAATATGCCAAGCACGCTAAATTATGCCAGAATATGTCAATTTTATTAAAGTCAACTTTATTACTATTCACGTAAATGATGGAGCAGACTGCACATACACAGAACATAGTTGATACGTATCCAATATCCACACCTTTATGACATAGCGATTAACTGCTCAATTCCGTCAGAACTATGCAGTTCGCAGTTCAACGTCATTTGTGTTTAGTAGTCATTCGATTCGCGCGTCGGCACGCACCGCTTAACAAAAAACATATTAATGTTGCCACTACATTTTATTTCGGCAGGTTCACCCTAGTGTACACATCACGCGATTTCTCAGCACCTAACTGCCAACTTGTTACAGTAAATGGAGAAATAACAATCTCATTATTTGCTTCGACTTTTCTTATATCCAACATAAGTCAAGAACAAAGGGGCATTGGAGAAATAACTTAAGTAAAGTGCTCTCTGTATTCGTGACCTACTCTTTTCGTGAATGGACATACAAGTACCTACTTTGTACTCGTATATGGGTATGCCATAGGGAGTGAGCAAACTTTGGTCTTTGCCTCCGAAACCCGAACATGTACATGTTGTAGTATGGAGGTATTAGAAGCCGCAAGTGCTGGGCACGTTATCAACTTAAAGGGGTTATAAATTCAAAGTTGGCTCTAGCTTTTATCTTTTACTTTAAAATCCTCCTCCTCTACTCCTAAAAGTGGTTCGGAGTGCATTTTCAGTTAGAGAATTTTTTGTACTCATAGTTTGAAATCTTTTCAGATTCTTTGTGCGTTTTATCTACGATCTCTTGCATTTTTTAACAATTGGGGGAATAAGTAGGTGCTTGTGCATTAAATGACCAATATTTTTTGTTTCTTTATAAATGTATGAACAAATAAAAAAAAATTGAACGTAAAAGCTTCAAAGCTCGCACGTTTAGGGTAGGCAGTAGTAGTCTAGGGGTCTGACCATCTGGCATCTAAAGATTTCGTTAGGAAAGACACGCTGACGTGGGATCAGCCCTTGTCCAAGTACCTACCGGTTAGAACCTAAGATCTAAACACGCAAATTGAGGGATTTTTTTTGTACTCTTTTACCAAACAGCCTCCGTGGAGTGGTCGGCTTATAACCCGGAGACGGTGGGTTCGATTCCCGCGACGGGACAAGTCTATGTGCACAGAAAGAAAAAGTGCAAATATTTGTTCTGTGTCTGAGTGTTGTGGGACCATGGTCCTCGTAGTTCCTGGGTCCCTAGATACAGGGAATACTAGTTAGGGTTCCGGATCTATGCATGTGACCGTTGAGCATTATTTATATATTTATTTTTAAATTTATTGACCACCTAATTGTAGGCACATCAAGTATTCTGAAGTGCGTTAACGTAAATTTTTTGTCAAGGGGGTTTTTGTTACCATGGACGATTATTCGTTCATGGCAGTATAACTGAGAAGCAATGAACTAAAATATCAAAGAAACGTATTTTTTTGCCTCACAAACTTACTCGCTTAAATAAAAAATCAACGCTTTCAAGAGAAACACGAACTAAAATAAATCTGTAGTGTATTATCTTATAGAATTTAGTCACTACGCAAAGCGCTTATACACTGTGAACTTTAAATCTACCGTAAAATACGGCGGCTTGACCAAACTGAGTGTGACATAGCACAACATTTATTTTTCTTTGATCTTCTAAAATCACAAAGTTAAGTAATTTGTACAAAATTGCACATTAATTTTATTACAAAAGTACCTAAATATGAATTTATTATAACGTTAAGAATTCAGGAAATTGTTTTTCTTTCATCAACAAAACAAATCATGAACGTAGGCTTTGATCCGTCACAAAGCAGTGAAAACAAGTTCCCAAATGTAACGCTTTTTAAATTACATTCGTCCAACACCGTGGATACGAAATTCATTCATAACCAAGTAGTTGGCTAACATTTGGTCAGATTTTCCACGGGCTTGTGTACATATTAAAAAATGCAAGAATAATTCAGTAACTGCACGGCTGTTTTAGAACTATATACATATATTTAGGTCAATTTTAACGCGTGTGCTCTTTTGGCCACCTAAGCCGATCGAGGCTCTTTGTAAAAAGGGTGAACAAATGGGGAATAAACCGGGAAGCATCGCCAATCGTCGCACGTGTCCGAATCAAATAAAGGATGGATGACGAAATCTATTTCGGTGCCTCTGGTCCTTTACTACACCAGCTCAATGTCACAATGTAAAATGAGAATTTATTAGCCCTGAGGCTCGTTTTATCAGTTTATATCGGCCAAA
The DNA here is from genome assembly GCA_963580505.1 of Ennomos erosarius. Classification (NCBI taxonomy): domain Eukaryota; kingdom Metazoa; phylum Arthropoda; class Insecta; order Lepidoptera; family Geometridae; genus Ennomos; species Ennomos erosarius. Next base: position 10,520,818 of record OY756977.1, on the reverse strand, counting down.
TAAAAGAACTACTTTGGCAGAATATAATATCGAATGGGCTATTCATATATTAGTACAACGTACTTATCTTGACTTTATTAAAAACTGCGGTGAAAAATAAGTACCACTAACGTAGCTCATATAAGTATTTTTATTAGTCTATATTTTTTACGGGAAGTGATTATCTATACTCTATACATATAATAAAGCTGTAGAGATAAAAAAATCTGTAAATGCAAGATATCGAAAAAAAAATGACACAGGTTGGCTTGAAATTTTTCGCTGATCACGTTAAGCAACTTTTTAGACATTTTGTCTGTTTGTCTGTTTGTTTGTTTGTTTGTTTGTTTGTTTGTTTGTTTGTTTGTTTGTTTGTTTGTTTGTTTGTTTGTTTGTTTGTTTGTTTGTTTGTTTGTTTGTTTGTTACGGCACAACTCCGAAAATACTAAACGGATTTTCATGCGGTTTTCACTAATAAGCTTAGAAAAACCCGGCGCACAACATAGGATATATTAAATTTTAAATAATGTTAATTTTTTTGGTGTAAATGATTAAGATTTCATTATGAAACGAAACGGGATTTTAACAAGATGGCCGCTTCAAGGCTTCAAAGCAAGTTTTTTTTTCTTATATTTTGGTCCACACATTTTGTTCCATTTACCACATTTTTTTTACCTTCTTAAGTTTGGTTCCATACGAATTGAGTACCTAACTACCTGTTGAGTACCTACAAATAAGATAGTTACTTGCCTACTATAACTATAACCTTCTTGAAGTAACCGAGTAATCAATCATTTTCTGCTACTGTGGTTTATTTAAAAGCCCACAGATCTAAAATATTTTAAATATTAAAAACTTATTTCAACATGCAAGAAGAAGAAGAAGAACAAATCAAAAACAGTCAAAAACGAACGTTACGCGCCATGTTGTTAATTCGAGGATACAATTTTATTGCCATAATGAATACCTACATATTATTATATCTAAGTAGGTACCTACCCTTTTAAAACATTTTTCATCAAATATTTCGTATCATTGGCTAAATACAAATAATAGCACCTCCGGCTTACTTTAATGCCAAAATAAAAAAGGTTTTAAAATGCGTAGCAAATGGTAAGGGTAACTTAAGTAGCTATAGCAGGTACCTTAAAACTTCCTTGGGGTCGATCAAGAATGTAGCAGTAGTGCAAAAATAATTTTATCTACCTAATTAAAATCGTAACGTGTAGAAGTTTATGTAAATAATACATTTGACCAGATCGCCAATAAAGAACATTGCTCCCGCCAAAACCCTATAAATCGAAAACTTGAATAAAAATGTTAATTAAGTAAGCTTCAATATTGGCTAAGTATGATAATCGCGTAAAGCCTTATGAATGATTATAAAAAGTCTAAGAACCTACCCTTTTAAACAGTTTTCATAAAATACTTCGTATCATTGGCTAAATACAAATTTTGTCTAATGCCAAAATATAAAAATAAAAAAGGTTTTACAATGCGTACGTAGCAAAAGCCAGGGTCAATAAATTAAGTACCTATAGGCACAGATTACTGAATAGGTTACTACCACCAGATCGCCAATAAAGAACATTGCTCGCGCCAAAACCCTATAAATCGAAAACTTGAATAAAAATGTTAATTAAGTAAGCTTCAATATTGGCTAAGTATGATAATCGCGTGAAGCCTTATGAATAATTATAACAAGTCTAAGTACCTACCCTTTTAAACAGTCTTCATAAAATACTTCCTATTGGCTAAATACAAATTTTGTCTAATGCCAAAATAAAAAAGGGTTTACAATGCGTAGCAAAAGCAAGGGTCGATAGGCACAGATTACTGAATATGTTACTACTAAAGGTTAAGCTATAAGTAAGTACTATAAATACAATTTTAAATACTTATTTCGAATGGTAACGCGTAGTAGATTTTTGAAAACTAATACATAATACCAGATCGCCAATAAAGAATTTTGGACTCACCAGAACCCAATAAATCGAAAACATGAATAATAATTTAGTTGTTTCAATATTGGCTAAATATGATATCGCGTGAAGCCTTAAAACTTATAAAAAAAGACTAAGAAGTTTTTAGTTTTCTAAATTCCTTGTTCTCTGTGTCGTGCTCATATTCAAGAAGGTTCTCATACCTAGCCTCTTTTTTAGTTTGGACCACAGATTAACTAAAAAACTTATCTACATCAACATAGAATCATACAAGCTTATCTATATATAACTTCCTTGGGTATAGGTACTTACATAATGAACACATTGTTTTTCTCTAATCTGCATTGCATCGAGCGCAGACGAAGTTATAGCGCGATGTATTTCGCCGTAGCCCGAAAATTGTGATACACTGCCGGTAATGCAGGCGCGCCAATTGTCATTTACTGTTTTTTGACTTTTATAAATAAAAACATGCATTAAATTACTTAAATTAGTTACTTCCTTATTGCTTAGTGCAGTGGGGATTGTTCAGAATGAAATAAAAATTACTGGGGTTCCGTACTCAAAGGGTAAATCCTTATTACTAAACCTCCGCTGTCCGTCTGTCTGTCTGTCTGTCTGTCCATCAGTCACCAGGATGGACTCATGAATCGTGATAGACTGTTGAATTTTTCACAGATGATATATTTCTGTTGTCACTATAACAACCGTGATCCGTATTCAAAACGACAGATAAACAGACAAATAAAAAAAAAGGATTTACTTCATTTTGATAAGAAATTATAAATTAAAACTATTAAAATTTATTTTTGTAATCGAAAATAAAACTCTCACAGTTTGTAAAACATATTTATTCGCCGACATGCAATATAACGCTACTGATTCCTCCATTTTATTTAGCCCTCGTCGGTCGCGCAGCAGGCAAACAAATTGACTGTATATCCAGGTTGGGGCACTACCAAAACATCGAGGATAGTCAACAGAGATATTTTTTCGCGCCAACTCAACAGCGAAAGTTCGGGCTTATATGAAGCCGCGCCATAATAGTAACAAAGTTTTTCTTTAATCTGTGCATCCGGATAAACCCGAGATAAAATTACCGTCAGTAGCAGTGTAGCAGAGTAACATTTTTTTTCTCTCAATTATGGTTAGTAGCCAAAATATAAGAAAAAAACCTACCTTGAGGCCTTCAAGCGGCCATCTTGTTAAAATCCCGTTCTGTTTTATAATGAAATCTTAATTATTTTCCCCAAAAAAAAAATTAACGATATTTAAAATTTAATATATCCTATGTTTTGCGCCGGGTTTTTCTAAGCTTATTAGTGAATACCGCATGAAAATCCGGTCAGTATTTTCGGACTTGTGCCGTAACAAACAAACAAACAAACAAACAAACAAGCAAACAAACAGACAAAATGTCTAAAAAGTAGCTTAACGTGATCAGCGAAAAATTTCAAGCCAACCTGTGTCTTTTTTTCGAAATCTTGCATTTACAGATTTTTTTATCTATACAGTTTTATTATATGTATAGAGTATAGATAGATAATGAAAAAGCACCGAAAGCCTTAACCTATATATGCAAAAGATGCCCACGCCCACGATTTGTATGTTTGTATGTTTTGTATCTAAGTAACCAGTAGTAGTATAGTAAATAAAGTACTATGTGAGCTTAGGTACCGAATTATAATGTTTCTACGTATTAATAAGAACAATAAATAATCGAATCCCAAAAGCAGTTATATTGTTTTATCAAAAGCATTGCCTAACTGTTGCGTCTGTTGGAGTAACAAGTTACCTATTGTAATGCTACATGTATGTATATATCATAATATATTACCTGGTTTCTATTATTCATTCACAACTTTCACATCACAGCACTTGACAGTCCTTTTCACAGTAATTTAAGCACAAAAAAACTTGATTTTCTCAAAATTTTACATCACTTTATCGATTTTGCGCGCGGGTCACGGGCCCGATTTCTAGACACGACTGCTCGGATGGCAGTTGTTTTGAAACTGTTTTTTTTCTTTCGAATTTAGTTTCTCTTCAAATTCATATTTTTCTTTTTCTACTGTCAATTTCAGTGAGGTATTTTATAGTTTGGCCATGATTGTATGTATTTTGACTCTAGATTTATTTTTTTTACTATTCTGTATTCAAAGTTTTGAAAACTGCAAAAATCTAGAACCTTGGAATGCTAGCGAGGTTTCTTTAGAAAAGCTGTCGCTATGGAATGGCAGTCTCAATTTACTCCTCGAACGAGGAACACTAAATTGATATAAGGCCATTCCCGGGCCAGGCAAGGCCCGGGAACTCAAGAACGCCTTCAAAAACCATCTTTGGCTATCCAACACCAAAATTGTGAAGTGAATCTCCATCTACGTCAATCGCTGCGCCACGACATATCCATTGTCAAATCGCCGATCGCCGAGCTACATCCGCTACAGCCAGTCGCGAAACTACGACGAATCTATCGCCGAGAGCTGATCGCCGAAACTACATCTGTTGTCACCGTCGGCCGCCGTATCTACCACGACGAATCTATCGCCGAGCGTCAACCAGTGAGACGACCGGCTTGCCTTTTTCAAACATTGAGTGGCAATATAACTTCATCACCATGTTCCGGCCCGTCGTCCGTCAAAGCTTTGACGACTAATACCTGCGTGTCTCCTGCTGCTGCATCTTGAATCTGAGCTGCGTAATAATACTTCATCGACGGTGGAAGGACGAGAATCTTCTTCTGGATCCAGAAGCTAATAACTGAATGAGCTAGCCGCTGAACTCTGGAAGTCGGACAAACTAAAGGCAACGAATTCCTCAGTCTCTATAACGACAGTGGGCCTTGTTTGAATAAAGACCCGGAAGTGGGCCTTGTTTGTTTGAAGACCCGGAAGTAGGCCTCGTTAAAGACCGGAAGCGGGCTTTGTTTATCTGAAGACCCGGAAGTGGGCCTTGTTTGGATCCAATAACATTCTAATTCTACCGTGATAACTTGTAGGCCGTAAACAACTTAAATTTCGCGTTCTTCCGCATCATCTAGAGACTCTTTTTTTTGCTTTCTACAAAGCTTGTAAAATTTACGAAAATAAATATCTGTTACCAATTCCTTTTTTCTCTTCAGCTCTTAGGATCCTGTCAACCTAGGCACTGTTTAGGTAGGGGAGGAGCTGCTCATTAACTTGTAGCGTTCCATTCTACCTTTTTCACGAAAGGAACGGATGTAACGTGACACTATATGGATCATAAAGGCCTATAGGTAAAACAAAACTATCGTCATAACCATCAATAGCTTGAAGACGTCCACTGCTGAACATCCATTATAACATTATACTAACTTGAAAAACAACTTGTTATACTGGGAAATTACCTACTATGGTTACAACTTCCATTACTTGTAACCTACTTTATTATTCTTCCGATATAATAAGCCCCAGTCTTTAGCAAAGTAAAGGTTAAAATGTAACCTTTGCATAACCATTGTGTTACGGATCCGTCTAGTTTGGTAAGATATAAATGCGTGGAAATGGGCGGAGGAAAAAAACAAAAAACCTAAAATTAAATTTCTTAAGTTCAGAATTTACTTATACTTATGTAAGATACGTGATTTTTAAAGTTAGTTTTCCTGGAACATTATAATACTTTAATATCGACTTCATGCTCACCGTTGGTAACGGTACGGTCCGTATATTTGAATATGAATATGATATTGCAAATGTAATCTCGCAGTGAATTTATTAATATCTGCTCCATGGAAATTAAGTTATACCTAGGAGTTTTATGGTCATTCGTGTAAGCCATCTGTCAATTATACTACATTTTGAATAACAAGAAAATATATTAAGAAGAGTTTTTCGTATTATATTGTTCAAGAGTTTGGTTTTGTGAACCTTCCAATAATATGTGTAAGCTAATTTGTGGCCCGATATTTTTAATAACTATAATTTTTTATACTCATGAGGTATTTACGCTGTTGAATACTTAAATAAATAAGTAGGTACGCCTCCGGAGTGGTCTATTCCACTTTGATCTTCTGGGAGTATTCCTATATATACTTAAATAAATAAGATATCAAAGGAGAGATTTGACGATGTAGTACAATATAAAACATGAAACTCCAAAAAAACAGCAAAAAGCTTAGTGAATTGGTTCTCATTTTAGTAATCGCTAATAGTGACTATGGATTTGAAAGATACGTTACGGCCTTCAGTAGGAAATTAAAGAAGTCAATTAGAGCCTTTTTAAAAATAATCAACTTTCTAAACAATATACAACTCATAATTTTTCCGTATATTGTTAATATTTTATATCCTGTACAATTGTACATTGAGAGTTAGTGGGCGTATTCTCATTGTGCCTGCCTGGGCATGTCCACTGCTGGGCATAGAGATCTTCCTCATAGAGCGTTACATTTCACTCGAGGCTCTGCAAGGCTCCCTGTGGTTCAGACCAGGATCGTATTAGGTCTACGTAGTGAGGGGCCGCTATATGCTGCGTCTTCCCATGGTCGCCACTCGAAAGCCTTCCCTATATGGGCGTATTATACGTATACATGGGTACATAGGTATGACTTTGAATTTGTCAAATAATCATAGCAATGTTAGTATAGGTAATACAAACATTTCGGTACATGTTTGCAATGAAACATCAATCTTTGATTTCCGAATTGCGAGCACGAACATCGTCAATTTGCGTGTGTTACTTTGTAGGGTACGGGAGTTATTATCGAACCCCAATTTATAAAACGAGGGGTTGCCTCTTAATGGGGGTGGGGGTATATTAAATGATGCAGGGTAATGCAGCTGAGTTGCATTCGCACGATACAAGTTTTATTTTTACTAAGAATATTTTTAGGTTCAAGGGATCTGTATTTTACTTATTTCTTTCATTTCACTTGTGGTATCCATAATCCACCCTTTAGGTTTAAAATTACAGTAATCATTAGTAATAACAGTTATTAATATTTTTTATATGATGACTGTGCTGCATCTTTGTCTCAATGTAAGTATTACTTTCGTTGCATTCTGTGATAGAAAACAAGATAAATCACAAGGAATCAAGATCTATCATAGCAGTAACGGTGATACAAAATCATTGCAAATACATTCATAATTCATAATCAAGATCACAACTCATAGCAGTAACAATGAACAAACACATTGCAAAAAATTTGTATTCCAACTCACATAATATACGTGCATCCGTGAATATATTACTGATTTCACAATTTCAAGGGTTTTGCTTTTGTCGGTAAATCTACTAAGAAAACATGAAGGTCTTCAATATTTATTTTATCTTGGCATGGTCTTTTTTGACACACTGAATTCCGATTCAAAAAAGCCAATGGGAATGTAATATTCGTAGTAATTTTATATTCGAATTTCAATCGATGACTGACAATGGAAGACTTTGTTAATGTAATTGACAAAATGAAGAAACACGCGTTTTGTTTATAACCATATTAGCTGGATCGTAGTGATATCTACTTATTCGTCTTGACCCCATCATATAATTATCTAAATTTTGAATTATGTGATACTGTTAATTTTTACGTAATGGTATATAGATAGCTATCATTATGTATTGGATATGCTATTAAAGCGTAGCGTGGATTAAACTCAACGAATAAAGGTATTCCATCCATTAAAATACAAACAAAAGAAGCTTCCTCCAAATGGTGCTTACACAAATCGTTCACTTTTCACTCGGGCTTGTTTTTCAATTATACAATCCAAGCCATTTCCGAGCCCTTATCTTTAAAAGGTAAAAGCTCGTTCCCTCGGGATCACTCGTTTGTCATAACTTTGGATTCGTTTGACACAGGTAAGAGCGTTTGCAGAATTGCTGCAAAAACGTAGTCATAAATTGAGAAAACTGTTTCCGTTTTAGACGCTACGCACCTCTATACATACGAAGAGATATATGCAAGTGGACTCGAAAAGTGCTGCTTTGTCGTTTATTGAAGAGGGCGAAGGTTTTTTCAAGTTATGGGGCTCACCGCCTTACAAACACTCTACTGAGAATGCCGTGCGTGACACCATATTTTCGTGTATATATAATATTACTTTTTAATAATCATAGTAGCTTTATACTAATAATTTAACTTGGCAGCAAAATTTTGATTTATTATAGTTAACAGGTAGGTAGGTGGTATGTATATGGAGGAGAACATAGCATGCGCTAGGTTACTTACAAAAAAATAGAAACTATTTATTTGTTTATTTTGTGTACACTCTAAAATGGCACCAATTTGGCTAAAAGTACACAGATGGTTCTATACTACCGATATTTAATATAATAAGAAAATCTTTTTCCCAGAAAATCAAACGTTTCTGGAAAAATGAGTAAGTTGCGGGCAAAAACGACGAGTGCCACTAGTCTCAAAAAAAAAATCCGAAAAATACACAAAAAAATTTAGTAAAATACAGCTTATTAGCTTATTTCACATAGCAATGTACTCTGGCTTATTTATTGAGGGTGGTTTAATTAAGACAACCTTAAAAAGTGGCTGCATGAAATATGGGCATTCCTTTTTCGAAAGTTTCTTCTCAGTTTTTAATAAAGCCTCCGCAGTAGCAACGTTGGCTATTATTTCGAGAGCAACCTCCGTACGTAAATATCATCACGTTCTGGGAGAAATGAGGACAATAGAGACTTAGGTACCAAGTTAGGTACAGTCGAGTTATTTCAGTAACTTAGGGCAAAGTCGTCCGACTAGCGTCACTGCCGTCACTAATTAACTAGAAAGATTAAAAGTTAGAGAATAGGTACTCATATAGAAAGTCACAAGTGAACGGGACGTTCCAGAAGAGGAAAATACTTTTGGAATCGAGTTAAACGTGAGATTAAACAAAGTAAGGATCCCAAATAATGGGGCGGGTTCCGTTACTTTGAACTCGTCTAAATGTCACAAGGCCGTGACTAAAGAGACTTAAAAGAACTGTATCCTTACTACTTGAGACTTTTGACTTGGAAATTGAGTTAGCGACGGAAACTCAGAAAATATTTTTAAAATGGCTACACTTTTCCAGTGCGAGGAGTAAAGTGTTGTGGAATTTTAATCGTTTTCTACTCTTAGCTATGAAATAAATTATTTTTATTCTAGTTAGGCATAGAAACTAAACTACTTGGACTTTATTATAGGAAGTTAGCTATCTGACTCTGTAATTAAATGCATGATTCCATGTACAAAGATAATCACGTTTCTTGGGAAAAATTATATTTTCCTCTTGCGGTTTTTTCTACCCTCATCGTTAATCGCGAGCGATGCCACTTGTGAGATTTCCTTTTTTGTTTACTTCGACATTGTAAAAGAAAACGGAGACTGGAGAACGGAGGGTTGTATAATGAAAATGATCTAAAGCAGTCTAAAAAGAGTCTTAGCTTGTGATACCTACACTACCCACTCGTCTTCTTGTGGCCTTTGAAATCTTTTTCTCCACTTTGTTTTGTTAGCAGTGGAAAATAAGAAAGAATAATAAAATTTCTTTCCGTGCTAAATTAAACTTGTTAATATCAAGTGCTATCATTTACAATTGTACATGGGTACTTACGATAGTACAATAAACCTTTGATACCATCAGTTCCTCATTACTGATGCATGATTTGAAAGCATGTGTTACTTAAGTATGAACCCGACGTCAGCTATCGTTATCTTAGAGAATATCTAATAAGCTGTGTTCGCGCCAACATGAAGTCGTAGTTAGGTATATCGTTACACTATACGACTTAGGAAACACCTTTCTTAACGCTTACAAGTTATGCCTAACTACTATCTCAAGCACCTCGTAATGATGATATTTATTTATCAAATTATTTGACATGTCCTTCACATAAAAGTTTCACGTTTTCAGATTTTATTTTGTAATATCAGTAGATAAAAATCGTGCGCACCTCTAAGGCGTTGAGCAATAGATCTATACAATTGGCAATTGATTCTACTGTGCCATACTGTGCCCTTAGGGTGCACTTGCAGTACTAGTACATCTCACATGTGAAATTATAATGTTGTGTGTACAAAACAGCTTTTCAGCATCCGTGAAACAGTACCTACATATTTTCATAGATATCTGCAAAGATACGTGACTTGAATATATGAAAATGGTCAGTATTGTAGTGATTTAGCTAATCTTCATCAGCATATGTTATCTAGGGACCCATCTCACAAATTATAGGGAGGAAGAGAGGAGGAAAGAGGGAGAAAGGAACTGTGTCTGCTACCAGGCGGGCATGATAACCATGTGCAGGTGTATTGCAGTAGTTATGTAGGTAAGTACCTATTTATTACATTTACAATGTACTAGAGGCGCCAAGATGTTTCACGATAATACTTGATAAGCTGCCATGCCGTGTGGAAGTAGCCTGATTTTGAACTGTATATACTGATTTGGCACTCAGTGTTGTCGCACCTTGATAATTCGAACCTCTGTTCTTTGAAATTTGTATATAGGGCGCTCAGGTTTTACACTCCCTTTAAATAAATTATTTCTTGGATATGCCAGTTCTAAGTGTTAGCAAAACTGGTACCTACCGAATACTCGTCCCCAGTTTACGTATAGGCAAATGTTTGCACAATGTAGTACCCTGAGAGAGATCAGCTAGCTATATAACGAGCTCATACCTTTCCGCTTGTCCGATATCCGGCTAACTAAAGCACTGTTTGCTTCGTATCTATACAAGCAAACCAACCTATGATTACGTACTTACCTCCCTTCTATGCGACATTATGTGGATGTGTAATATGAACACGCTTGCACATCTCCATATAGGCAGTGGTTTGCTTGTGTAGCGGTTGCCGAAGTACGTTTAACCAAACAATCCTCGTTGCTACTGTCTTTAAGTAGGTAAACTACATGTTTCTTAACATCAACTATGAAGGTTCATGCTGAAGCATATAAATTGTTCCTAGCAGCAAAGTTAATAAAATACATAAAAAATACCTCGACGCGTTTGGTACACGCAAATGAGTGTCAAAGTTACATCTACGAAATATTACCTAGTAATCCTACGAAATATTTAGAATTACACTGGCACGCCGGTTTTGTTAAATGATACTATTTTCCAAAATCGGCATCGATAGAGAGCTAAATATAATTACGTTTAGGTAAGTACGTAAGTAAGGCATGCCAAAGCTTGAGCTTTATTAAAAAGAGCTTAATAAAATAAGGTTCACTGCTAAAAAAGTTGAACGAACACCTATAAAACGAAAAGCCGCATCGAAGCATATCTCGTCGCTGCGGGTACTCCTTAGACTAAACTTAAGAGTGATGAGAACTTGTTTTGGTAAGAATATGAAATTATCATCTGATTAAAGTAAAACAATGAAAAAAAGAACACAAAACTTAATATAAGTATATATACTTAACGAAGGTAAGTAATATACAATACTTATCCACAAAGAAATAGAAAGCTAGGTGCGGAAAGACGGGAACAATTTTCTCAGACATATTTTTTAAACTAATTTAATTTTATAAATGCAGGGAACAAATATATATATATCGCATATTTACGGCCTTATGGCCAACGTATTATATCACCAAATAAAATGCAACAACGTAGCTACATACAGCTAAACAACCTTTTGGTCTACCAAACTACAAAAACTGCAGCTTATTATTACAATATAAATAATAATGCAAATCGCTATTTTATTGCATGAAATAAAAAAGAGATATTTTTTATTATTTTATTAGTCAGAAAAAATGAGTAAGGTGCCACTAGAAATATAAATAAGTAAGCCAAAAGAGAAACAAAAATGGAAATTATGAGAGTTCTACTAAAAGCTCTTGGTAGGTCGAGGTAAGTCTTTTACTTTACACCCCGATGGCAAATTTTCTTTGTCTCAAAGATCCCGTGTATTTTAATTTTTAGACTGGAAGGCCGCCTTTCTTTGAGGAGGTAAATCATAATAAAGCGCTGTAAAAGAATTTCTGTAGGTACACCCACCTAGGGGCATGTAGGTAATAATGTGGCTCCGATTTCCCATTTGTAAAGAAAGGGGAAAAAAGAATCGTTCTATGCCCCTCGTGCGGTAATGTCGGTCGCCAGGCCAACTACAAGTAGATTGAGAATGGGTCGGCGCTTATCTAACGTCATTAAGGCCATTATTCGACCATTGCAGAGAAATCAATTTTTCTTCGTGTTTAAGTGGTTTGTTTTAGTCTATAAATGGCGGGATAAGCGAGTAGACACGGTGCTGGAATGCCTTTCAGGCACCTGATGATGTGCCCGGAGCGCTACGTCGAGCCTCGTTAGGGACACACGGCCTCAGCTTTCGTCAATCTTTCCGACTCGCTGATCGCGCTTTATTCAGATTAATTAAACTGTTGCTATTACGGTTTCGAGTGAAGCTTAGCCAATCTTCTTAAGCCGAGTGTTAGCGATAATCTCCCCTAGCTATCGGCACAGGTGCTGAATTCTATAAATGTATAATCCGCGAAGGTTCCCAACAGGTCTTACTACCCCTCGGCAGGTGAGGGGTTTAACCCGGCTGGCAAGTTCTCGTTTGTCGGTTTCGCTACTTGGGTCGGAGCGCCGGCTATCTTTGTCCTTTCCGTCTGTAAGAAGAGGATTAAGTTAAAAGCTGAGATTCTTCCCGGCGATCCATTCATTTGGCCTACAGCCGAGTGGGTCTCGAGCTCTTTGTTAGTTATCAACGCTCTAGTCTTCTTACCCTTCGTGACAAATGTCTACGGCCAAGTTTATTAGTGGATTAAATGGTTTCAGTGATAAACTGTTGCGAAATTGTTTTTTTAAATGCTCCAATTAACTGAATTAAATATTTTCAAAATAATGTCTATCTGTAAGTCTTTTGAAATACAAACACTCGATAGGCATCATACCAAAACGATATATCAATCACATAACATCAAAAAACTTCTATAAAATATTAAGTTTTCTAACTTTAGTACTAAAAATATACAGACAGACAGACAAAAATTTAAAAAAAATGTTTAAATTTTTATATCGACTTAGAATTATAAAGCAGTCAAAATTTTCAAAAATATTTGATCTTCAGATTTAGCCCAGATACAGTTTTATTATTAGTATTGATTATGTACCATGTACTATGTATGTTAGTGCCGAAAATGTAACCGTTTGTCAGGATTTTCTCATGTGCCGATGCCATAGTTTCTAACTTGTAATCCAGATTCAGATTCAGATTCAGATTTTTATTGCTTCCATAGTGTACAATAGGTGGAATATAATATTAAGTCTAGTTCCATATGGACCCCGTCGGGCGCAGCAAAATTTGGAGAGAGGAGGGCGACTTAGCAAAAGAATCAAAGTGATCAAACAAAATAGGTACACTACATAGAAAATAATATTAGTTTGATTAGCTATAATAAAATGTCAATTCAATTTTATCTATTATTAGTAATATTAGTAAAAATTTAAAAATTTAAATATTTAAAAATTTAAAAATTTAATGTCAGTTTTGTACAATATAAAATAAATTAGATTACCTATTCAATGTCACACTTATTCATTCTAATACCACATAAATTATTCTTACAATTATTGATGTCAAAAAGTACACCTACACACCTACATACCATTCGTGATCATAAATTTTCATCAGCACATAATATTTTATTGTCATTTATATACTCGTCAATACTATAATAGGCCTTTTCCGTCAGGAACCGTTTCAAATTTTGTATAAAAATGTTATAACTGTCTATGTTCTTTAAATCGCCTGATAGCTGATTATATATTCTTATAGCAGTAGGCAATGCACTAGAGGAGTGCATTTTTAACCTGGACTTGGGTATTTGTAGCACTAACTGGTTTTTTTCTTGAATTGTTTCGTTTGGGTTCGTTTGTTGTGTCGATAAAAAGTTTCTTACGAATTTTGTGTACACTTGTGTGTGTTGAAATTGTGTACACTTTGTAAACTATTAAACGTTTTAACGCATCAGCACGTTCTCGTAACACAATGTTGTTTGTTGAGCTTATCAATAGTTACAGGAAATCTTACATTGAAAGTGCGGAATCACTGTCCTTGTAATTACCTAGTTTGTTTAAATCCTAAACTAATTTAAATTTTATAATCATATTAGGTATAGATCTACAGTCAAATCAGACTTGGCGTGGTCACTACGTAGGCAACCCACATTTACCGAAAATATTTTATGAACATCATTTAGAAAACCCTTTTGCCATTAAGGATATAGTTAGTACAAATAGCAAATCGCAAATAGCACAGTTCCATAAGCACGATAAATAAAATGACTGAAAATGTGTCAGTAAACCGTGGGACTTATGGAATCATCTTCCAAATTCACGTGTCACATTTCCGAAATGGATATTCACGGCAAATATTAGTACTATCTAATATAATAAATATAAGGTATATGAATATTTTAGTAGCCACACCGTACCATACACACAATGTTTTAGTATGCATAAAGTAAAATCTACAGATGGGGCAAAGGTATTTGTGGAATTGGACATCATACAATATGCAGAGCAGGTAAGTGCGTCTGTAAACGGTAAGGGAAGGCAGGCTCTTCACTCCATATAGGTACTTTGTTATCTAAACCCCAATGTCAATCGACCGTTGCGTCGACCGTTGAGCGACAGGCGACAGGGCCTATACGTGGCTATCCAGTTAACCACCAAAACAGTGGCAACCATAAACGCTGTGACATGCTATGGGGTGGCGCCGATAAGTTCCAGGGTTTTCCATACTGCGTCTTGGTAATGAGCCTATTACCTGCTATTACGCCCTGAACATTGATAATATACGATATTAGCCATCGCAATTCACTTAGAGTTATATAATCACGCAAATGAAAGTTTCTGTGAAATCATAGTGTGACCGAATTTGAAATCAACGTTAAGTATTCAAGGGTTGTGTTCGGGACCTTTGATACTCTATATATGAACTAAATAAAATATTAATATCTCAAGTGGCGGTAGAGTCGCATCGGCGACTGGCCTAGCGGGTGTTACAGAAATAGGAATCATATGAGTCCACTTGTATCAAGTTGCCCAAGAACTCTGTGGTTTGTTATTGCGGTGCGGGATACAATTCCGTCGATAACTTAGCTACGAATGTAGTTTATACTACCAAGCAAACAAAACCCAAATGCTTTAATTGAGTGCCTAAAAATTCTACAGCCACAGTGATTTTACTATTTCTCCATCAATAAACAAGCTTTAATAGTAACTGTGTTTCGGTTTGAAAGGCATTGTAGCTAGTGAAAATATTTATAACC
Organism: Ennomos erosarius; assembly: GCA_963580505.1. Taxonomy (NCBI): domain Eukaryota; kingdom Metazoa; phylum Arthropoda; class Insecta; order Lepidoptera; family Geometridae; genus Ennomos; species Ennomos erosarius. The sequence goes on along the minus strand of OY756977.1, from coordinate 10,505,676 downwards.
TACCAAAATTACCTACCTATTCAGAATAGCATAAATTTCTGTCTTAATTTTCGAATTCTTTTCTTACTTCTTTTCGTAGTTAATTACCTTTTCTCTTAGACAGGTACCTACTTACCGAATTTTCATAATTTAATTAATCAAGGGCATAATTAGCTAGATGTAGGATAATGTTGATGATAAATTAAAAATATACATACAGCAAGGTACTGAAAAAATTGTATTTTTAACATAAAATAGTATAGTAATTGTTTGCCTATAGTTTGAAAAGAAGGTATTTTAGATCACTCAATACAACAATATAATAGTTATTTATGCAACAAGAGAGCAAAGTTGATTTTTGTTTTGAGCGCTGTTGTTGAATTCCGAGCAAACGAAGGATTCTATGTTAGAATCCTGAGCGAGTGGGGGATTCAAAGGTACGAGATACAAAAATTCGAGTAGCATATACAACTTTTCACCTCAGCAGTGAGAACATCATTACAGGTAGGTACTTACTCACCTACTCCTAGTAATCGCGTAAACCAAAAGTACGACTAAGAAAAAAAATTTTTTTTTTCTGTTTCTGTTCATGATCCCTGAGCCATCCAGCCGTCTGGTGCTCCGCCAGTTTAACTGTTTCTGGCAACGTTTTCCTGGTTACCTATACCATGAGTTCTTGAGGGTTCAAGAACCATAATAGGTTACCAAGAACTGGGGTCACAGAGTCCGCCCTATTTATTGCAAGTGGGGTAAACTGCGCGAAACAAGGAGAATCCAATTGTTTACTTTAATATTAAATGCGATATACAAAATGTGAGAGAACACTCCACAAGTCCACATCAAAGAAAACAAAACAATAATGTTTTCGTTTACAGACTTCTATAATTCTTATTTACAAAATAATGAATTTTATGACAACATGCAACTATAATATAATCAGCATTCAGTATCCGTCTGAAAGTGACTTCCCTCATCGATCCGCGTCAATTCGAACGATAACGTTCACATATTTTATCTCGAATTTCAACACATCGACAATAAAATAAAATACATTGTAAAAACAAATAAATTGCCGAAGTAATTGAAGTAACGTTTATTGATGAATACGTAATATTCCTTTATTTGACGGGGCATATATTTCATTCCAAATGCCGATTATCGTGTAAACGCTTGAAACTAATATCACTTGTTGTTATTTGCTTTTATTTCACTGGCTTTTTTCCAAAGATGAGTTTATTGAAATGAGAACTTGACTGACCGAAGCAAAGAAATGAAAATGTGATTTTCCTTTTCTAATTTAGGTACTTGTGAGGGTTTGTTCTCTTAGCTATCTAACATGACGCCTCGTGGCTCTAATTAAAGTCTTAGTTATTATTAGATTGCCATGTTTTTGTACAATAAATTTGTTATTGAATTGTATTTTTTCAAGTAACCTGTAGGAAACTATGATCTATCATAACACTATACTAGACTTATTCATCGTCATATTTTTCTGGGATGGATTTAGAGTGGAAAATGCGAGTAAAATACATGAGCTTTGTCCTTTTTATGGAAAACATAGCCAAACAAACATATTTATTTACAAGCGTTATAAAAAAACAAATCAAGAGGGACAAACAAAACGCTTTTTACATGGATACCTTGTTATATGTAGGAGAAATGAGAATGAGGACATTAAAAAAACATTTTGAGCTGTTCGTTCTGTATACACAGAAGAAGCACAAAAACGTTGCTCTCTTGATGCATATTTAAGTACCTATGATTTTACTTTGTCGCACCCTAAGCTTTGCGGCAAGCTGAAAATCTCTAACTGTATGACACAGAATTCACCCTATTTACACGTCTACTTCACGTTTGCTTAATATATAGTAATATCATCTGTGATTAAATCTTTTTTATAAAGTTATAGACGTATTATTGCGCCATCGTGACTAGACACTGTTCAAATGTTCTGTGTACCTACTAGATAGTGTTTAAGTAACTTTTTAGCACATAGGATATAATAGTTTTTATTATTGTAAGTAGTAGTTTGAGTTACGTATATTTTCCATAAGCTGCAAGTTTTGTTAGATAGCTAGTAAGTATATTATATGGGCAATAAAGTCAGAATGTCCACACACGCCACTTGCGGCGAGCCTAAGGGCACCCTGCCAGTGAAATGTAATGATAAATCCTTACAAAACACCCGCCTTATTTATTAGGTACGGCCTACACGTGGCCATTTATCCTTTTTAAATGTTATATCAAAATATAAATTCTGAAACGTTTTATCCGCGGCCTATTGTTAGTTCTTTCTTATTTGAGAACAAAACATTATTTTTAAACCGGTTTCTTATTTTGAACCCCTTCATGAATTGCGTGCGTCGCAATCGTGGTACTAACTATAGATACTTCGTTGCTACAGCCGTTCATAAAAATATAAAAGAAAATAAGTACTACATTAGTTTGACTATACAATCTGGTTTCACCCCAATTCGTTAAACAACAGCTGTCGCAATTCTTTTGATGGTGGGACCGAACTGTAGTCAGTAGTCACCGATCAATGGCTGCTTTTTATCCCTAAAATAGATCATGCTATTATACGCAAATATCATCTGTATACCACCGCACATTAAACATAACTATATTAATATACGTTACTTAAATGACGCATTATTTATAAATTGACGTGCCTAATAAGCACAGGGGGTCACCACAAGGTCTTATGGCATTATTACTTCAATATTACTTCAATCATACATTGACAAATGACATAAAAGTAAGAATACTTTAATGTTGCAGAGCCAGAGCAGTTTTGATGACGTCACGTTAAATCGTTTACTCAAATACAACTGTTATGTCATACCTTTACATCATGTTGATACTGACGTGCGACAGTGATAACGACATATAAAAACGTAATGTCTCGTTCACACGCAGGAATACTTTATAAGTTCATGGTAGGAATTCGAACAATATTATTGTAACCTTGAAATATTAATGCCATGAAACATTATGGTTTTGTATTAGCTTGTGGTAGCCCAGCAGATCCTATAAAAAAACTTTAAAAAAACCTATAGCAAGTGTGTGTAATACCTAAGCTTGTAAGCCTGCATTGGATGTAAAACTTGGGTATACTTCACATGTTCACGCAATTTCTCCCTTCACAAAGGATTTCTTTGAGTTCTCCAATGATTATATTTTATTTTATTTTCTTTTTAATTACGTAAAGTTCTAATAGTTAATAGTAATCTTTCTATCAAAATGCTGACTACAACAAAATAATAAATGTTGTTGAAGTGCGACCTTTTTTATTATATATTTTCAAATAAAGCTTGGCGTCCGATTACGAACGACCAATTAGGTCACCTATAAAAACAGTCAAGGAAGTTGTACGTATTTCTATCTTTGAGAACAGTAATTGACGTAAGTATATACGGGCGCAATAAATATATATTTTTTTTATCTTTCATTTCCACTTTTTCCACCTCTTCATATAATCATCCTGTCACCAACACAAAGTTTTATTACCTCCTAACAGTATGTGTCTTATATACCTATATATTTCATATTTGTACATAACATCCACAGATTTACTTAGTCTTAATTAACAAACGCTGTTTCATTGCTAATTGTTGTTTGTACACACTATTTAACTTTTCTTGCAAAGTTCGTCTATTAGGTAAACGTACAACTGCTTTACCAGTTATTCTGCCACCAAGCCGTTGCAGTATGTTTTGGTTTTGGAGGCATTGCAGTTAGTGAAATTACTGGGCAAATGAGACTTTATTATTTTATAAATGTTATTTATAGATTGTGCTGACGCCTCAGCATTACGTGCGAGCGCATTGCAAACATTATATTTTAGAGTTTCATTGGCACTGCAACTGTTACGGGCAGTCGTGCTGACGCTTAACATTAACTTATAGCTTGTCATGTACATGATTGTAATAAGCCCTCATAAAAGGTGACGTAACATCTAAATCTCGATGTTTGTTTGACGGAAAGTCGGTACAAATTCATTGAAGCATGAGTACGTGTTTTCCGTCGCCCCTATCCTGGGGGAGCTCCGAGAAATCAATTTGTACCGCGTCCTCGTCATGTAAAATAAAGGGATATAAAGAGGAGCTTCTACAAATGTGTTTCGGAGATAAATAATAACAGTAAAGTACCGCGATTTGACCCGCGCTGAAGTTTCTTTATGTAACGCCTTTATCTCATTGTGCTCGAGGTTTTTACAAAAAGGCCACTGGATATACTTTGTTATTCACGAATCGGAGCTGCAAGCATCTCTCGGTGATGGCAAGCTTTAAGTTCCTCTCATAACCTTATATTTAACTTTCTATGCTTGCATATAATAAAAGTAACTGGGTATATCTGGTATATACCTACACATTTAGCCCAAAATACACTCGCCCTTCCCAACTTTATACGGGTTAATTAGTTTTACGCCCTATCTCAGAAGGAAGAGAGAAGGAAGAGGGAAAAAGATAAGTGAAATGGGTGAATGGATGGGACGGCAGGCCAAGCCTGCCTGCCTTCGCCGGTTTATCTTTTTCCTTTTCACTTCCTTCTTACCTAAAACGGGTTAGGACGTAAAACTAAAAACCCGCGCGAAGCCAGGGAGTTTTGTCTCAAGATATACCTAACTCCATACCTATAATAACGATTTTGTTTACTAACATCAGAATCAGTAAAATATTGCAATTATTACCTAATGCGTGTACTAACCTACCACTATAACTTGTACCTAACTTAAATCGTCTGCAAAAGGCGGAAAAGGCCATGTATGTATAACTAACACGATGAAATAGGTACATAAAGATCCATAAACATAATTATAATGTACAACACAGAGCAAAAAAAAATGGCTTTGCGAAGCGACCGTCATAAAAAGATAGATAGAAAATGCTTTATTGCACAAGACTAAATCAAGTACATAGGCGAACTTAATGCTAAGTAGCATTTCTTCCAGTTACCCTTTGTGTAGTGTGGAACAAGTTGTAGTGCTGGTTGAAAAGGAACAAGAAAAAGAATTACCCAAATAAAATAATCAATAGATAGTAATATGAGTTTAGATAGATAAGGTTTTAAACAAATAATACATATCTTACATATTTCAAAGCATATTTCGTCATATGTTTCAAAGCTCTGTGATCTATATACACAATAGGTTTCTAGTCTAATAAATTATTTGGCATCAAATAATTCATTAGATCATCATAAAATTTACCTAACGGAGGTTTATCATATTTGTAACTTGCTGTTTATCTTGGTGAATGTCTATATTTCAGTTTGTAAGAACCCCCCCCCCTTTCTAACCCCCCTATATTTTCATAATTATAATTGTATCTTTAATTTACTGAACCTAAACACCTAAGTTTAAATAATCTATAAATTGAAATTAAATCAACGCTAGCAATAATCAATACCGATAGAAAGAACCTAAGATTAATCTAAGCTTGTTTTATGTTCTAGATTTGTTATGGCCAAGTGATCGTCTCCTAATAGTGGTAGAACCCGTACGTTGTGATAATGTAGTAATCCAAATCCTTTTAAAGTAATGAGACAATTCCTAACTAACACTTAATCAATACACGGATAATTTAGTAGAATGGAATTTCTTTATTTTACTAAGCTTTGCGATCTGAACCTATGATGAGCGCTAATCCTATATCTGCTGGAAATATCGAAAACGTAGATTGCTCCAAAACAACTCACATTAATCTAATTTAGAAAACCTGAAGTACTTCCTCTAATTGAACTTTAGAACCTTACTTCAAGTGTATATATCAGAATCTCTAAACGAATACTACCTAAAAATATAAAATTCAAATTTAGCCCACTACCAACTTTTCAGCCCAAGATTCCCCACTAGTACAAAAATGTTATTATTTCTACCGGAAATGCTTACAACTTTAGCCCACTACCAACTTTTCAGTCCAAGATTCCCCACTAGTACAAAAATGTTATCATTTCTACCGGAAATGCTTACAACCCATTCTACCATTTCCTTACGCCTATTTTAACCATATTAGCGAAGTCATGATAAACCTCTTCTGCATATCATGACGCCGTCTACTGAGCCCCAATTCCTAACTATAAATTAATGCAAAACCTAAATCTGGTTTATTAAAAGTGGCCATCTACGATGATAGTCTAGAATTCGTTACCCTAACTTTCCTACGTTGTATTCTATATTATAGATTAATAAATAAAAAACATAAATAAAACTCAAACTATTTATTGAGAAAATTATTTCAAACGATTATGAATTTAGAATTTACTTTATCGGAATAGTTTAAATTATAAAATACTCTTATTGAATTTTAGTACTCAGAATATATAATTAAATGTTAGAATTATTTTGTCGTTCATAGCTAACTTTGAGTTTTAAAAATATATCCGGAAACTTCGATTACTCCTGATAGAGAAGAAGCCCAAAGAAACTCCTCAGGGATAATCTTTTTTTATATCATGGTTGGTTTTACAATATTTGATTTTACAATAATTATAAAGTCGAATTACGATGCAATATAATATTTTGGAAAACTGTAAATTAAGAGTTAATTCATCTACCGTGGAGATTAAATATTGTTATCTATAAGAAAATACATGACCTTTTAAATAAGTTCGAAGGATGACAATCAGACATGTCTTGCTGAATTCTCCTACATAGAAGAGCTCGTAGGTTATGTACCTAATATGTACAACCTCGCTGTGTGGATCTGCAGTCTGCACCTCTCTTGAAGACTCGGCCGACATGAAAATGGAGATTAATAATGTTTAATAAAAGCTCAGGATATTTATTTCGGAGTAATTACACAACGATAATAAGTTGTACGCTGAGTCGGGACTTGTTCCTGACATCGTGCAATATCGCTGAAGAGTGTAGGATTTATATAAGTTTCTTATGTTATGTTTCGTGTTATATTGTTCCTTTCGCGATATTGTGTGTCGGAAATAAAGATCATTTCATTTCATTTATTCCTAATAGTTTCCAGATCTGTATTTATTGATATCATAATAATATTATGCATATATTTTGAATACTATAGACATTGAACCGTTTATGAATTATCAGGCTGACTCTGCTTTTCCTGAACTTTCAAAGAAATCATCCACATATCTAAGACGTATTTCAGTATAATGAAATATGCCAAAGTAATGTTAGATCCGTAGAACAAAGTACAAGTATTGAAGTATATTATTGATATCATTTATCAACGAGATTTTATTCTCATTCGAATTTATACATTAGCTATCCTATCCGTGTGGTAAGGAGTCACTAACAAGGTACTGCTTATGCTTGACCCATATAAATACGAAGGACAATAATTAATCATAGAAAAATATTATAAATTTGTTGTAAAATAAAATATAAAGTTCTTATTGAAAATTCATTAAAACAATGTCATACCTGAACTTCACTAAACTAAACAATGCCCATAGATTTGAGATAAATAAATATATTGCATCTTATCTTATAAGATCTTTGCCTATCTCGACCCTCAACATCATCATCAGCATCATCATCCTGAAGACGTCATCATTATCATCGCCATCATCATCATCATCATCATCACCATCATCATCATCACCATCATCATCATAAACCCATGTCACACTGTGCAGCCGTTAGTCTTCCGCTTCCTTCGACTTTCCACGGCTCTTACCAGGTCAAACCTCATCATCATCATCATCACCATCATCATCCTGAACCCATGCCACTCTGTGCAGCCGTTAGTCTTCCGCTTCCATTGGCTTCCCACGACTCTGACCAGGTCAAACCTCATCATCATCATCATCACCACCATCATCATCATCATCTTGAAGGCGTCCACCTAGTGAGGAACTGGTCCAAGCCGCATCTTCCAGCTCATAGTCGCCACTGACTTGTTCGAGATAAATACCTTTTACCTATTACGGAAGACCTTAATATAATTTCCCAGTTTTTACGTTATAGGCGCATGAAAACATTACCTATTTTGAATTTACTAGAATGATATTCAAATACGCTCGTGATACTTACAATAAATAAATAGGGAAAAGATTTCCTCTCCACCTCTGTGTTTCCTTCATGATCCGACGAAAGAAAACTCTACCTGCTTTTGTTGAATCCATGACAACATTGTATGTTATTGTATGATAAAAGTAGTGTGATAAATATACATCAAAGTATGCTTCAATCTTCGTGCGGGAATAAGATCTTTCGATCATCTCCGTGATCACAACAACAACCTGCTAAAAAAATAATTATTGACTTATACTAAAATGAACTACAACAATATTCCCAATAATTATCCAGTTAGGATTAAGTCAATAAATCATTATATCAAAGTATTCAGTTCAGTATTCAAATACATTCACGATGTTTTACATCACCGCGTGAAATAAGATTTTTCATCTCCTTCGTGTATAACGCTAGGCTTCTGTCAGCTAAAGAAATGTGCAAAGAATAGCACTAGCTTCCCTTCTACAATAGAATCCCCTGACATCATCAAACCTTTCGCCTAGAGTGATGTCCACAACGATATTGTCCTACAATAAGCATTTTCACTCAACATCATCCTAGAAGGAAAGCTCTACGCATTCCGTTCTGTACATTAAAACCTTCTACCATCATCAATCCGCCCGCTCGGCGTGTTTCCCACGACATTCTTGTCCTACACTAAGCATCTGCACTCAACATCAACTTACAAGGAAAGTAAGCAGCTCAGGAGCAAACATTTTCCGATTGTGTAAATTTTCAAAACTAACATCTCTAAAACTTGGGTAAAACTAATTACTTTGCAAATACTAGCTACGAAATAATGTAATAACTTCCCTCAGTTGATATCGGTTCATATCAACTCCTTGATTCATATTTTCCTCCGTTAGGTTTCCATAATTCCTAAACCTCTTCACTCCTGTAGGTAATACCTATATTTGTCAATCTTCCTTTTCGTTATAAATTTTGGTAATTTCTAATATGAAGAGAAAATCCCCCGTTTTCCCTCTCTGTTCCATTCGTAGCACCGTTCACACATTTTTTCTGCATAATCAAAATCCAGGTAAAACTATATTTTGCCATCTTTCTTTTTCATTTCCTAATCACAACTCCCATCTCCCAATCTGAAATTCTTTGAAAAGTCTTTGACACGTTCTAGACTGCCAGCTCGCGATTTTAAGTATGAACGTTATTAGTGTGAAATATCATTAAAGAGTTTTTATTCTTTCCACTATTGCCTCATTTTACCTTTAGATACCTACTTTTACACCTATCTCTATGTCCTATACCAGTTAGTGCAGTATTGAACGAATATTTACTTTATTATTTACATGTGAAATGATTTGATTTAAATATTTTTATGATAGAAATAACATTTCTTATATTTGTGACGTCTCGAGACACCCTGGATCGTTACAAGTTGGATAATACGTTTGATAGTGTCCACTCCAATTCACCCAGAGCACAAGCAATCTTTCAGGATAAGTCCGATTCCACTGCGAAGTGTTTTGAAACAAACGCGCTTTTTTCTCTATTTTTATTCCATTGTATAAAACAACAAAAGCGGTCAAACACGGAAAATAAATAACTCTTGAAATCTTGCATAATACATTTTCTTGCCGTTTATTTTACTTTATACAGTACCTACATTACTTTATAATAAATATATAGCTACTCTGCGTATCAGAAGTGTAGGTACATTCGTACTTATTATAAATATATTTTGTTTGCACCATAAAATATAAACACAGCTTCCTTATTTTTGTGGTAACTGAATCCTGTGAATGCGAGCAGGTGATACCTAGCACAGGGGTTGATGAAATTTTTCACGCTGTAGATGAAAGCTCTGAGTCAGACTGTCGGTGTTTCTCGTATAATATATTATGCTTCTAGCCGTATCCCTTCCTCAAATCGGTTCTCAAAGCCGAGCAGTTGTCTGACAAATTACATTTTTGTTACGGTGTCCCTGAATCTGAGTATAAAAGGCTCGTAAATCTTGCGATGCATTTTTCATGCTTGGTCAACCTCGTAAATGGATGACCTGAGTGAGTTTCTTTCAGGAAAAAGGATGGATCTATCAAATGTTACTTGTTGAAAGATTTTTGCAGACAATACGATAGTACCAAAACAAAACCTTCTTTTTATCGGAATATAAAAAATAAATTGAAGGAATACCCAAACGTAAATGACCGGTTAGACAAACTAGTAAAATGTCAGAGTCATCAAGCACTATCCGTCCTAGTTTCGACTTGTTTAATCAACACAGCTCACGTAACAAGATTCGTCCACCAATTGGCGATAAAATGAAGCTGGTTTCCTATAATTAGGTAGTGTATCCTGTCCCCGTTATCCATAAACGACGTGTAGGTATGCTTCGTGCAGTGATTCCCGACTTTATGGCTGGTGTGGGTACGTGACGGGAGGGCACGCCACCGAGCGAAGCGATCACGCCTGGGAGTAAGGCTAAGCGCATGTACATTTTTATTGTGCATCTTTATTGTAGAATGTAGGTACTGTTACTGTAAGATACTTTCAACGTTGTAGCTGTATATCAGAAAAATCAAGTAAAAAAAAACACAACTCAATTAAAGCCTGGCATGGAATGAGAAACGAGCAGAGTCAGAGAGGCAAAATGAAATGCACGCAATATGGAACTCGTTGTTCATTTTATCAGTGAATATAACCCGCAACGATGCTACTTTTATGAAAACAATAATTATACAATACTATACCTTATTTTTGATCGGTTCGAATATATAAATAAGTTTGAACATTCCACACAGCGTTATATACATATATCTATCCCACAACGCAAAGCTTACTAGCACTCTAGTACCTACCACAGATATTAAAATAGGCTAGTACTATGCGGAGCCAGATAACTAATAGAATACAAAAAGTCAGTTACTGAATGAATACCTATAGGCATAGGTAGTTTTTGGTTGTAATAGAGTTTTAAAATGTACGTAAATAAAACAAGAGAAAGCGCTCCTTTGATGAGGGAAGTCCTTCATCCAAGAAGCACTCTCGGTACCTCGCCGCTGTTATGCAGCAAGAGGATTAGAATACTATACAAATACTTATCTTATTACTTATAGTAGAACAAACCGTAGAACAATGGTGTCAGTACTCGTGGTACCTGCCAAATTTGTACTTTTAAATCGTCTCAGTATAATAGTCGACATTTTAAAAGGCCCAGCAGTCTTACCACAAACTAATACAATATCGTCATGTTTCATGGCATTAATATTTCAAGGTTACAATAATATTGTTCGCATTCATACCATGAACTTATAAAGTGTTCCTGCGTGTGAACAAGACGTCTACATTTTTATATGGCGTTATCACTGTCGCACGTCGCTGTCAACATGATGTAAAGGTATGACATGACAGTTGTATTTGAGTGAACGATTTAACGTGACGTCATCAAAACTGTTCTGGCTCTGCAACATTACAGTATTCATACTTTTATGTCATTTGTCAATGAATGATTGAAGTAATAATGCTATAAGAGGTTGTGATTGGCCTGCTGTTTTTTCAATGTTTCCTCCCATGTTAGTATTAAGGCCGCGCAGTTTTACAGCAAGCGCGCTGGGATACGTGATGCCATCAATTCGGTTAATACTCATTCAGAATACGTTTTACTATACAATGAAGGTATTTTTCTCCGATTTCATAAGTAGCAAAAGTGTAATTTATCTGCACAGAAATGTCCGTCGCAGCTCCTAAGTATGCTTGCCTCTACGTCTACGACGTATCTAACTGATGCAATTTAATAATTTCTGTGTATCTCAAGATTATTTTTTAGATTATTTTTTATGTGATATTTCGAGCAGAATCTGATGGGATCCTATCTGGATTCCTTAAATATTTGTATCTCAATGGGTAAGCGAAAAAGTTTTTTCAAGGGTGACAATATAACGTAAGTATAAATGCAAAAACATCACAATAAAAATAAAGGCCTTGTTTGAATTAGGTACTTAATGGGAAAAGTTTCAGTGAAGTTACTAAATTAAACGAAGTTTTAGGGGTTCCATTGGCTAATAGAGATGACTACGTTCAATTAATCTCACTTTGCCGTTGACTCATCACTACAATATATTATCTTGCCTATTTAATTTCACTTTCCGTGTTTTTATTATATTTATACTTTTGCAATCAGGAATAAACCTATTAATTTGTCTCAAAATACCAACAAGCTTGAACTTCAAGTGAAACGACGACTCCTAATGACATTATTACTTATACCTATAATAAATAATATTATCCTAACTTTTACTAAACAAGTAGATTTTAATCGTTTAATTAATACCAAGCATTAAAGTACGTCTGAGGGTGACTTTCACAATGTTGAAACGAATCCATTTGGAGATTAGCTTTTAAGCATAATATATGAAATATAAGCAATTCGCGGTGGCAAAGTTAACAAATGACAGTTTCTAATTTTATGAGCGTCGTCTCGTGTGCGGGATTGCAGGAGAATAAATACTTATCTGGCTCGTTCTCATTTTTACGATTCTCATCGTCAGTTTCATGTACAATTTTATATTGTTCTTATTTCAAATATTTTTGTACAATAAATTATAGCGCTTTATAAGACGAGTAAATTAATATATAAGTTAATCAAATAGAAAGTCTTGTTTGGGTGATAAATGGTTTTGAAGTTTTAGAGGCCACGAAAGCGACGCATCGGATCACGAAAATGACTCAGTAACTTTACAGCTATCATTTTCTCACGTTTTGCCACTGTTTATAAGACTAAATGTTCATAAAATAACATCGTAATCTTGTTTTCATAATTAAACTGGCAAACAAATGGTATTAATAACCAAAACTATGTATATTATTATTATCAGTTCGGTCCTGAGTTTGTTCATCCTACGAAATACGAATACTAATCCACTTAACTACATATTATAGGTAATAAGCCTCGCTGACAAAAAAACAGATAGTTATCGTATTAATAGTTTTATTAATTAAGAAGCATCATGAGTATTTAAAAAGTGTATTTATTTATGAGTTGTGTTACTTTTTCAATAGAACAACAACCTTCACTACAATAGAAATAATCTATACTTATATTATAACGATTTATCTATAAAAACAAATCTCACTACAAAAGACAATATCTGGCACATCTTTAGGTACTCTTTTGGATTAGAAACTCCTGATTTCGTGATTTTTCCATAAACTTTTAAATATGAGCTTTACGTGTTCGGAGTCGAGCCTACGAGCAAAATAATTAAAGTATGATTGAAATGTTGGCAGGCGGGGACCAAAATGTACCTAGTAGGTACCTACCTCCCTACCTAGTACCTATATACGTACTTACGTCAAGAATAGGTGGTATTGTGATATGACGTGACGTTATTAATAATTTCAGAACCTTTTGGTGATAGTTCCTAATACCTACATACTTTAGGTACATAATATCCGACGGTAAACGTGTGTGGAGAAAAGTGTTCATAGAATGTGAACTTGGGCTAGCTAGGTACCTTTTACCTAGCTACCTACCGGAATCTTCGCAATAGGATGCTTCTCCCGGAAACCAGAAAAATGGTATGTAACCATAATCTTTTAATCTACTACCTACCAAACGTAGGTACTGTTACTAGCTCTTCCCCTTTAAGTACCTATTATTAAACGTAATACAATGCTAGTTTCGAAGGAAGGTTCTCCCAACTTGAGAGTTACTAGGCTACCACGGTCCAGATCACCCCTTTTCGCGATAACATGACATACCTACCAATTCGAACTCATCCATTTTTAGGCTATGATTATTAATTACAATGAATGATGAGTGAGTTCGAATCGACCCATCTTTTCTCGATAAAAACACGTTTACATAATTATTCAAAACACTATCTTACATCTGTCATACTACAATAACTAGAATTGTTTCAATAAACTCACACTAGTCGCTACATTTCTAAATAAAAAAATGCATAAAATCAGTTTCATGTACCAAAATCAGTTTCATGACTAAAATGCCACGAAGTTTATGAAACGAAACTGACGAAATTATCCCTTTTTTGTAAAATTGCTGCAAAGTTAAGTGTATCGATTTAAATCAAATACTACATAAATATCTCGCACATTTTAGGGTTTCGATGAGCTAACTTTGATTTCAATTGCTGAAATACAATGCCCAAAAAATGTAGTGCACGTGTGATCGGTAAATCTATGAACAAATACAAGCTTACCGATATTTTTTTTTTCCGGCACGTTGAGCCACACGTCTTACGTCTGCGATGCCAGTACACGACTGACGTTCGACCGGACCACACTCAGTGTTTGATTGCTGATGTTTTGTTTAACAGGCAGCCGTTATATCACGCGAATTTAAAGAACCCATATCCGCGTGACCGACGCGTATGTTGTTTTAAATTGAAAATAATGATGAAAAGATTTGTTTTAAACTATTTAGTGTAAAGTTTATTTAATTACGATAATTTTAGTATATGTTACATATAAATACAGTGAAATTTGGTGAAGTGGTAAGCAAATGTTTTACTGCATCGGAGAGTGTGACACGATGAGAACACGAAAAATTACCCCGTGTTTGACCATTTCGTTTTAATTTAAGGTATTATTTTTGCTTTTATTTTGACAAGCTTTATTTCTGTTGTAGCCTAATAGATGTTTCATCATTTAATTCACAAATTCTGTTTGTATCTTAAGCCATTTAGGAAATATAACCTCGTGACCATCAAATTTGAGCATCGATGAGAACTACCCATCTGCTACATAGACCTTAGTAGCATTATATTGATAAAAAAAAAAGTTTGGTAGGGTACGGTATATTTTAGTATGCTGATTGCCCTTATCATATTATTTTGTATAGGCGTATAGGTATGTACCTGTTGTTATTATATTATATTAGCAAATACAATTATTGTCAAACTTTATTAGTCAGTTGAAGTGTTGTTAACAACACGAATATTTAGTTCGTTTCAGTATAAATCTGACTATCTGAACTGAAGTGATATACATATATTTTAACAAATTTAATTAGGTTATTTGAGTTTGCTACAAAAAACCTATGATTATGGGGCTGTTTGTATTTTGATGCGAAACGGATCACGAGTTTAAAAATATTTATAACATATTTATAGCCATAATGTTGGATGTTTGTTTATTATTGTATATGGTACTCACGTATAAAAAGAACACCACTCGAAGGCAGTAGTCTTCGATCTTCAGACATCATGCCAGAAGCGACCAATAAGGTGCTAACTTAACATTACTATTCCTCAGACTGCTGAGTTATACAAAGTGCCGTTCACAAGTCTATAAAAACTACCCACGCTGCCGAGAGATGTTGTGGAACGTTGATGTAGACAACTGGCAATGCATAAAAATACGTATATTAGGTATAACATCGTATTGACCGATTGGTTGACACACATAGATGAAGTCCATCATCAAAATACTGGTACTATATGTACTGCATTTCTTATTTTGAAAAGCTTGTGCATCCACTCGTAGACGTTAGATCCAATGTCAATTGAAGAATACCGCAAGTACCACGACAAAATATGACGTGCTGTTAGACTAGGAGAGGTATCAAAGTACTTTAAAAAACGAATCTTATGTATGCGAGCCGAGGACAATAAATAATGTAATATCACGATTAGTTTTTTATGATTTAATTTTAGTAAAAAAAACTTCCGCCTCTGTATTAAAATTAATACTTAGTTATAATTATTGATGTAACTTTTTTGTTAATTACCTTCATTTAGTGTTTGTTTTTAATGAAAATACAATGCAAAACGGATAATTTCCATATCGTTGTTTTTTTGTTTTAATTTAAGTTTAATTTTTATTAGAATATTTTCATTTTAGACCAGGAAAATACTGCATCCCGTTTAATTAAAACACACGATAGTGTATACATGTAGTATAAAGAGTCATTATTTAACCTTAAAGAAAAATTACCCGATTCGCCTTGGTCTACCCTATATTATCTGTGTCCTTACTCTAGATACTCAGACTATTGTACCTATTCCTGTCTATCCTAAGGCAGCCTGGAAGAGATCGCTTTTTGCGATAAGGCCTTCCTGTTAAGTATTCTATCGCTCTTTGTTGTGCCATTTGCATTGTTGTGGGTACTTTGGTGTTCAATAAAATATTTTTGCATTGCATTGTATTGTGCTTTAAAAATGCTTCAAAAATGATTTTCAGTTTAAACTCTACCTCTCACGGAGCCACGAATTAGTACTTAAAATTAGTAGTATCGAATGAGATAAACGACAAACGCTGGGATCTTCGGCATATGCAACCTGTTATTATTACTATGTATATTATTATCGTTCTCTGACCTGTTCCCCGACTACTTTACGACATCCCTTAGGCTTAGAGTTAGTGCAACTTTGCGACACATGACATAGTATGCAGGAAGATAGCATTAAATGACAACGAGGGTATAATAATGCTCCGACTAGTGATAGTTGGTCTATCACATTTATATTATAATTTATCATGTAAAAAGACTAAAATTCACGGCGAAATAATCGACATTATGTGAATCGAAATAAAACAGATTTCATTTAAAACTTAATCAAAAAGATACTTGCAATACATAAAAGCTCAAATCCGGCGCGTGTTCATCGTCATCCTGTCAGTTCTTTAACTTACAACTACATTATATTGTTATTTTGGCATAAGAAATCACGACCGCCACTAATGACCCGACACTTATAAGTCTACAAGTATCGGTATTAAGTGCCTAAATAAATACGGAAGCTTATACAAATGTCCTGGCATAGATAGATCGTCAGTTGAACGCATTGCTAAGGGTGTGTTCTGAACAACCAGTATCAAGAAACCTTTCTAAGATAGACTCAATTAAATACACAATTGATTGGAATCCAAAGGACCGAAAAAATGTGCTATATGTGAGGGATTCCTGATGATACCACCTTTAAGTTTGAGTTTATATTCTTTACGGTATTTTATATCAATCAACGTTTTACTTTGTGTAACCCCAGATAGTATAACACCTACGTCTTTTTATCAAGTTAAAGTTCGGTCTTCCTATAGTCAAGGCTTGCCAAACCCATGACCCGTGTGTGTTGGCAAATTTCTATTAAGGCCCAAATTCATTAAGGGTGGATAGTGCCAACTGACGATTACGCTAACACTCGGTAATACCCGAAACCTCATCTTAACTTTGATGTTGACGATGGGGCGCAAATGAAATTATATAATTAATACATTGCCCGACGCTATAATTAACCCACGATAATTACGGTTGCTATATTTCCAGTAAATTACAATAATAATGGATTTCGTTTTAAAAATAGAATCTTGATTTATATTCTTTTCTATGTCAAGAATACCGTTTTGGGTGAAATTATAGGCACTGTTAAATTCCATTAATTTAAACGGAAGTACAACAGCTTCTATAATTTTGTCTTTGAAAGAAGCTGTGCGGAGAACCCGGACCCGAACTTCTAAGAAACATAAAGTATTCATATTTATTATGTTTAAAAGTTTTGAAGAATGTTGCGGCGCGAATACAAATCTATACATCTATTACATTATATCTAAACGGGGCGCATGACTTCGATTCGGTACTTTCTTATTTTATCTCATATAAAATTATTACTGATCGTAAGTATACTTAAGTATATTATTTTTAGTCTAAACTTGCCGGTCTTTGGGTTGTTCAACATTAATTAATTATGTCTTGATGTGGTTTCTATATGAATCGAGAAAATCAAACAAATCTATTTTAGTTTAGTACATTTTTTACAAACTGTGGTCTAAGTTAAGTTTAGTATCCTATATATACATCATATAATATTCTCTAAGGTAGCCTGCTCTCAAATAGGTAATTATACAGCTAATGCCGGACCCTTGAAAAGGCATTCGCCTAACCGACACGTTGGAGCGAATATTCAGAGATACCTAGTTACAATAAACTGTGTTTAGGTATGCCCTTAAAACATGGCTGTGTCAACTAATTTGCTTTTAAGTGGCAAACGTGAATAAGATGACAACTCAACGGTTATATAAATTAAGTAACAATATAAACCAGGGATTACATAGTGCAATTTTGCAATTTAATACTGAGTAAGTATCTAAGTAGAGTATCAAAAGCACATCAAGGAAACGTACCTACAAGTTGCCCACAACAAGCAATTTTGTAAAATGATTAAAAAAAGAAAACAATTCTCTATGAATTTATTGTCATCTATTTATCTATGTATCTATTTAGTATTTCCGGTTTTTATCTCATGCTCCATCAATTGTATTCTCACCAAGTTTAATATTAGGATCGCCATACTATAATTATGTACTCTGCATTGTAGTCTACATAATCAAATAATCGGCTAAAAATTATCTAATAACCGGCCAAGAACGAGTCGGACTCGCGCACGAAGGGTTCCGTTACGGATAATGGTATCGAACTTCCGTACTATTATCTATAAAAACGAGCAAAAATATCACGTTTTTTGTGTGGGAGGGAGCCCCCTCAAATACTTATTTGTTTTATTCTGGTTTTTAGTATTTCGTGTTATAGCGGCAACAGAAATACATCATCTGTGAAAATTTCCTACTAGTGTTACTCCCATGTTACTCCTGTGTTACTGTCTATCTATCACGGTGCATGAGATACAGCCTGGTGACAGGTGGAGACAGACAGACAGACAGACAGACAGACCGACAGACGGACAGCGGAGCCTTAGTAACAGGGTACGTTGTAACCTTTGGCTACGGAACCCCAAAAAAGGATCACCCAAATTGGCCTACATAATGATTATATAGTTAATACTATTATAAAGAAATCATTTTGCTGGGTGCCTTCATATCGCATTAAGACGGGTTTTTTATTGCACTCTAAGTCAGGCAAGAATTTTTTTTCCTGAATTTAACGAGCTATTTATAAGTTCTGGTGTCAATATCAGTTTATTTATGTCTTCGAAGCGACGAATGGTCTAAAGATATTTTATTATCTTGATGACCAGTGTAGGTACTTACCTACTACTTACTTATACCTAATATGCATATTAAAATATCCTTGGCAAAATTTTAAAGGACCATAAAGAAAATGAAATTTTACAAGAAAAGGTATGCTCAGGATTTTTTAATGGAAATGAGGCCCCATACTCCAATCTAAAGACGTCCGCTGTTGAACACAGACCTCTGCCTCGTAGAACGTCTTTTTCAGCGGTTGCATTGATTTTTGTACCGGGTCGTTGGTCCACGTAGTGAAGGGCCAGCCTATGAGCCTACGCTGCGTCTTCCGGTTCATGGTCACCACTTGAAAACCTTTTTTCTCCACCGTAACAAGAATAAAATTATAAACCATTTTGTATGATTTGGACACAGAATTCGCCCTATTACATAGGTCGGTTAATCACAAAGTTTTATTATAGTGGGCTAGCAAATTAATGTCAATTCTTTGAGCTACTGTATAAATAAAAATACGACTCAATATTCGAAAATCTAGACCACAAAACAAATTAAAGTTTGTTTAACAAATGAGGCTGTATCTGACAGAAGTAGAGGACTAAAATATTTTTTCATCAAATTAAGGTGCAAATAAACATTTTTGTAAATGGAGGGCGGCAGGCATCAAATAGCCTTTTGTTATCTCAGAGCGTTATTTTTCAGGGAGTTTGGATCCCAGACAAAGTAGGCCGCATATTTCAGAAGACGATAATCTTGTTCCTAGTCACAGGAAATTTTTGAAATTTATATCATGACCATTTTATTAAATTCTGAGTTGAAACATGGGTCATTATTATTTGACTTTTAGTTTAACACAGTATGCATATAGTGTTAAAATATCGGTCAGCCCATGTTTTCCCATCAGTGGTACATACACCTCCTCTATTAGAGAGACACACATGTGTTAGAATTATGTGATTCTTGAAATACCTGTTTCATAATTATCTCAGATTTTATAGTACTATGCCGCTATGTTTTCCTTCAGTGTTCATCACCGTTGAGAATTTCAAATGCAAATTCTGCTTAATAAGATACAAAATAATGCTTTAGGCGGGGTTTAAGGCACGTTAAATGTTCTACCTACATCGATTGGATGTTGTTTGCTAGCGTCAATAAACTTAACAATACTACGACTCTATGATGACCAAAAGACTGGTAATCGGTCTGATTTACATGGACTTATATTTTCGTAATAAAAACATCGTTTTCTTTTTGTTTCAGCTACTCCTGGCGGCGCATTTTGGCGTTAAGTTGGCTGATGTGCGTGGCAGGAGTCAGCTCCGACCTGCAAAGCTTGATTGCAAAATGCCCAAAAGAATGTTTTTGCCATTTTTATTACCAACCGCACGAGGGGCCATCACTCTACGTAGAGTGTAAGGAAGGCGGCATGCATGAATTGCCAGTGGAGCAGTTAGACCGCCGGGCGCAACAACTGTTCATTTCCCCACCCTTGCACAACCCCAACTTCCTAACTATTGGACCAATTCTTACCCAGCCCACGCCCTTTTCTAAACTCCGGGACTTAACCATTGCTAATTCCAACGTACCGTCCATCGGTCAGTACGCTTTTTGGGGACTTCACAACCTCAGGAGTTTGAATCTTACACGGAATAATATCACCAGCCTGAACGCTGACAACTTTCGAGGATTAATTAATCTCACCTCTTTATACCTCGACTTTAATGGTATAGAGCAGATGCCAAGTGAAACTTTTGGACATTTGACGTCGTTAAAACGACTCTCCCTATCAAACAATAAGTTGACAGTACTTGTTCCTCGACTTTTCAGAATGCTAGGAAAGCTGGATACTCTGAACTTGAGTTTTAACCCTTTGAACGAATTAAATCCTGAGGTGTTTAAAGACGTAACGCGTCTTGTAGTCTTCAAGTGTAGACATTGTAATTTGAGATGGATTAACACCCAGATTTACCACCTGGCACCGCTTATTGAAGACCTGGACTTGGGCGAAAATCTTTTTAAATATTTAACACCAGACGAATTTATGAGCCTCAGAAAGCTGAAGACATTACAACTTGATGGCAATCAACTATCCGTGATTGTGGACCATGTGTTTGGGTACAACAAGCAGTTAAGCACCCTTACGCTCGGTCATAACCGCCTTGCACTATTGGCGCCTGGTTCACTCGTAAACCTGACAAGTCTTAGCTCACTTGATATAAGCAATAATAGACTTGAGAAGTTCCATCTGCAGGCTTTTGCTTCCGTCGTCGATACTATGACATCCATAGATCTGAGCGGCAATAATTTGCCGTTGAATGAAATTGCGGTGTTATTGCAAATTCTTCCGAATATACATGATATAAAAATGGCGAATTTATCCATAAAGGATATTCCACCTAACTTCTTCATGTACAATAAATATTTGAAATCATTGGATTTATCATCAAACCAGCTTACCAAATTTCCATATAATCTTCTCAAAAAGGTTAAATACTTACAGGAATTGGATATATCGCATAATAATTTAGAGACGCTCAGTGAGATAGACCTTTACAGACTGGAAGCCATACCAAAAATAAATTTGTCACCCAATACATGGCATTGCTATCATTGCTCGGTAGAAGCTATGCTCGTTTATATGAAGACTACTGTACTAAACGATTCACTGCGGAACTTGCAATGCCATGAGCCGGAGCGAATGCGCGGCATTCATCTTGCAGATCTCGATATTGAAACGCTGGATCCATGCCCTTCAAGATACGAAGCGCAAATAAACCTCATTGCAAGTCTAGTATTGGTGCTTGTGGCAGTGCTGGCCACGGTAGCGATCGCACTGTGCTGCACACGCCGTCGCGGAGTGCACTACTACACTAACGAAGAAAAGCGACGCGAACGAGACCCCGACCATCCCGAAGAGCTATTAGCAGACTCGCAGCAAGGCGCAGTGTCTACCATTAACGCACCCTTTCAACCCATGCCGAACTGCAGCTAACGCCAGGTTATCACGCCCTCAGCAGCTATTGCGGCTCTTCGGCTTTCTGTGGGTGATCCAAACGACATTACCTTGCCCATCGACATTTGCATGATACCGCTACCAGAACCTGTTGTACCATCGGAGAACGGATTTGACGATCTACCAACACGTTGCTTGCGCCCGCCTCCGGAGTACCTTAATCAGGATAGTATTATATGATATGAAGACTATTACGAGGATGACCTTGTATAAACAGCAAACAAACTGTGTCTGAACTATAAATCTAATTGATAATCTTTAGTGTTTTATGTAGATTTGTACGTCATGCCAACGGACATTTGATATTGAGTACTTTATGTGACCTGGCGCGTAGAGACTTGGACATACAATCGTATTAATCTGTAGATTAAGCTGAGCAGGCGATACTGCTTTAAAAATCATAAATATACAATCGTATATTTTTGTAAAACACTTATGTATGCAGTGTAAGTAATTAGATTAATCAAATGACATAAGTCTATTAAGTATTAAATTATTAAACCATTTAGATATTAATAACATTTACCTACCGATTAAGGATTGTAATCCTTATTATATATAATCTAAGATAAATGGTGAGCTTCATGAAATTATATTAAATAGGTTATTCGGGTTTGATTTTACGTTTATTTTCTAAGATACGTATTTTAAAATAAAACTGCTTTCTAACTTTACTATCTATCACGTGTTATGCCACTTTGACTATATTCAACCTTATAGTCAAGTGTATGCGGGTTATTCTCATTTTAGTATAAGTATAAATTACTTTGAACTGCTACCAAATATAAATTGAGCACTTGTGCACATTGATTGTTTTATGCCAAAATATATGTGTTGTGTTTAAAATAAGATTCGTCAATTAGTTCGTAAGCGGCAATGTGCCAAATATATATATCTAAATAATAGTTAGAATTTATAATGTTAAGTAAGTACCTATTGGCAGTAGCTCTAAACTTAGTTGGAATTAAGTAAATTATAATTTGCTTACTTATTAATGAACATCTTTTTAATTAAGGTATTCCTTGACTATAAAATTTTTAATTGCTAAGTACCTATAAATTTGTATGTATGTGTATCATGTAGGTAGGTATATGTGAATGTGGGCCTCGATTTTATTTTATTGAAATTCAAATAATATTTGAAGGAAAGAGATCTCGTATGATTTAACATTTGTGTATATTTGTATTCAATTTTTTTGTCTTGTATTTCAAACACTGACGACGAAAATATCTCAAATAATATTATAATTATATTATATTACTAGCTGACCCGCCCCGGCTTTGCACGGGTTAAATAGTTTAAGTTCTAACTCTGTTTATGGGTAAGAAAGAAGGGAAAGGAAAAAAAATAGGGGAAAAGGATGAATGGATGGGACGGCAATAGAAGGGAGACAGGCGCAGCCTGCCTTCCTTCGCTGTTTCATCAATTTTTTTAACTTTCTCTTCTATCTTCCCTTCGATAGGGTGAATATGTTTTTTTTTATTCTTTTTTTTTTATTGTTATTGAAATTGATAAACAAATAAAATAATTAAAATAAGCGAACAAAAAAAAATCTCGAATAAAAATTACATCCTTATTGCTTTTCTAAAACGGCACTTGGCCGTTTTAGAAAACAAAAGGTATGCTAAATGTTATTCTGCATAATCAGCTATAACCATACCAAATTTCAGCAAAATCCGTTCAGTAGTGCCAGCTTGATGCGTGTTCAAAGGGACAGACAGACAGACAAAATTTTCAAAAAATATTCAATGGCCTGATTTGGCCCAGTTACAGTTTTATTATATGTATTTTCTCTGACGTCTCTCATTCACTCCACAGCTAAATAGGCCTGTTTTCTATATCCTATCTCTTTGTCACCACCTCTCTTTTTCCAATTTGTTCAACCATTCGACTTTTTCAAATACAAATACAGCCTCTACATAAAGCACCTACACAGACACCTATGAGTAAGCAATACCTATCTTAGAATAAGTACTTAGGTAGTAATTCTATGATACCAATATATTTTATCTATTTCAGAATATTTAATATTCATTCTTAATTCTGCCTGAAGGTGTTACTACTGAGAACATGGTCCTCCCCATAAAGCGCCACTTTGAATGGCTGATTGCCTCTTGCATGCTTTTTTTTCTTTCTTATAATTTGGCTCCACACATAGTGTATTTAGCCAGTGTCAAGTATTATATTTTCATAGTGTTATAAAATATTTCACGCAAAGTCATGTCCTAGTCATAGTCCAGTCTAAGTCAAGCAGTCATAGTCCAGTCTAAGTCATGCTCCAGCAAAGTGGTGGCAACTTTACTAAAAGCTTCTATGGAGTTTTGTAAGCAACACGAAAAATCACGTTTCACCACATTATATCACTTGCCCTCACTCATGCTCGTAATTCAGCACTTAATGCGTAAAACGCCACCAACTTTAAACATTAATATTGGAAAAAGCAAAAGTTTTGAAAAATAATACAATGCAACGACGTGAACTTTTCCGCGTTCCCGCCAAAAAAACCCTCTTGCATGCTTTGACTTCCACGGTTTTGACGTGGAGCCTTATCGCGTAAGTCTGGTAGTGATGGGATCGTGTGCTCTCTTGCTCGCACTCTCAGACTTGTAAATTGACGCGGGCAGGACGGCAGGCAAAGACCATGTCGAGAACAGTTACGCGATAGCGGTGCAGGTCGTCGGCCCCCGCTAGGTGGACCGATGACATACCGGGCTAGCATGCGCACCGCGACAAAATTTTCTCGACACTCTATCTCGTGAGTGACCGTGACAAAACTATGGTAGCGCCTAAGTGCGTCTCATTCTGACAGCGACGATAAGTTTTCTCGCGGTGCGCATGCTAGGCCATATAGTCATAACCATGGCAAGCAGCCGCTCAGTGGTGCTTTATGGGGGAGGACTATGTTCACTAGCGGAAATCTTCAGGCTGAATATGATGATGATGAAATAAATATATATATTATAATATATAAAGTTCGTTACCCACTCACTCACTCACTCACTGACTGACATTTTTGTTCCCGAGCTCCTGGAAGTGGTGGAAAAAAACCGAGTATGAGGTTGTATAGAGATCGGTCACGTGACAACCAGAAAAATCTGACATCAGCAAAAAGTCGTCTCCTTGATGGAACCGGTCAACGGCTCTCGGAAACTACAAGTCGGATGGGTGACCTGTTCTAACTAAAGTTGTAGTAAACCCTGGGACGCTTGGAGAGAAATAAAAAAAAATAGGGGTTGCCATACAAAAAAATAAAAATTCCATACAAAATTGAAACGCTTATAAATCGGAAACGGTAAGAGGTAGATGGGGTGTGTTCGACCAAATGTCATAGAGGAGGATGGGCGCTTTCGGATGGTCGTCATGAAAATCCAAGATGGCGGATCCAAGATGGCGGCCATTTTGAAAGTTGGTCCGATCGGGCTGATTTTTTGCATCGGGGGGTTTTTGGGGTCCCTGATTTGATATTTGAAAAAATATTTTGGATCCCGCCATTTTTAAAGATGGCTGCCATACAAATTTTTTTTTTCATTTTTGGCTCATTGTTTCTCGATACCTATGGGAAATTTTGATCCTTTTTTTATTGATTCGTATAAAAATAGACGTTCTTAATTCAAAACATTTGATGACCTGGTCTTCCGACCTTCCATCATAGTGACCATCAACGGCCTGGCTAAACGATGTGAGATGGGTCATATGCGTTCTCAGGAATGTCATAGAAAACCCTGGGACGATTTTAGAGAAAATAAAAAAAATCCAAAATGGCGGAAAAAAAAAACTTCCATACAAATTTAAACCGGAAATGACGTCGAAACCATGATACTTTAGTATAAAAAGCTCGAACTAATATTGTTTGGAGGCCAAAAGAGAAAAGAACACCAATTTTTTTTTTTCAAAATGGCGGAAATTTTGGTCATGGCGGAAAAAAAAAATTCTCCGATCCGGATCAAAATCGATATCTGACGGTCCCCAAGAATGCTGATCAACATTCTAAAATCAAATTTTGACATGCGCCATTTTTCAATAGGGTTGCCATACAAAGGTGATTTTAACGAAATATGAACTTTCCTTTTTTACGCCTCCAATATGAATGTAATAGAAAAGTTGTTTCTGAGGATCAAGTAAAGATGTATAAAGGAACAAAACAAAATACAAATGAAATTGATTTTTTCAAGATGGCGCATGGAGACGTATCGACTTATAGAAAAAAATATCCGATCCGGATGAAAATCGATATCTAAGACTCCCCCTAGATACTTAGCAAGAATATGGCGAAAAAATTTTGATTCCGCCATATTGAAAAATTTCATTCATTTTACCGAACTTTTTTATGGATCTCCAATCCGTATGAAAATTGATATCTGAGTGTCCCTAAGGATACTGATTAACATGCTTTAGCTTCTTTTAGACATCCACCGTTTTTCAAAATGGCTGCCATACATATTTTCAAAACCACCAATGCGACGACGAGCGAAGCGAGGAGGAGCTTCAAACTACCTATCGCGACGACGAGCGAAGCGAGGAGGAGCTTCAAACTACCTACCGCGACGACGAGCGAAGCGAGGAGGAGCTTCAAACTACCTACCGCGACGACGAGCGAAGCGAGGAGGAGCTTCAAACTACCTACCGCGACGACGAGCGAAGCGAGGAGGAGCTTTAAACTACCTACCGCGACGACGAGCGTAGCGAGGAGGAGCTTCAAACTACCTATCGCGACGACGAGCGAAGCGAGGAGGAGCTTCAAACTACCTATCGCGACGACGAGCGAAGCGAGGAGGAGCTTCAAACTACCTACCGCGACGACGAGCGTAGCGAGGAGGAGCTTCAAACTACCTATCGCGACGACGAGCGAAGCGAGGAGGAGCTTCAAACTACCTATCGCGACGACGAGCGAAGCGAGGAGGAGCTACAAACTACCTACCGCGACGACGAGCGAAGCGAGGAGGAGCTTCAAACTACCTACCGCGACGACGAGCGTAGCGAGGAGGAGCTTCAAACTACCTATCGCGACGACGAGCGAAGCGAGGAGGAGCTACAAACTACCTATTGCGATGACGAGTGAAGCGAGGAGGAGCTTCAATCTACCTATCGCGACGACGATCAAACTACCCATTGCTACGTTTACAATGTTTTACTAATGCGACGTTTTTTAATTGGCTTTAGCTAATCTAACCTAACTTCAACACCACTAACCTTTTTTTACTTAACAACTGAATATTTTCGGGAACCTTGAATAAAATAGACACTCTTTGAAGAAACATAACAAAATGGCCGCCATGCAAAATTAAAAGGCGCACACTATCGAAACTAATAGAGGCAAGCATAGCGTGTTTGGACTCATGTTACAGAGAACAACGGAGGCTTTCTTACAGTCTTAAAATAATTCAAAGATGGCGGATTCAAAATGGCGCCCGATTTTATAGTAACTCGGATTCGGCTGATATTTTATATTTGGGGGTTTTAAAGGATGCTGATTTCAAATTTCGACCTTTTACTTGACTGACAGCATTTTTCAAGACGGCCGCCATGCAAAGTCAAGCGCATTATCATTTTCTTTGAAAAATACCGTCGTTTTGTACTTTTACTTGCAAAATTTAAAGTTTAGCACAAAGTATAACATTTTTATAAATACAACAGCCACGAAAACGTCCTCGCGGGCCGCACGCGGCCCGCGCACGGAGGAAAATACTAGTCATCATAATATATAAAGCTCCTCACCCACTCACTCACTCACTCACTGACTGACATTTTTGATCTCAGCTCCTGGAAGTGGTGGAGAAAAACCGAGTATGAGGTTGTATAGAGATTGGTCACGTGACAACCAGAAAAAGCTGACATCAGCAAAAAGTCGTCTCCTTGATGGAACTGGTCAACGGCTCTCGGAAACTACAAGTCGGATGGATGACCTGTTTTAACTAAAGTTGTAGTGAACCTTGGGGCGCTTGGAGAGAAATAAAAAAAAATAGGGGTTGCCATACAAAAAAATAAAAATTCCATACAAAATTGAAACGCTAATAAATCGGAAACGGTAAGAGGTAGGTGGGGTGTGTTCGATCAAATGTCATAGAGGAGAATGGGCGCTTTCGGATGGTCGTCATGAAAATCCAAGATGGCGGATCCAAGATGGCGGCCATTTTGAAAGTTGGTCCGATCCGGCTGATTTTTTGCATCGGGGGGTTTTTGGGGCCCTTGATTCCATATTTGAAAAAATATTTTGGATCCCGCCATTTTTAAAGATGGCTGCCATACAAATTTTTTTTTTCATTTTTGGCTCATTGTTTCTCCGAAACCTATGGGAAATTTTGAACTTTTTTTTTTAAATTTGTATGAAAGTGGACAATCGAAATTCAAAATATTTCATGAACTGGTCTTCCGACCTTCCATCATCGTGACCATCAACTGCCTGGCTAAACGATGTGAGATGGGTCATATGCGTTCTCAGGAATGTCATAGCAAACCCTAGGACGATTTTAGAGAAAATAAAAAAAATCCAAAATGGCGGAAAAAAAAATCTTCCATATAAATTTAAACCGGAAATGACGTCGAAACCATGATACTTTAGTATAAAGAGCTCGAACTAATATTGTTTGGAGGCCAAAAGGGAAAAGAACACAAAATTTTTTTTTTCAAAATGGCGGAAATTTTGGTCATGGCGGAAAAAAAAAATTCTCCGATCCGGATCAAAATCGATATCTGACGGTCCCCAAGGATGCTGATCAACATTCTAAAATCAAATTTTGACATGCGCCATTTTTCAATAGGGTTGCCATACAAAGGTGATTTTAACGAAATATGAACTTTCCTTTTTTACGCCTCCAATATGAATGTAATAGAAAAGTTGTTTCTGGGGATCGAGTAAAGATGTATAAAGGAACAAAACAAAACACAAATGAAATTGATTTTTTCAAGATGGCGGATGGAGACGTATCGACTTATAGAAAAAGTTATCCGATCCGGATGAAAATCGATATCTAAGACTCCCCCTAGATACTTAGCAAGAATATGGGGAAAAACATTTGATTCCGCCATTTTGAAAAATTTCATTCATTTTACCGAACTTTTTTATGGATCTCCAATCCGTATGAAAATTGATATCTGAGTGTCCCCAAGGATACTGATTAACATGCTTTAGCTTCTTTTAGACATCCACCGTTTTTCAAAATGGCTGCCATACATATTTTCAAAACCACCAATGCGACGACGAGCGAAGCGAGGAGGAGCTTCGAACTACCTATTGCGACGACGAGCGAAGCGAGGAGGAGTTTCAAACTACCTACCGCGACGACGAGCGAAGCGAGGAGGAGCTTCAAACTACCTACCGCGACGACGAGCGAAGCGAGGAGGAGCTTCAAACTACCTACCGCGACGACGAGCGAAGCGAGGAGGAGCTTCAAACTACCTACAGCGACGACAAGCGAAGCGAGGAGGAGCTTCAGACTACCTACCGCGACGACGAGCGTAGCGAGGAGGAGCTTCAAACTACCTATCGCGACGACGAGCGAAGCGAGGAGGAGCTACAAACTACCTATTGCGATGACGAGTGAAGCGAGGAGGAGCTTCAAACTACCTATCGCGACGACGATCAAACTACCCATTGCTACGTTTACAATGTTTTACTAATGCGACGTTTTTTAATTGGCTTTAGCTAATCTAACCTAACTTCAACACCACTAACCTTTTTTTACCTAACAACTGAATATTTTCGGGAACCTTGAATAAAATAGACACTCTTTGAAGAAACATAACAAAATGGCCGCCATGCAAAATTAAAAGGCGCACACTATCGAAACTAATAGAGGCAAGCATAGCGTGTTTGGACTCATGTTACAGAGAACAACGGAGGCTTTCTTACAGTCTTAAAATAATTCAAAGATGGCGGATTCAAAATGGCGCCCGATTTTATAGTAACTCGGATTCGGCTGATATTTTATATTTGGGGGTTTTAAAGGATGCTGATTTCAAACTTTGACCTTTTACTTGACTGACAGCATTTTTCAAGATGGCCGCCATGCAAAGTCAACCGCATTATCATTTTCTTTGAAAAATACCGCTGTTTTGTACTAATACTTGCAAAATTACAAGTTTAAACTAAAGTATAACATTTTTATAAATACAACAGCCACAAAAACGTCCTCGCGGGCCGCACGCGGCCCGCGCACGGAGCAAAATACTAGTATATATATATAGTTACTTACTATAATACCCGTTGTACGTGATGTAGAGTTTGTCAAACATAACAACAAATTAATAAATAGTTTGCATCAGTTGCATTCTACTAAAAATTTGTTTTGCTTAGTAGCTATTGTTTAATTTATTCACTGGATATAACAAAGTTGTTTATATTTACGCTACGGAAATATACTAAATTATAGGACAGGAATATAAAATTGCGCCATAAAAATAAAAAAATACCAAAAACAGGACCACTTAGTGTGAAATTGGCAAACAGTAATTAATTGTAAATATTATAAAATGATCCAAAGAAAGCGGTTACCTGCTGGCGCTATTGATTGCATTCTAGTGTGATAAATAGATTTACTAAATTGTACTTAAATTGACACTGACATTGATACTGTAAGGTACGAAACACCAAAATAGAATAGAAAATCGATTATACCTAAACTTCTTAATCAAAAATACAATAAAAATAACATTTATATTATACCTAACTAAATTAATCATCTAAAACAAATAAAGGTATAAAAGATTATTATTGCGCATCGAAAGTACCTATAGCCATGTAAAATAAAATAAAAAATGTAGGGCGAGTATTTTAATGCTATTGTGACCTAAAAAATTAAAATACCAAAAACAGGACCACTTAGTGCAAAATTGGTAAACAGTAATTGTGAACTTGTCATTATTATTAACATAAAACAACACCTGCTGCCACTATTGCATTGAGTGCGCCAAATAGATTTAACGAACTGTACATTAATAATTGACACTGTAAGGAATGAAACACCAAAAAATAATAGAAAATAAATTATAAATACACTTATAATATTACCTATACCTATTGTAATCAAAATGTTGTTTATAATATACAGCATATCCTGCATGTAAGAATATTAATAGAAAGCGTAATTGAAAACTATTTTAATATAAAAATAAAATCATACCAAAAATAGGAACATTTAGTGCAAAATTGGCAAAGAATACACCAAACAACGTATTAGTATTAAGTAGTTTCATTAGTCGGCCTTTTTGCATTCAGTATGCCAAATAGATGTAACAAACTGTAAACTTGACACTATAAGGAACAAACACCAAAATAGATAAATAATAACAAAATATTAATCATAAATCATAACGACTAAGTATTATTAACGACTACCTACACAAACATAATAAGTTAACATATTAATAACTATATAGGTACTCCTACTTATAATAATTATGACTTATCTATGAAAATTAACAAAATAAAGTGGTCTGTTTTTTAGTATTTGTCATTATAGCGGCAACAGGGCCCTTATTCCGTATTCCTTACTTCGAAACCACGCGAATTCCTTGTCTTACATAAGAAATATGCAAAACTCTATTCTCTATGAAACGAAAACAAAACCGCGCGAAATAAAATTGCAATTAGCGCGATTTGAACTGCCAAAAATCATATGTTTTACGAGACGCGTTCCGAAACATCAACACATCAAAAGATATGACCGACCACTTATGGCAACTATATTTTATTCAAAATAAAGATAACTTTAATTTAATGCGAAGGTATATCTAACGCTGTTACACGATTTGAACAAGACACGATAACGACGTGATTTCGAATCGTGTGGACTCTGTGTTTCCATAGAGAATAACCGCCCAGGAATAGTTACGGAACCTTAAAAAGCCTAATCGAGGCGCGGCGTCGGTCGTCGCCTCAACATTCAGGCTGGTGCACTCGCACTAGCCTGAATGTTCCGAAATTTGTCGAGCATCGTCGTTGACTCCAATTTTTATTATTATAATATCGTTTGCAATTTAATATGTCGGTATTAACGTTTGATAGTTTCAATTTAGTATACCAAAAGACTATTATTTAATTATTTTAGCTGTACCTTGTTTATGATATTTTTGTCACGGAGGTTCTAATTGGGAGAATGGTTATAATAAGTAAACTTTATTGAATAAGTGTACATGTTATTTTCATATAAAATACAAAATTATACCATAAACAAAAATAGTTTATTAAGAAATACGATGTGGATTTATTAGATTGATACAGAAAATTTATAATAGCAAAGTAGGTAAATGTTATACAACCAAAAAATCGCACTTAGGTTAATATAAAAATAACGTCAGTAGAATTAAAGCTTATTCAGTAATAGGTACCATATAAATTTAAAGTATAGGTACCAATTTATAATACAAATACCAAAAAATAATACTATAATGATCACAGCTAAGTGTTTCTGTATTTCGTTGGTGAAAAGACTAATAAAGTGAATACTTGTGGTGGAAATGGAAGTGGATTAATTTATGGTGAATTAGGTGCATTATCTTTTCTTCTTATATAAATGTAAATTATTGACTCGATACCGATTGAGGGTATCCGTGCTTTTCTGGAGTTAAACTAGATTTTTAATAATTGTTTTACTTTTAGATTGTATATTATTCATATAATAATACAAAACTATATGTTGTGTCATATAAACTTATGTGTGAATTCAAATACATGTTGTTTTATGAACTCCTATTTTTGCATTTGTAATTAAATATAATTATTCGAGTGTAGTTTCATAAATGTCAACGGTTAGAGTTCTTTGTGTGTGTTATAAATAACAGATATTATTGATGTAGTAAAACATACGAGTTGCCATAAAATGTCTACATTATATTTATATTGCGTATATTTATTATTGTAAAATTAATTCCCTGTAATTGGTGTTAAATGTGATATAGTAACATATCTGTTTACATTAATTAATGGTATTTTCAGACATTATAATATTCCAACCGATTTTCAAATATATAAATGTTTAAGATATTAAAATCAGTGTTAGAGATTAGTCAAAATATTGGCAAAATTAAAAAGAGAGTCAGAAAGGGTGCCCATATAGTTAGGAACAAAGTATTGGTATAAATCATTTCATAACATTGTGTCGTTCTATTAACATCAATAATAATTATACTAACGTTAACTATAAAAAATATCACATTTGAATACAAAATATAACTACTTATACCATAAATTAATTTTAATCCGTCTTTTTTTGTAAACGCAAACATCACATCAGGAGTCCATATGACTTGACCACTAGAGTTTCGTAACCAGTTGCCTATGAGCACCGAATCATCTTTTACGAAACCGGTTACGAGAAAATAATAATATTCTGTATAGAAAACCAGTCGCAAATTTTAACTGTATTTTCAAGACCAAAAATGTAAGAGGAATATTTTCTTTTTCGAAAATTGCTTGTACTTTTATCTAGATATAGGTATCAAAATATAGAATTGTACATACTAAGATGCAAGTGCGGCCCTTTCTACCTTCTTTATAATTTTGGTACGCGGCTTACAGTTTTCAAATGATTATAAGTGTCTATTTGTCGTCTCATGTATTGTGTTATTTTAATTATGTAGGTACTGCCAGGTAGGTACTAGGGTAAGAACCGATTATTTCAATATGTATAATTATTATATATACTTTTATCTATGAAAATGTGCGAGCCATAAAAGCTCCCAAATAGGAAACATCGGAACGAAACTATAACATTTAAATGTGTCTTTGTAACATAATTTAAAAATAGACGACGAATATTAAAACAGTCGCGTCAAATGGGTCACCTACAATGTTTGTAGATCTATAATATTATCGCTATTATTATTTCAATGTATTATTTTATAAACTCAACAATTTTGTAAAAAGAATCATTAAAGGTGATCAAAAAATATTAGTATAAAATAATATAAACAATTTGGTGCAATTCGTAATTAACCACCAAAGGCGGTTATTTGTACATATCTACATAATGATGTATTTGTACTCAAACAACAAGAAGCCTATATTTGCATGGCAAATACCTTTTAAATTTATCTTCTAGAACGTAAGTACCTACAGTTTTTCTGAAGCCACAATAAAGTGGGATTTATATCTTACGAAATTATAATGGACAACAAGATGTTAAGACACTGCGACTCGCAGTGCAACGAAATAGTAAAGAAATAAACTAACATCTACCCTTAACAGGAATAAATAACACCATTGTTCTCGTGCCTACAAATTTAATGTTACCCATTACCAGCCACTGTTAGAGCTTTTAGTGTCCAGCAAAAACTTTTGATAAAACAGTTTACTAAACTAACGTTTATTAAAGTACATTACTGACTCTAAATATAACTGGTAGGATATCAAAAGTTATCACGTTTTATATCCACATTAATTATAACGACTGATATAACTGACTAAAGCTTACTTCTACTATAATTAGTATTTTTCGTGATATAAAACCAATTAATATGAATTTACTAACATCATAAATTAATAAGGAAAAGCAAATATTTGAGTGATTTGGGAGAGTATGTCTTGTCTACATCTCGTCTGTAGACTGGACATTGGACGATTGATAACTTAGTGAAATATAATTTTTATCGTTATGCACAGGTGTTGTTATAAGATAAATATCTATAACCAAACTTCTTAGTTAAACGTGGATAACATTTTGATAATTATTAATAGCCCTTTCTTTATGTAACTTTAAACATTATGAATGAATGAGTTTAAGTCACAATCATATTTCTGGTATTATTTCTCAAATATATTTATTTACTTAAGTCAAAACTACATTGTAACCACCACTTTAATGTATAATATTTAAATATCAAAATAAAAAACAATTCGCGTACCCACCTACAATGGTTCGTAATCGGACCATTCAATAAAAAAAATAGAAAGTACCTACGTAAATAAATGTTCGATGTATAAAAAATATAAAAAATGCTAAGGACGCCTATTATTTTAGTTTTGCTTTTTTACTTGGTATGTTTCAAATAACGATTAAATTTTATCTTAATTTCTAGTTATATTCATTGACATTATGTTATTAAACACGTAGAAAACGAACACAGACAGAATAGGGTACCTACCTATATTATTGAAAAAAGGTTTCAAACTTACCTACGTGTGCTATTTGTTGTTTCAGTCTATACATTGAATTATATTCTTTTAAATTATAGTCTCCTTAAATTAGATTTATATAACCTCATTGAGTCAATATTATATCATTATAAATGAAGTTGTTTTGTTTACAACAATATTACCTAGCAGTATGAGTAATCATTTAATTTGAGATAATGATTTATATTTTAGTTACATGTATACACTTTTAGTTTTTAATTATTTACCTATGTACTTTATCAGAATGTATAAAAATAAGAATGTATTTAGTACACTACAAAACTTTTGGATAACTTTGAAAATAATGGCTACTAGGTATATCTACTTGTCAACTAAATTTAATATAGAAATTCTCATGAGTGCTATTCATTTTTGTTATGTTTTGTTTTTTTTTTGTTTTTTTTTTCATGAGGTACAGTCGGTTAAATAATATTTGAAATAAATATAATATACTTGCTTTAAATTTATAGTATTACTTTTCTATGCCTGTTTAAAATTTTCAAAAATATAATATTGACATCGTCTATCAGCGGTATTTGCGGTATTTATCTTAATTATGTGATGACTTGTACTCTATCTGTCAGAATCCAAAATATATGTTAAAGGATACTATGCACGATACAATCTGCCACGCAATTTGTTGACTCAATCAACCTAATTACATCGTGTGGAGGCGTGGTGCGCCTCCTATCTAGCAGATTGAGTCAATTGAATGATGCGTAGAATACTTTAGAGTTGTTTAGTCTTCTCTGTGTACCTATTGCTATTTTTTATAATTGGCTTTAATTTTATAATTATTTGTATTGTGTGAATACAATTATTTGTGTATAAAATTTTCGTCACTGGCAATATTGTGGTTTTTATTCCCCTAATTTATAAATGATAGGTAAGTACATTATTTGCAGAAAAGAGATACAGTTTTTATAGCGAAGATAAACTATAATCAACTCGAGTGAAGCGGCTGACAGTAGCTAGTCTATATTTGTTAAAAAAAACAACAAATTCAGGCGTTTAAAAATGCATCTACTTTCCCTAGCATTACGAATTCCTATTGTGTCGAGCGTTACCTACGCTCGACACAATAGGAAATAGGACGTAATGCTATCATGACATGAAAATCTATAGAATCGTAAAAAAAATATGTATCCAATATAGAGAGATTATACACGGTTATCAACCAGACGGATATTTTAAATCGTTTATATTAAATTTGATAAAAATGTGGTGATGGATGACGCTATTACCTGTGACTACGAGAATGGCCTAAATATGTGTGTAGTCAAGTGGTACGAAACTAGTAATAAAATGTACATTGTAGGTAGGTAGACTCTTTTTGATATACGGGAGCGTAGAGCCTAGATTCCGGTCAATACCAAGATGACAACCTTTTCTAATGTGATATGCACATTGATAAAATAATGGCTATTTATTCCATTGTTTTATCAACGTTTTGGTTATACTATGTACCTATGTATTGTATATCTTTAGCATGGGTCTATCCCTCGCATTGGTTGTACAAGCCGTAATTGATAGCGGTCAGCTTGGTTACCAAAGTTAATCTCTTGACTGCTATTGGTTTGTCACCATTAATAGGCATGATGACTACTATTAAAAATTAACAAGTAAATATTACTTTCATAAAGAAGATTAAAAATGAATGCAATGCATAATTGGAAAAATAAGCAAAATCGGTAAATAAATCACGGAGTAATAAGCTTTTAAAGTTTCTACAGGAGGCATCTCCTGTCCCTTTCTCGCGAAACAGAGCGCCCCCACAGTTAATATGAAAAATCTACTCGTGACATCACGTGCCAAAGAGATTGTATGAAAAGCTACCACAGCTTAGTAATGAGGTACTATAACGACCTTCCTCTGACGTCACTGGCTGTTTGAGCTTTCTATTCCGGTTTTTAAAATGCTTGTAACTTGGTCACTTTTTGAGATATCTAATTTTTGTTTTCACAAATGTTTATCTTTTGATGAATATAATTAATTAATCAAAAAAAAATTTTAGATCCAATCAGAAAACTGGAACATTGAAGTGAGTCACATTGAATTGGGAAAGCTAATGACTGAAGTATCATCAACAACAGCCTGAAGACGTCCACGGCTGAACATCATGCCTGAGCGCCACTTTGTGCGGTTGCTCGCGTCTCCTACATCCATCGGCTCCCCGCGGTTTCAACCCGGCCTACGCTGCGTCTTCCGTTCTTCAACACGCAGTTGAATAAAGTCTATACTGCTGCAATAGTGGTGATACAAATTTAATACTTACCTACAACACGTTACAAAAAATGAGCCAAACCCAAACGCCTACATTTTGTTAGCCCAAAAAGTGGTTGTGCTTCTATATTATTAAACCCATTATAATTATACGTTCTGCGCCAATTAATAACATAATAATAATAAAAAGCTAATTAAGACTTCTTACAAACATGTTTCGCATAAGGAAGTACAGCATAATGAAAACGACATGACATGGAGTATAAAGCGAAAAGCTCTTTTCGCGCTTTTAATTCCACTTACCTTCATGAGAGTGAAGGGAACGAAAAAGTGTAAGTAAGTACAATCAAATAGTATAATTACACCATTTAGCCGATTGAGGGTATAGTCATTATTGTTTATAATTGTAATAAGCATTTCCCAAATATTCAATTTATCACACTTATTCAAACTTATTATAAAACATAATACGCTGGTATTTAGCTCTGGATGTTTATAATTAAAAATATTAAACTAGACTTATTGCACTAAGAGGCGATATACATGAACACACACTGCAATTAAAGGAAATGTGGGTCAAGATTGCATCGTCCTTCAATATAAGATTACCCCTAGCTTTAAGCCTAGCCTTAAGTTTAACCTATTTGTGATCGTTGACAACAGCGCGTCGACTCGTTAACTGGTCGTTATGCTAATAGCCTCATGACAACGGCGCGTATCTTGGAGGAAATAATATCCCTAACAATCTCGCTTTACGCGAAAACCTAATTATCTCATTACCTGAACGTTGTCGGCTTGTTGCATTACGGTAGGCTTATCTTTGGAGCTAGCGTTGCTTTAAAACTTTTTAGTGCAACATGCAGTTTTAGGTTTCCTCACAGAGTACATTGGTAAAAACTATAGTAGATTTTTTTTCTCTAATCTGTGCTAAAAACTGAAAGGTTTTCTCACAGATTAGAGGAAAAAAAATCTGTGGGTTTCCCAAGGAACTTATACGTAGTCGAATTCTGTGTACGTAGTATAATATGGTTTATTCCACTTTGATCACCTGGGTGATCATTGGATACTCTTTAGTATCCTATGATCGCCTAGCAATATGATCAGGTGATCATTGTCGACTCGAATCAAATTATCAATTCGGTATTATTCTTAAATCACCCAGTAAAAGTAAATAATAAATGTACCGTCCCGATCGAAATTATGAGCGGTTTATAAACTGTGAAGTGGAGCTTTGGCGGGAACGCGGAAAAGTTCACGTCGTACCATTGTATTATTTTTCAAAACTTTTGCTTCTTCCAGTGTTAATGTTTAAAATAGGTGGAGTTTTACGCATTAAGTGCTGAACTACGAGCATGAGTGAGGGCAAGTGATATAATGTGGTGAAACGTGATTTTTCGTGTTGCTTCCAAAACTCCATA
Organism: Ennomos erosarius; assembly: GCA_963580505.1. Lineage (NCBI taxonomy): Eukaryota > Metazoa > Arthropoda > Insecta > Lepidoptera > Geometridae > Ennomos > Ennomos erosarius. The sequence goes on along the minus strand of OY756977.1, from coordinate 10,467,043 downwards.
GCAGCTTCTAGTAAAGTTGCCACCACTTTGCTGGAGCATGACTTAGAGTTGCCTATGACTACCTGACTTAGACTGGACTATGACTATGACTAGGACATGACTTTTCGTGAAATATTTTATAACACAATGAAAAAATATAATACTTGACACTGGCTTAATACACTATGTGTGGAGCCAAAATATAAGAAAAAAAAACTGTTAAGTACCAGTAGACCAAAAATTACGTATAAGTTGTTTGGAGTTTCCTCAAGAAACTTACTTGGGGCAAAGACTTTTCTTCCTCTTCTTCTTTAATGGCTTTCTATCGCTTTTTTGCAATAATTCTGCCAATGTCAAGTGAGTAAAATTTGTACGGTTATGTCAAGTCAAAGTCATATTTTGTCAGTCAAACAAAACGCCAACAGTAAAATGGTGGATATTTTACTGAAGGCTCTAAAAAAGGCCGTTGAAGCAAAACCGAAAATGCATGTTTCTGTAATCTTGAAACCATTTGCCAACACTCGTGCACGTTCTCGAACACTTACCGGATAATAATCCACCCTTATTACACATTAAAATTCAGAATACACAGGTTTTGAAAAATAAATTCAAAATTCTCAACCGCTATTGTCGGAGTTTCTTTCATTTCTTTAAAGACCGGCAAAGACTTTGTATCAATAGGGGGAATCAATATAGCAAAGTTCTCTGTGGGGGGAATTCTGTGACTTGGGGTTTCCTACAGAAAAATTGTCGCAAATCAAACGAAGTGATTATATTTTCTTTGGTTGTAAAATTAAAAAACGATAACAATAGAAGAGTATTTAACCACTGATAATAATCTAGAACCCATCAACATAGAATCATATGGAAGGCGGACATTCACAAAACGCCTGTCCATTTTCTGTTGGTGTGAGTATTTAAATATGCATTAGTATGCGTGAGTAGGGAAGTGACCCATATTACACAATATATCGATGTATAATAAACCTAACCAAACAGTGCTGCAGAATTTCGATACTTTTTAGTTTTAATACAATAAAGAAAATTAGATATTCGTAGAACCAGAAGACGCAGCTTAGGCCGGCCCCCACTTGGTGGACCGACGATCTAGTGAAAACTACGGGGAGCTGATTGATGCAGGAGGCGAGTGGCCGCTCAAGGTGGCACTCTATGGGGAAGGCCTATGTTCAGCAGTTGACATCTTCGGGCTGTTAATGATGATAATGATGATGATGACCCTAGTAAAAGTATATTGAAACATTATATGAAATAACGTTTGTAAGTAACATTTTTATATGTGTGTTGCCAGTGATGACTTATGGAACTGAGACGTGGTCTCTAACTGTTGGCCTCATTACTAAGCTCAAAGTCGCGCAACGAGCTATGGAGAAAGCAATGCTCGGTGTTTCCCTGCGAGATAAGATCCGAAATGAGGAGATCCGCAGAAGAACTAAAGTGACCGATGTGGCTCTTAGGATTAACAAGTTGAAATGGCAATGGGCAGGCCACATCGCTCGTAGAGCTGACAACCGTTGGGAAGAAAGGTTTTCGAGTGGCGACCACGAACTGAAAGACGCAGCGTAGGCCAGCCCCCCACTAGGTGGACCGACGACCTGGTGAAAGCCGCGGGGAGCCGATGGATGCAGGAGGCGAGCAGCCTCTCTAAGTGGCGCTCCCTGGGGGAGGCCTATGATCAGCAGTGGACGTCTTCAGGCTGTTCAAATAACATTGTTCCATAATAGTTTTCATTTTACATTCGCGTTTTCTTATTCTATTCATTAAAATGATGGTTAAATTTGTAAAAAGGGTTCCGTACCATTATCTATAAAAACGAGCAAAAAATCACGTTTGTTGTATTGAAGCCCCTATATTTATTTTAGGGAAAAATATAGGGGAAAAGGATGAATGGATGGGACGGGTGCGCCTGTTTCCCTTCGCCGTCCCATCTATTCATCCTTTTCCCCTATATTTTTCACTTTTGCTTCTCTCTTACCCATAAACAGGGTAAGGCATAAAACTAATAAACCCGTGCGAAACCGGGGCGGGTCAGCTAGTTTATTATTAATTTCATAACTCATATTCCCCGTAGGCCAGACGACACTGGCCTACCTATTGTATTTTATAAAAGTAGGTTAGGTGCCTATTTTTAAATTGCCAGATTTACACCTACTTTTTCATTCTGTTTGCACTTTGATCTAAATCCATTCAGCCACTTTTAAGGAAAGAGATTTTCTACTTTTTAATCTCCCCAAAACCAAAGTAATTTTGTGCAAATGTATGAAGATTTACGAATATCGACAAAATGTAATGGACAGTGTAGGTACATCACTATTCGAGAGGCGTAAAATCGCCCATCCCAAAAATATCAATTAAAGCATTAAATCTTTCAGTAATTGCAATCGCATGGTAATTATACGGTGGAAAAAACGTATATTCTTAATATGAAATGCATATTTACTTCGAAACTTCGATGTTTAACATAAAAATAGCCAGTAAACTTTAACGTATAAAATGATGATTCTGGTTTTCCTTCGACTCCTCGGGTTACTCTTGATGCACAAAACACAGCACAACACGACACAATTTCACTATTGATACAATATTTAGCCCTAATAACAATATAATCACTAAATTTTCACGTTTTATGCTCTCGCATTTAATTTCATGACACACCAAACTGTCAGAACATGACACGCGGTGTCGGTAAGGCGACGTTGCCGTACCGACATTCGCTTTCTCGCATACTCTATGCGACGATTCGTGTATAAGACAGAGATACAAGACAGTATGTTTACACGAAGGATGCGGAGCGGCAACGCAGCATTGGCAGATTTTGGCTCTCTCCATAGACCTCCATGCAATTATGCATGGCCATGGCATTTATGATTCTATGTTGATGCTAGAACCAGAGAGTAGAGAAAAAAATGAATACAAAACCCAAAGAGTATATATAATTTATTATGTAAAACCCACAGAGTACCTACTTTTTTTTTCTTCTTATATATTGGCTCCACACATAGTATATTTAGCCAGTGTCATGTATTATAATTTTTCAGTGTTATGAATATTTCACGTTAAGTCAAGTCTAAGTCATAGTCCAGTCTAAGTCATACTCCAGTAAAGTGGTGGCAACTTTACTAGAAGCTTCTACGGAATTTTGGAAGCAACACTAAAAACCACGTTTCATCACATTATATCACTTGCCTACACTCATGCTCGTAATTCAGCACTTAATGCGTAAAACGCCACCAATTTTAAATATTAACACTGGAAAAAGCACAAGTTTTGAGAAATAATACATATACCGACGTGAACTTTTCCGCGTTCCCGCCAAAACTCAGTACCTACTTTGTTTGGCAAAACCTGACGTAGTAAAATACCATTTTTTTCTGTAATTTATGTAAATTATACAAACTAAGTAGAGGATACAAACCACAGATTAATGAAAACAAAATCTACTATAATACAAGTACACATTTATTGTTCTCTATATATACTGAAAAAATTATATACTCTTTGCAACTCTTTGGAAAAACCCCCGCATAACTGAGCAAGTTTATTTTCGTTTTTTTGCTTCTATATTATAATGATTCTATCGAAGTATACGATTTCTCCAATTCCTACGTTACTAAGAGTTTCATCGCACGATTTGCTGGGAAAACTGCAAGTGGTGGGGTACTGCAACCCTTGCGCACCGGAGACCCCAGCGAACCCGCCGTGCCCACCGTGTCCGCCGTACCCACCGATAACAGCACCACCACCGCCCAACACGCCACCGTTTTTCTGCTGCCCGAGGACCAAATATGACGTCCGCTTCGTGTACATAAACGATCAGCCTCCCAAAACTGCTCTAAAAGACTTCGTTGATCGCGCCTCCCAGACCGTGTTTTGGACAGAACTAATTCGAGGTTGGCATAATAACTAGTTTAGTCCACGTAGCCTGATGTTGGCAGTTTGCTAAACGTGCCACTATGAAAAAGGGCTGAAATTACTCTAGAAGGGATCTTATTTCAGAAGTACATGTTTCAGGACGAGTTATTCTGAACACAATTGAAATCTTATAAGAAATCCGTCAATTAAAGTTACTTACCTGATTATTCTGAAAAATCCGCAAAAACCGCTAAAATGGTTTATTCCTAATGATAATGATATTCCTAACCTAACCCGCAAGCAGGTTAGGTTAGGAACGGCAAATAAATTTATTATTTTCGTTCCTAACGTAACCCTCTTTTAAACCTAACTCGAAATGATGAAGCTACTAGTTTGATCTGGAACCAGGTTTAGTTGAACAGCAAAAATTAAAGCGTATTCAGATTTTAAAAAAGCGTAGGTGGTAGTTTCCTTTTTCCTTACCCTAACGATAAACAACAGGAATTAAATAATATTTATTATACATGGTCCACCTCATTTTTCGGAGTTTTTTTACCCGTGTTACTACCAGTACTAATCATTATCATCATCATCATCATCAACATCCCGAAGAGGTCCGCCGCTGAACATATTCCTCTCATATTCTTCGCGGGGAGCCGATGGATGCAGGAGGCAGGTGGATAATATTTATTATATTTTGACACATGTCATTATGACATATGTTTAATTTTTGACAGATGTCCAAATTTTGACAGATGTGTAATTTTTGACGTCTTATTTTTCAATTACAGGTCACCCACTTTACTTCATCATCATCATCATTAGCCCGTAGATGTCCACTGCTGAACATAGGCCTCCCCCAGAGAGCGCCACTTTGTGCGGTTGCTTGCCTCTAGCATCCATCGGCTCCCTGCATTTCACCCATCTTACTTATAGTTTCCAAAAGCCGTTGACCAGTTCCATCTCAGAGAAGACTTCGTAATGATGTTAGATTTTTCTGGTGGTCACTTGAAATATACCTACCTACCCACCCCCTTACTCGGATTTTACCCACCATGTCAGTCGCTAAGATCAATTCATTCAGTCAGTCAGTGAGTGAGCCAGTGGGTAAGGAGCTTTATCATCATCAGCCCGTCGATGTCCACTGTTAAACATAGGCCTCCCCCAGAGAGCGCTACTTTGAGCGGCTGCCCGCCTCCTGCATCCATCGGCTCCCCGCGGTTTTCACCAGGTCGTCGGTTCACCTAGTGGGGGGTCTGCCTACGCTGCGCCTTCCGGTTTGTGGTCGCCACTCGAGAACCTCCCCATCGGTTGTCAGTTCTGCGAGCGATGTGGCCTGCCCATTGCCATTTCAACTTGCTGACTTTAAGGAGCTTTATAGTCATCTGCTAATGTTAAAAATTAGATATCTCTCTAAAATAAGACAACCGTAAAAACTTCGACATCTGTCAAAAATTCGACAGCTGTCAAAAATTCGACATCTGTCAAAAATTTGACATCTGTCAACATGATATCCGTCAACATGACATATGTCAAAATATAATATTATCATAGGTTGCATCTGCAGCGTATTGCTACTATCTATTAGTAATACGAGAGCTATTATGACTTGTACTTATTACTACTACCGCAAGACGCAGCGTAGGCCACCCCCCCTCTAGGTGGATCAACGGTCTGGTGAAAACCGCGGGAGCCGATGGATGCAGGAGGCAAGCAGACGCTCAAGGTGGTGCTCTATGGGGGAGGCCTATATTCAGTAGCGGACGTCTTCGGGCTGTTGATGATAATGATTACTACTGATACTGGACGAGTACCTGTAGAATCATCATCATGTCCACCTACAAGAGTACTTACTTTTGTAGATGGACCATGGGCAATAGATATTTAATATTAATTCCTGTTTATCGTTAAGGTCAACCAAGGGCAAGAAAAAGTATGCTCGTGGTCTACCTTGGTGAACTGAGTAGGTGGACCAAGGGCACTGCCCAGAAAAAAGGTACCCTATTACCTACCCTTTCCTAAAAGCTAATTCCGCTTCCCTTTTTCTGTTCCCAACTAAACCTGGTTTCGGGTCACGTTAGCTAGATAGTTTCGGGTCAGGCTTAGATGAGGGTTACGTTAGTAATGAAAATAATCAATTTTTTGTCGTTCCTAACCTTACCTGCATCCTGTCCGATTTGCGGGTCAGGTTAGGAATGATTCGCTACGGTATTTCGGGTTAGGTTCACAAGAGGGTTAGGTTAGGAATGAAAATAGTATTTATTTTGCTGTTCCTAACCTAACCCGCCACCGGGTTAGGTTTTCGAGTTAGGTTAGGAATAAACCGCTAAAATTGATCTCAATTATTGACAATTCGTTCTCTATCACGCGCGGTTTTTCTCTTGGATAAAAATATAATATGCGAAATTCAATTACTAGGTACGTTTTTTTTCCCACCTGCACAAAGTATTGAATCTACAAAATAACTGAAAGACTTAAGTTACAAGAAAATTTTGAAAATCACAAACATTTACGCCCAAGATTAAGTATAGCTTGATTCTAAAGGAGAATCAAAAAGAACGACGATGAAAAAGTTATTTAGGTACTTTCATCATGAAAGTAACAAACTTTACCACCTTGATAGAAAATCGTGCTCGCTACCGTCTATGTTATTATATACTTACTGTCTGCACAAGCTATTTTGGATCGTACTATTGTTTTTTCTTTATTAAGGTCCGGGAAAATTCTTCGTCGAAAATACGCCAACTTAACTAAATCGCGCCACGCCTCAGTTCCTTTTCGGTGATTTTACCTGTACGTCGTGACACGAGCGATCCACCCTCCTCTACGTCCAAATAAAAGTACACCCGTGCCGGGCGTGAGCGGTGCCTGCCGACCGGGAACCGTTGTGCTACGATTATATAATAACAGACTGAATTTAGTGTTTAAAATATTAAAGCACTTCTTTAAGAATTTCATGAAATTTGAAAGATACAAATATATAGGTATCTGCAGTAAAAATGTATTTTTAAGAAATGGATGATTATAATATGCCCAATTGTAGGTATTATACTGGCTCCAGCACACTTACAACAAACACATAATTAAACGCAAAATTTACTCTGGAAAAATAAAGAATTTAGGTTGCAGTTCGCATTCTACTTCATTAATTCCGTATATTAAGCTCGTACAGTACCTAATACCCATTTCATCAAGATTGTCACCGGATAAAATCCTTGACAGATTCATTAAAGTTATAATGAATAGTAGGTTCGAGTCTGGTAACCACTATCTACAAGCAACCGCTTTAATGCAAATTACTTTAATTTCCCTCGTCTCTCGGTCCAAGTTGCCAAGTAGTTTTCGTTCCTTGCGCACGTTCGTCTTATTTTCATATTTACGGCTAGACTTCACTTAATATTTGCAGGTACGCCCTTGTTACTCTGAAACAAGTTACGGATACGGAAAAACATTTTATAAATATTGTTGTTTTTGATATAGAACGTGCATAGTTTTTTATCATGTCTATTTTATATTCTTGCAGGCCATAAACAATTGTACGTTAAATAAATAGATCGAATAGAGCCGTAAAACTCTGCGAGAATACAGGCAAATGAAATTTTTCATCGGGCATTTGGGGCACGCAATATCTTATGGGTCACTGTACTGGAATGATATAGGCATCAGCTTGCAAGCTGGTAGATGAAAATTCGTTTCTTTGGCATCAGTAATGAAAAGCTGAGGTGAAGGAATAAAAAGATAGGTAGGTACACCTACGTTCTCTTTCTTGTTGCGGGAATGTAAAATTATAACAACCTACGTACCCAACTTAATTAGTCGAGCATTCAATTAGCAAGTATTAAGTCTACTGATTAATCGGTTTATAGATTTCTTAGAATTCAATTTCGTTACTCTGCTGCTCGGCTGAGATTGTCGTTTTCCAGAAATCTATTTCAACAGATAATCAACAGATTCTTAACAGTCATAAGTTAATATTTATGATTTTTAAAGCAGTATCGCCTGCTCAGCATAATCTACAGATTAATTTGTAAAGGAAAAATTAGAATCACGAGCGGGGATTTAACCCGCATCCATCCATCCCTCAAGCCGGGATATGCTTTACTTAAGCTACCGTGACAAGTGGTCTCATGTCCGAATTTTTCCTTCACCTCTAGCTTAAGTAAAGCATATCCCGGCTTGAGGGATGGATGGATACGGGTTCAATCCCCGCTCGTGATTCTAATTTTTCCTTTACAAATTAATCTGTAGTCATAAGTTAGTATTTATGATCCGTATGGTATTCCATGTAGATCATGGATCATAAATAGTATAATATAATAACGCCCAACAATCACATACATACATCCTGGACTCTAACTAGGATTCCCTGTATCTAGTGACCCAAAAACTACGAGGACCATGATCTCACAACACCTAGATAGGAAACATTTTTTCCTGTGCAAAAATACTTGTTTTGTAGCGGGAATCGAACCCACCTTATGGTTATGACCCGATCTGCTCAACCACCACATCACGTAAGCTATCCATATTAGCAATTTAGCCAAGAAAATTTTATGGTTGCAGGATTTGCGGTAACTTTAGGGCATATATTCAAAGAACCTGCCACTATTAACTACCCGTTTGAAAAGGGCCCGTTGTCACCGCGGTTCCGTGGCGAGCACGCCCTGCGACGGTATCCGTCGGGCGAGGAGCGCTGTATCGCCTGCAATCTTTGTGAGGCCATCTGCCCCGCGCAGGCGATTACCATTGAGGCAGAGGAGCGTCACGATGGTTCTCGCCGCGCCACTCGATACGACATTGACCTAACCAAGTGCATCTTCTGCGGCTACTGCCAGGAAGCTTGTCCCGTCGATGCCATCGTTGAAGGACCTAACTTCGAGTGCAGCACTGAAACCCACGAAGAACTAATTTATAACAAAGAGAAACTCCTATTCAATGGAGATCGTTGGGAACCAGAGATAGCGAGCAACATTAAAGATAATCATTTGTATCGCTAGATTAAATTTTATTTCATGGAATAGCCAATTTCATTTAGATGGCAACATAAACATCGTTTTGACCTCGAGAGTAAATAAGCAGAAGCGAATCATGTCTGAAAGCAATTACTTGACGGAAGCCTTGAAGTGAATTTAAACTAAATACATTTCTGGAAGACAAAATAACTAAATACCAATATTTCTTCTAGCATAATGCATAAATGAATGCCTTTTAGCCAAACAATGCTCGTTTATGAAACAACTGTGATCTGGGTCCAGCTGCATCTGCTAAAAATTACAAATTGACAGTTTTCTTAGGGCAGAAATACCTAATAAGGCAGCTTGTTAATTAGTATACTCTATCTTGCTTGGAAAACTTTTCTAAATAAATACATATCGTAGTTAACTATAATACAATTTGTGTTCTGTTTTACGAGAATGTTGTTCAATTCTAGATAGAATGTAGGTAAAGCTGATTGTTACTGTGTGGTATTATGGTTTGTAAATTAGGCAAACATAATTTTTACAATAATTGCTAAGATCTATTTTGGTGAACAAAACTATGGGACTACTTACGTGTCGTACGTAATCAACTGATCATATCGCCGCCAGCGCCTAATGACTGCTATTAGCCGTAAAGATCTGATTTAACATTAATTAATTATAGGATGTTAATGTAGCAGTTTTAAAGTATTCCAGTGCAAAGCACATCTTGTAACGTCCAAAGCATAAGAGCCAAACTTATAGTTTATTATAAGTATAATAAACTAAAACATTGGCTCTTTTACTTTTCTCTTTTTTTGAACCGCTTTGTACGAATTCTTCTTCTATCTTCTTCTGGGGAAATATTAAAAAAACTTGTAGTAAGCTTGATAGTAAAAAAATCTCTTCGACGAAGTCATGATAATTAAGATCGAGCTTCACTTCAGGTACTTAAGTTCGTTTGATCATTCAATAATAATTGATATTGGATAAAATACAACTGCAAATCTTCACTATTTAGGTATTTAATCAACCAAGGTATTATACACAAGGCTGAAAAGCTTTCTGAAAAATTGTCTTTGATATTGGTAAGACTCCATTACTTGTTCCACTTTGAACTATCGTTAATATAAAATAGGTATATTGTGAAGCCGATACGGGATTTCTGCTTTGACTTGTTTGACTCTTGTGTTGATATTGTGAACTTTACTTTTGATATTGAGTTTGTTATGATAATATCCCGGTTTCGAAATTTGACGCAGTAAAAGTTATAATAATTATTAGGTAGGTACCTATAAATAGAGATGAGTTAAAGATGTGGCCTACATATCGCATGCAATAATAGTGATTAAGTGGATAAATGCAGGTTTGGCGGGTCCTAAAAACCGTGCAAAATTAGAGTGTCTTTTATACATTGTATATGTACAAACAAACAAATAGTTTAACACTAGAAATGATAAGGATATAAAACAGACAGTACATTCTAAATCTAAATAAGTGATTGTCACAATCGCTGCGTTTGGCAGTTGGCTTGTTGATCACAGGAGATTTTAACATACGAGAGGAAGCTGCTGCCTATTCTCTGGATCTCTTAGCCCACTACTATGACCCCCACGAGAAGAAATGGGCCACCCTATTCCCCCATTCTATTCTACAACCCGGGACTACATGAGGGAGTGGGAAAAGTAACCGTACAGTTGGGTACCTATATAAAAATTATATAAGCTATTTAGTTCAATGATGTCATTCCATGGATAAAACGGGACCGTTGGAAAACGTTGGGCTAAATCCTAACTGACAAACGAAAAGCCGTAAATCAAGAATGCGATTGAACCTCAATAAGGCTAATATAAATCTAGACAAATAACGTTTCATTTCAGCACCTATTTAAAGTATCCGGTGACATTGCAGTCCCTCGTGTGTAGGACATTATCTCGCATAATAAATCCTGCATGTGCATGGTGCCTCGGAAAGTGGTATGATAAATTTTGAAAGTGCAAACTATGCAGGCTTGCCGTGACAAGCTGAATACCTGGGAATTTGGCATCACCATCGCAGTCAATCAAAACAGGTAAATGTCTGTTGGCGATAGATGGGAACACCTATGTAAGCTCCATAAGAAATGGAGCCGGAAGGATATTTTATTAAATAATTACTTGAGGAAAGTAAGGCAATACGTAGTTAATAATATAATATTAATTAACATTATTAATCAACCGTTTTTTGACGTGTTATCAAGCTGAAGCCGCTGATTTAGACTATAATTATTCCAATATTGAAAGAATAGCAGATAGCAAGAGCAAATTCATCGAAATTCTTTATTTCTTCCTTTAATTCAATTTATATAAAAATCTTATCTCATTTATCTAAGTAGGTAATAGAAAACCACGTACCTAGTAGTAAAGTACCTACTTACGTTGACAATTGATATATTGGTTTTTTTTTTCTGAAAATGTATATTTAATGTTACGTAGGTATATAATATATTATACGTTGTTAGTATTATAAAACATTATAAGTCTACTCGCAAACTACTTTTTCGCACGTACCTAAGTATGAAACTTATGGCCGTGTCTTGACTTAAGTTACTCAAATGGTTCTCACATTAGTTTCACCGCGTATTTGTAGTCCTACGGAACTGATATAGTAACCATTCTTTGTACTTACTACCACTGTTACATTTAAAATTGAGATTATCCTAACCATACATATTAATTATACCTATATTTAGAAAAATTCATAAACCTAAGTTCTACAAGAAGCCGTGTAAAGCCGGCTCACCTAGTAATAGTAGTATATGAAATATAATGGAGATATTGAAGTTAGCGTAACCGAAAAAACCGCCCAAGTGCTAACTGGACTCGTGCACGATAGGTTCCGTACCATTATCAATAAATACGAGCAAAATCACGTTTGTTGTATTTGTTGTAAACCCCTTAAGTATTTATTTTATTCTGTTTTTTGGTATTTGTTGCTATAGCGGCCACAGAAATCAGAGTAGATCTTTGATCAACTGACTAACTATCACGGTTCATGAGATATGGCCACAGATGGTGACAGACTGACAGACAGAGAAACATGGACAACGGAGCCTTAATAATGGGGTCCGTTTTACGCTTTGGGTACGGAACCCTAAAAATGATCATCAAACTATCCACTCAAACTAAGTCGCTCATTTGTCAATAATCCATTTTTAGACTTCTTTTATATTTACGTCACTCGGATAAATAAGATCCACAGAGTTACATTGTTATAAAAATGAGATAAAAAAATAATCTAGAACTATGTGGGCATGGATGAAATAAAAATAGAAGGATTGAGTTTTGATTGACATCGAACTGGAGCCCAAAATGGCGGACATATTACATATGTGTGTCAGATGAAAGTAGGGCGACCGGCTGCCTATGATGTGAGTGTGTGCGTATTCCGCTTGTACGTACGAAGCGTTCCGGCTTCCTAAGGGTGCTTCAGTTTCGGATCAGACGGGATTCCCTCCTTCTTTTTTTATTAGCTCCATGTATGTGGGTACATATTCAAGTTTTACATCCACATGAAGCCAATTAGTATACCGATAACCGATCGGCACAATAGATTCTTTGTTCCACCTGAAAATAATGAATGTCAAAACGCAAAATGGAGAATAGCTACAAAAATATCACACAATACGCAATCATAATACGCTCGATGCTGTGGTGCGGCAAAACAAAGTACCTAGTACTTATTTGAGATGTGCATCTGTTCTGAAGACTCTAATCCTTGGCAGATTTTTTACCGCAGGGCGGTCTCAAGTGACGTCAGCAACTAATTATTATCAAAAATGAAAGTTGAAACGGTATACTGTCTCTTTTTAGCACGTTCAAAATGGTATTTGCTAAAATGAAATGCGACTATTTTTGTTCATTCTTTAACGAAGTTGACTCATAACTATAACATATTCTGTGTAGTTAGCTTTATGCCACGTCCTCTTACTTCCCTCGTCAAAGGTAGGTATGTATATAGGTTGTCCTTACGAAAAGTCAATGATATTATGGGTTCGACTCTTTAGGTCAAAATAGCTGTAAGTTAAGTTGATATTACGTTAAGTCCTTTTTTCGAAAAATTACAATTTTAGGTACACAATGTGTTAATCTCTAGTTTTACCTACTTTGAATAACATTTCTGCGAACAGATTCGTGATATTAGTAGGTATCTTGATATTTATTTAATTACCTGACCCTTGAAACTTTGAAAATGTAAACTGTAGCCTGTACAAACAAAGATATAGCTGGTAGTTGAAGAGATAAGAGTACCTAGTTATTTATTTCAATAGTATGAAGGTATGACGTCAGACGATCGCTTTAGTAGTAGTAGCTACTAGCATAGTGTTAGCCAGTAGTGTAAGCGTTCGCAGCTCATCTATTCTTTATATTTTTCTCGATAGATCTTATTTTCTCAGCTTGATGCTCATCTGCACTGAAGTTTATCATCTCCTAAGTTTGCACGTATTTCTCTAGACCCTAATTTCTCGTATAGGTCTACCAGAAATTCATGAAAAAAAAATTAAAAAAAAGAAAACGGATTTTGATACGGCAAGTCACCTTTCAAATAAAATTGACAATTGACTACGTTGTTTTGATACTTTCGGTTTTTTGTTTCATTGGCCAAGAAGACGATACTACTTATTGATATTATGAGTTCTCATACTTAAATTGTGACTTCTTTTTCTTTGAAAGGGGTTTAGTAGCTTGCGTGATGGTGTGTGTTTTTACCCACGTGAAAGAGGAATTGCATAAATTAATTACGACGGATTAATTGGCATTTTATAAAAAAGCTATGTGTTATATTATAAATATCTCTTTAAATCTTTGTCATCATCTGATGAAACCAAAAATGTAAGTGAAATAGCGAGCCCAAATAATTTTTGTGTTCGGAATGAAATAAAGTTGAAGTAGCTACTGGGTACCTACCTATATTTATGATGGTTTTATTTTTGTTTATAGGTCACCACAAAAACTGTATATTACTGTATAGGTACTGTCTCAGTAAAATGCGCAGTGCTATATCATAACCACATTTATTTAGAATTCCGAGTGATACTACAATATGTTAGCCGTGACGCTTACCACCAGGCGAACGACAAAACCGTTACGTCATTCATTTACATGAAAAAATTGTAAATAATTTTCACATAATAAAAGGTTTATTAAAACTTACTTTTACTGAAAATCACTGCGTTTTGATCCAATGAAAAACATGACTGCCAGAAAAACATGTCAGTTAAAGTTGTGAAACTTAATTGCCAAGACGGCCGGAACTGAAAGAAGTATCAAGACATATTAATTCATTCATATCCGGTGCTGCCTACACCTATATTTTATTTTCCCTTTTTATCATCAGATTCTAGTAGGCTTATACCTACGTTTGTTTTACGTTCTATAGGTATTTGGTTTGCCAATCCAACTTAACACGAATTCAACGAACGTACGAGCACCTCGGGGAGTGTGTTGCTTAGCTAAGTTGCATTTTAACAGTTTTAGTGCAGACGGGCCTTAGTTACATTTAATCAAAGATCCTTTCTATAATCCCTTATGCACGATTCATTAGAAGGTAGTGTGATGCTTGGCAAGTTTCAACGGTTAGGTACATAACTTTCGCTCCTGTTTTAATTAAAACTTGGAACGATTATTCTGTGATTTCTTCAGTTAGCTCAATGTTTAATTTCTCTGCATCACTGCCATCTGTGAGGCATACAGAATTATACATTGTTTAACCTGTTTAGAAAGACAAGTAACTTGGTATTCATATAGGTTCGCAGATTTCATTACTGTCTTAAGTTTCATAAATCAAGATAAACTGGCTTGGTTTTTTATATAATTATATTATGATTCCAATATTACATTTCTGAAATAATCAATAATTATTAATAGTTAGTGTCGTAATTATGCGGGTTTGCACAGCTACGTTATTGTGGAAAGTCTACAATCCTTATAAATAATTAAATGTCTTCATAATTTTATAACCCCAGATAATATATAATACCTACAGTACAGATGCCTCATCCCATACAACGGAATAACGCGGACTATTTTACGAATTATTTCATTTCTGCGTAACGTAAGATTATCAAGCGACATTTATTTTATAACATACGTTCATAAAGTAGGTACTGCTGAGTATATAATGTATCTGTATGCCTATTTTGAAACAAAAAAAACAATAAATATGAAAATGAATAGAACATGGCGTCTGCAGCGCAAAATAGGGGAAATTGATTCTGGCCATTAGGGAAAAAATGTCACATAGTAACTTTGGGCGACATGCTTCCAGTCTTCCACACTTATCTTGCGTGCAATAAGGTAATAGTAATCACTAGAAAATAGATAATAATCATTATGTATTCGTTGCCACCTACCGTCTAATTTAAAAAGAAATGAGTAATTTAAAAAAAAGAAAGTAAATTAAAATGTAAAGTAAAATCACTGTTTTGAAAAGTTATGCTTTACAACAGATGCAATAAAAATAGCTTGACTACATAAGGCAGAAATTCAAACTACCAGCTGCTAAAAAGTAATTTATTAGAACGCCTTTTAGTTACTATTTTTCAGCTCAAAATAGACTGCCCGTACTTACAGAGGATCTGTGTTTTTATCTTTCCTTTTATCTAAACTTATCCAAAATCTGGTTCAGTATTTTTTTCCTCCCAGCGTAAAGTTTACAGAACCACAGACATAACAAACCGGTACATTAGCGAAATTACTGTTTGCACTGCTGGGAAAATTGCAGCTGATGTATTTGTACAATCTGCAGCCATTGAAAAGTAATCCACAAAAGCGCATGGATTAAAGGATTTGGAGTCTAACGCTATAGGATCAAACTTTAGAACTGAGTTCATTGATTTTACAAGTATAACACATAATAATTATACACATACAGCTTTACATTGCACATAGTATACGACCGTACAAAAGCTCCTAATGGTCCAAAACAAAACTTCCGGGAACGGTTAAAACTATATATTGCTAGGAACGTACACATGTATTTCTTCAAGGAACAAGGCTCTCTAATAATTTTTAATATTATTGGTTCTTTGCATATTTTCAATTTTTTTTTTATGAAAATGAATGATGTGGCGAGCTAGTCGTTCACCTGATGTTAAGCAATACGGCCGCCCATAACAGTAGCAGTAACAGTAGTAATGTTCTATTCTTGGACGAATCAATGCGTTTTATTATATATAATAGATATATATAATAGATATTTACGCCAAAAATATTGCTTGAACTTTATTCCATTACGTGTGTCAGTTCACAACAATGCTCTCATGCCTGCCCAGTAGGCAAGGCTAATTAATTAATATTAACGGAGAGACTATCTAAATTAGATTACATTATTAACGCGATTCCGTCGCAATTGATGGAGTGCGGCCATTGACAGTGATGGCTTACTGCGAGAAGTTACTAATAGCCCAGTACCTACCGACTATTCTCAGTAGTTCAATTAACAGTTCAATTGACCTAACTACTGAGATTTTTTAATCTCAGTTGTAGTTAAATTAAATTGTTTACAGGAACTTGAAATAAATAAATTACATGGTAG
Source organism: Ennomos erosarius (assembly GCA_963580505.1). NCBI lineage: Eukaryota > Metazoa > Arthropoda > Insecta > Lepidoptera > Geometridae > Ennomos > Ennomos erosarius. Next base: position 10,450,661 of record OY756977.1, on the reverse strand, counting down.
ATATCCAATTTTATTAACGACATTTTATAGTGTTAGTCACCATGCAAGTATTTATAATCAATTATTTGGTTGGACTACCGATACTAGAGTTAGTCAAGCATGCTCCATCTTCGACCGCGTCATCACTTACCATCAGGTGAGACTGTGGTCAAATGTTACCCTATCGATGATAAAAAAGTACCCACATCTGTTAGTATCACAGTTAACAGTTCAATCAATTGTTCACTCAACTAAAAATTATTAAATTCAATGTTTTTTTTTACCATAAGGACCCAATTAATGCGTGTCTTGTATTCCCATGAACCTGATGACTAAACCTAAATAAAACACGCTAAAACCAAAATATAAAAGTGATCTGAATTTATGGCTTAGCAATAGTGAGCTCTATTATGTTTTCTATGGTTTGGTATTTGAATGATTTGACGCTTTTATACACATTCTGACCATAATCTAATCAAAAATAAGGATATTTTACAGTAAACCCATTTTATTAGTTCCAAAATCTAATTCAACATAACAAACTTTGCAAGGCCCTTTTATTTCAACTCATTATGAACAATTTTAGACGTAGTTACCGAAAACGTTAGTTGGCTTACCTAGACTGGTGCACGTAGCTAATATAATAATAATTCCAGACAAGCGTAGTACGTTTAATTAATACCCTTTTAGTACAACTGGTTTATACAATAATAAGTAAGGTTTAAATTTTGGGATGTTGTAATTCTAAAACCATTTTGGTATTAGGCTCCAAAGAAAACTTCATGAATAAAGGATTTCAGAAAGCCACTATAGGTATGCTTTTAATGGTCACGCGTTGTTTGGGTAACTAACTCACAGCCATATTATTAGTGTTTTAGTATGGTTGTAATTTTAGAGCTGTAAGATGAATTGTTTTCATATTAAATATTAAGCAACATGATGTAGGTATTCATGTAAGTCACAGAGCTATGAAACAAATGACGCTTCGAGAGAAAGCGTTTATTTTGCTCTGTGATTTGTATATTATTATTCTCCTAAAACAAAAAAAAACTAAAAATAAAACAATTTATTGCAACCAGACAACTTATAAACTTTAACACTTTTAAAAGTAAAAAAACTCAGTATTTAGGACGTTGTTCTAAGCATTTATAAGTTTTATATACCTATTGTATTATAATATAATGCGCAAAATTAAAGCGCAACTCAAATTTTATTGCACAGTTTATTTTATTTTCGATCTCGGTCTCGGTCTAGGCGGACATTTTATTTCAGCTCGGTCTCGGTCTTAGAACTTTGTCAGCCTTGTTCAAATTTCAACACATCTATTATTTGATTTTTTGAGAAAATAGTGCTTTTAGCGCTTTTGTGCTCCTGCGTCGCGCGTCGCATCATATCATATTGTAGCTTAAACTACGGTAATTATATTCAATGCAATTATGTTTTCACGTCATTATAAATAATAAATAAAAAATATCATAAATAATAAATAAATAAACATGTGTGGACATTTCACACAGCGCCTTCTAGCCCCAAACTAAGCATAGCTTGTACTATGAGAACCAGATAACTGATACAATACTTATATACTTTTTTGTTTGTAAATACATACATAAAATACAATATAACACCCAGACACAGAACAAACATCTATGTTCATCACACAAATATTTGTCCTGGGTAGGAATCGAACCCACGGCCCTCAGTTCAGAAGGCTACCAACTGAGCTATCGGGCCCGTCATACATAATGGTGGTCTTTTTCAACCAATATAATTTGTAAAGAAAATTAACCTATACGTAATAATATATTCTGTTTTTGTAGACTTTGAATTAGACAGGTATGAGGATGGCTCGGGACAGGCCACATCGCTCGTAGAACTGACAACCGATGGGGAAGAAAGGTTCTCGAGTGGCGACCACGATCTGGAAAACGCAGCGTAGGCCGGCCCCCCACTAGGTGGACCGACAACCTGGTGAAAGCCGCGGGGAGCCGATGGATGCAGGAGGCGAGCAGCCGCTCTGAGTGGCGCTCCCTGGGGAGGCCTATGTTCAGCAGTGGACGTCTTCAGGCAGTTAATGATGATGATGATGATGATGATGATGATGATGAGGATGGTTCAAAGAGTCATGTGTTCCAAACGAATCCCACAACGAGTTTCAGTTCTCGGTGAATAAAAGTAAATAGATATACAGTGGAAGCAGGATTACTGAATAATATGTTAGTTATTTGGTTAATACGTGTGATAAGTAGTACATTGTATAATGTCGCCTGGATTACTAATTTTCGCTAATCACCGTTAGTATCAATGTTTTGAGAGGCAATGGTGCTACTAAAAAAATATGTTCTTCATTAATGTAGGTTCCTACAATTATTATAGTTTAAGTATGAACTTCTACATGATAGGTACTTATTACGGATAAAAATGGTTTCAGTTGTACATACAATATATATTCGTAACAAATAACGTCTCGTGGTCATTGAAAGGCAAGTAAAAGAGGAAAAGGGAAATATGGAGTTCAGCGGTGTTGCAAGTAAATATTATAGGTACTATTTTTTTCCTGTTTATAGGTATCGTGTGAGAACCTAACAATTATTTAATTATTAGAATTATTACTTTGCAAAAAGTTTAAAAGCAGTTGTGCCATTCGTATTTCGGTCATCGTGCAGTCCGCTCGCAATTCCTTTAATTTGGCAATTATCCAGAAAAGCTTTATGCTAATTACGGCACTTTCTGAGGCTCTCGGCATTCATTACCGAGGGGTGCTATTTGCAATTTTATTGTATCGTAATTGTGCTACTTTTGTGTGTATAATACTTAATTATTATGGTTTATGCATGGCATAAATTTGAAGAGCCAACCAATATACCTTATAGGTCTAATAGGTACTTGTGCAAATTATGTAAACAAGGTGTTTGCTGATTAAAATTCATACCAATGAGCTGTATACTATCCTTGATTATTACTTACATTTTTTTATTAAGAAAGTAGGTAGGTAAGAGGTACTAATATGAGCCGGGGTCCGTAGACCAAGCCCAAGTGATATTCATTAGTAGAGGCCTGCGGAATGATACAAACTAACATAACGTTCTTAATCTATGGTATTGACATATTGATAGGTACCTTGCTATTTTAATACGTTTATTATTACTGCTAAATTAACATCGTGTTAGCATCGCACATCGATATAATTCTGGCTAAATTGCCAAATGACAAACGTAAATATTGAAATTGAAAACAAACGCCAGATACATTCAACTGTTTTCACGAATGTCTCGTTATTGACCAAAGAAATGGTCACAAAATCTGCGTGTCTCTACATCTATGTTTAGATCTGCGAATAACAAAATATGATGACAAGTCATCCCATGAGCATTGTTAGTGTGAAGCGTTCATCTTAACTCGCATGGAAGCAGAAGATAATTTTCTTAGATCGCGCTGCCGTGTTATTTCCCAAGAGGCACGAATTGAAAGCATCATACTATCCTAACCCAGTATACCCTCAAGGCAAGTATTTCTTCTTTGCCGTCATTTACAATCCAAACTGAATAACTCTAATGCAATTTACTCATATCTACAAACGATTAACGACTTGTTTTTACGTGTGAGACGTGTAGGTATAAACAAGCAAGTTTTATGTCAAAAACGAGTTACAAAACCCAACTACTATAATACGATGAACATCTCATTACAGTAAGACACATTTAATTACTAAACAAATATTATGTGCAAATTAAATGTTGGTATCGGTGAGTCGTCGAATCAATTCAGCTATAAGTGATAACAATGGTACAATTGTTACCGCTTGATGCAGCTTTACCTAACCTAGATGATGATATTGTGGCTACGTATTATAGGTAGTGTTACTACTGATTATTGAACATGAGAGATAAATAGGAAGAAAAAGAAAAAGTTACCACTACAAAACTGCTACAGAATAATTATTAGGTAGGTATGTATAGGTATATATATGAAGAATTGTCCAGCCAGCTATCGTGGATTGCTGTTATATACGTGTAAAAGTTTTTTCATCCATGGCTGAGACCGAGTTAAACTTTTTAACAAGCTGACAATTTTTAAGCCGATTTGAAAGTCGCGACCGCTTTTCTATTACGGTAGACTTTGCATTTTTTGTAAAGAAAAATAAGGCAAATTCAATGAAGTTACATAACTCATTATTTATGGAGTTTTGTTACTTCGTTTCGGTAGCTTTAAAAGAGTTTTGTTATTGTATGAAATTGTGTAAAACAATTTACGAGCGATTTATGAATTGACGATGACTTGCCGTCTTAGTTTTGAAAACCTGTGGCGTTAAAATCACTTATTTTTTCTTGTTTGTTAAAATAGGTACAAACGTGGGATGGATAAGTATGAAGATTATTAGTAGGATGGGATTCATTATCTTATTATTGGAATTATAGCTTTAGCTGTACCTAATTTCAATGAAATTGTGCGTAGGTGCCATCAAAATAATATAATCCGTTCTCCTGATTTTCAGAATCCAATTAAAATATTTTCCCTTTTATAAAAGCATGGTGTACTTGCTGTAGTAAGTATTATATGTACTAGCTGCACCCTGCGGTTTCACCCGCGGATCAAAAGTAGCCTATGCATAGCATTACCAATGTGGTAAACCAAATCTAATATTCAATTGAAAGTTTTTGTTTAGCGGTTGCACCGTCAAGCAGAACCAAATTATACGCAACTCCTTTTGCATTGATTGCCGTATTGTATTTCAAAAAACATGTGTGGCTATTCAAATATGAATTACATGTCAGTACCGACTGGTACAAACGTGCTTGCTATATTGCAAACAAAATATAGTAGAAGTACCAAAAGCGCGAGCATAATGTCGAAGTTAAGTGATAATGCTATCCCACAGGATCTATTTAAGTTACCGGGATCATAAATTATGTCTATCAGTACATACTATAGAAATATTTAAATTAATTAAATTAATTTAATGAAAATTTATTGACAAAGTTAAGTTTGTAAGGCTTTCCTGCGGGAACGGGTTACTTTTCCGGGATAAAAAGTATCCTATGTGTTAATTCAGTATATAAGCTATCTCTATTCCAAATGTCATCCAAATCCGTCCACACATCCACACACACACACACACACACACACACACACACACAAACTTTCACTTTATAATATTAGTGTGATATGCCCAACGTTTAGCTGGATAGACTTATCGGAATTCATCGCGTGCCAATACATCTCGATGGAGCCATCACCGGCAGATGCTCTAAAACTTGCTTACATTCATTCTATGCGAGAAATATAGATTTAGTACTACGTGATACGATTGCGGGATGTGCCGGGTTTCAATGAAGAATATCACTTTCAGTAGGTCTGACGCAGTTTTTTTGTGACTATATTTACCTAAACTGACCTTTGTGGGAACTCCCTTTTAAATAATGACGTAATGAGTTTGTAGTTCCGAAATTTACCTAGCAACAGTTTCTTTCACCATTAGTGCTAGCACACTACTGCTTAGCGACAGAATATCTGGAAAAGCAGTGTACCGTTTTTCCAGATATTCTGCCACAATAAACCTTTTCTGCAAGTCGCGATGGGTCTACGGAAATACGACTTGCAGGAAAACCCTGATATATAGTGAGAAAAGTATGTATGGAACAAAAATTTAATCCTGGAAATACTACTCTAAACACACTTTTTGTTGTATATCAGCAGTAGCAGTTAATTTGTGTAATCCTATTTGACCTTCTTTTAAGTTTGTATTTTAGTTACTGTATATTGTATTATTCACGCTGTTGGCTTACCTAAATAAATAATATACCTACTACTGAGTTTACCAAGCTTGTTCGCCACTCTAATCTATATAGTCGCCTATAGAATTATCAAAACAGTTCAATGGTAAAACTCGTTAAATCAAACTATCACATCAGAACTCCAATTCCAATTTACGCGATGGGAAGGTAACACGTCTCCTCATCATGGCAGAGCGCCAGTGGCCAGCTCCACCGTAATATTCGCTGAAGCACGCTGAAGTGCAGTTGCGATACCCGAGTTGCCGATAAACATCACTGATTTGGCGCACTTCGATTTGTAATTTTGCCCTGCATCCCTAGCGCCAATACTACGTGATCAAGTTAGGTATATCTGAATATAATTATTTTATAATGGATTATTAAATTATGTAATGTTTCTGTCTTGGACCAGTACCTATCCTGAGGTATCTACCACTTGAAAAAGTAATCAAAATGCGGTGTAAGCAAAAAGCGATTTTAAAACATTAGAGCTAAGTAACTTTAATAATAACGTGAACATGATTACAAGGGCTTGTACCTACTTGTTATAGAGGCAGAGCACTCTCATGTCTCATGTAATTGAATTAAAAATTATATAATATTCTCCGATTTACGAGATACTTATTTATTATCAAAGACAGAATTAGAGCGTAACTGTAGTAGATATGTAATATATAAGTAGTTTACGTCAAATGATATCTGTGTTTAGAGAATGTGAGTCCGCAAGAATTCGACAACAAAAAGACAATTCAGCAGAACTGATTCCATACATAGGATCTAAAAGTATATATTTATAAATATGGGAAAGAATAATGTTTCAGGGCAGATTATGTAATAAGAACGTATTAGCTGATTTCTCCAAACTAATTATGATGTTATTATCGTAGAACAAAAACAAGACAAAATAATTTCAAAATATCGTTCACGGAAATTTAGCTTATAATTTAGAACAACAAACAAAATGTAATGTAAAAGCAACCTGTAGGACAAAGTCAGTGGTATACAACAATGTTAGGCTATACATAGCATTTTCATGCTACTTAGTTGACATACTTTTTTCTTAATCAGTAATAGGTAAATAGTAGAAAACGCTATAAAAGAAAAAACGTACCTTGATTAGAATAAAAAAGGAAATCATGTTTCCGAACGCTATGTTTGGAAAACCCTTTCATAAAATGCACTCGCATTAAAAGTACCACAGAAGATTGTTTTTTCTCTAATCTGTGCATTATACTCAGTCTGCTGGCTTTTTAATTTTGTATTTCTGATGGACACCGGTGCTGGTATTTGACTGACACCGTTTTGAATTTGTACTTTTATCTATACATGCTGTTTATACATGGCAAATAATATCCTCTTTATTAAAAGGGTTTAAACTTAAACCGATTTTAATTGCCTACATTTCATTTTGAGAACATGACTTGGATAACATAACAATATATACACACTTTTTCAGTTACTTTGATTTAGAAACCAAACTATTGAACATAAAAAAAATGTTTATATTCGTACATAATAATTATAAATGACTGTAATATGAGGTAACAAAGATAAAAGAAGACATTCATCAGAATTGAAAACTTGTTCCTTTTTTGAAGTTGGTTGAAGATAGCTTGGGATGTGCACAGTGTTTTATTGTTATTGTCTTAACATAATGGTTATAATTTATTACTCTTTTGTTTGTGTCATATTAAATTGGGCATGCATTCATAAACATGGTTTAATTAAACCTTGATGTGAACAAACTGGCACTGTATTTTTGCAAATATCTTTAATGAGGAATAGATAACATAACCAAAATAACAAGAGCGTGATTACATTATGTACCTATATACCATCAGTTTAATTAATCTGCAGATAAAATACTTTTAAAGCTTACAAAGCTCTCGCTACTACGGCCTGCGGCTGTAGCTCTTGGTATAATAAAAAAAGTCTGTTAATAATGCACATGGAAATGCTTAAAGTTGGAAAGTTATCTATTCAGATATGCGAATATAAATCATTCCGAAGTAAAGCGGAATTGTAGCGTCGTCGCGGGACGTCCCTCGCTCGCCGCAATAAATAATTGTTTTTGCTTGCTGGCACCCCTAGGACAAAGAGCAGTCTTCTCTCATTTGAGCCAGGTTCACCCAGGCTCATCATAAACCTGTAATATAGTACCCTACTGTATGTCACTAGATTTATCAAGCCACAAAATTCATAAGTGCTTGGTAAAGTACATTTGGATCAAGTTTTTGCAAAGCAGTTTTCCGTTACATATTTAAGTTTTTCTTTTTATTATTATCTGAAATTATTTAGGGACAATTTATTTTTAACGTTTTTATGGCTTCTTAATCACGCAGGGATGTGAGAACTTTACATTTTGTACTCTAATTATATATAATTGACTAAAATAACTATTTAGAACAGGGAAAAGATTTTGTTGTTTTACTTTATTATATTAAAAATATGTACCTACTGTAGGTATTATATTATCTGGGGTAGAGCTAAGTATAAAATTTATGTTAAATAGGCAAATTACGAATAAATACGAGGTACATAAAGAAAGAACTACCTATTAGTATTATAAGCCTTATAAGTTGATATCAAAGCAGACTCAGGATAAAATAAATTAGTCCACGATTAGGTTTCCTTGGCTTTCTGCTGGTCGATGTTTAATTTACCGAGTTTATTATACGAAGGTACTTCAGAATGAGATTTTTCGATGAAACACAAATACAACATTTTTAAACGATGTTTTCTTATAGAAGTAGTATCATCATCATCTTCATCATCAACAATAGCCTGAAGACATCCACTGCTGAACATATAGGCCTGAGAGCTCCACTTTAAGCGGCTGCTCGCCTCCTACATCCATCGGCTCCCCGCGGCTATCACCAGTACGCCGGTTCACCTAGTGAGGGGCTGGCCTACGCTGCGCCTTCCGGTTCGTGGTCGCTACTCGAAATTCTTTCTTCCCCATCGGTTATTAGTTCTACGAGTGATGTGGCCTGCCCACTGCCATTTTAACTTGCTAATTCCAAGAGCTATATCGGTCACTTTAATTGTTGCGGATCTCCTCATTTCGGATCTTACCTCGCAGGGAAACACCAAGCATTGCGCTTTAATTGCTCATTACGTGACTTTTAGCTTACTAATGAGGCCAACAGTAAGAAACCAAGTCTCAGTTCTGTAAGTCATCACTGGCAACACACATTGATTACTTAACCGACACCTTAGCCGAACAAACACAGAAACCTTTATGCGTGTCCAATATATTGATATTTTTATTATTTACTGAAGGATTGAATATTGTCTGATGAGCTCTACAAACTCTCAAACAAGATCATAAAATGTATTCTGTAAATAGCTCTTCGTCCAGTTTGGGATATTATCGTTGGATGATAATGGCAATAACAACCATTCTAATGCTTTCACTATTCTGGTTGAAAAGTCAAAGGTACCTTAAATAGATATATAATATATAATGGCGTTCATTGTATGAGAAGTTTATATTCAGCAGCCTTCACCCCGATGGCAGTGTTGCCAACGACGACAGGACTAATATCGCCATTTTTCTCAGTTTAAGTAGCCCAAAGTAGCCGAATTTCCACCTCTGTCGCCTAAAAAAGTAGCCTAAGCCTCAAATATCAAAACTTATCGTAAAATGAAATAAATTTGTATTTAACAGCTAAACCCCCTCTCTTCGCACGGGGTTATTCGGGCCCGCTAATTCAGTTGGTAACCCTGCCTTCTGAACATTCTGAACATTTGTGTGATGAACATAGATGTTTGTTCTGTGTCTGGGTGTTATATTGTATTCTATGTATGTATTTACAAAAACAAAATGTATCTAAGTATTATATTCGTTATCTGGTTCCCATAGTACAAGCTATGCTTAGTTTGGGGCTAGATGGCGCTGTTTGAAATGTCCACACATATTTATTTATTAGTTTTACGCCTAATCTCAGTATAATCAAAGAGGCAAAAAAATTAAGGAAAAGGATGAATGGATGAATCGGTGAATCGGCTTTCACCTTCACGTAGTCATCATTTTCCCCTGTCTTTTCCCCCTCCCTTCTCTCTTTCTTACAGAACAGGATAGGAGTGGTTTTGGGCCTAATACTGAAAGTAGGATATCTGTAATTTCTGAACTCGAACGCGAATGTTTTTCGCTGTGCGTTTGTGCAATTTTATTGTAATTTTTTGTAAATTCTAATAAACACCCGGAAATTCGTTTGCAAAATGGATTCTCAGCCAGATCTGGTCAACCTCAAGGATTTTGTCAAGATCAGAAAAGCTGTCAAAATCAGTCAAAATATATATAACAAGATACGTCATTTAATTTTGTGGTAGTGAAAAATGGCTACTTTGTGTTGATTTCCTTCATTTCTTTGCTTTTTTGGCCAGTTTTTTACTGAATCTTATAACACTTTAAAAATAAGGCTGATAGTTTATATGATAATATATTATAAGCTGTGAATAATGTTGACTGAAAGTGAAGCTAACTTTGGCCGGTCGTCCCAGTTAATTAGCTACTAGATTTAATTTTAGTTTGCCTTATTTATATAGCTTTAATGACATAAAATCAATTGCTTTTTGTAGATTTTTAAGTTTCTCTAATAGTTATTCATGTTTAATTTGCGTTCACGTCATAACAACAACATTCTTTCTTAACTTTGTTGTCTTCTCTATTAATATCACAGATGTTATGATGGCTATAATTTTTATAAAAAGTAGCTTACTTATGATTCGGGTAATTTAAATGACTTGTCTCTGTCTCTAAAAGGCGACCAGTCGCCAATCGGATTTTTACGTCGCCGACGCCTAGTCCTGAGTAGCCTAAATAGCGATATATCGCCTACGTTGACCACACAGCCCGATGGTGATAATAGTGATGAAACATGTTGGAGTGATAAACGTTATTGCCTCATTTTATCATTTTAAATAAAAAATAAGAACTTGGTGCGAGCAAAAAGCATTCTAAAATATTTTCTCATCATTCAGTATCGTAATGGGCAACAAAAGCGTCGGCGTTTAAAAATATTATTCACTTTATTGGATGTAGACACAGGCTCGGAGGATTGGCGAAATGAATAGGTTGGCAAATATATTCGAGGGTAAATCGCCGCTTCGACTCTCTTATTAAAATAATGATTTTGAGACGGCAGGTGAGGCCGAGTTCACCATTAGGTGTCGGAAAGGGGGAGCACATTAATTCAATCCTACGCCAATAATGTATTCGCAAACTTTAGTCAGGAAAAGCTCGCTGTAGTATTTTTCAGCGAAAGGCAGCAAATACAGTCAAAGATAAAATTGTTAAAGAAAACTGCTAGCCAACTTACACAAGCATTCTGGAACAATTCCTACTTACGTTCGAACCAGTTGGTAACGGTTATTAAAGCCCATCTGCACTAAAATTTGACAGCTGGTAAATTTACGCTTATCTCTATATGACAATATATTTGCTAGGTACAAAGCATACTATGTTGATGGTACAAAGCTTATCAGCTCTTAACTCTCTAGTAGAACGTACCCAAATTGGTTGCATTAGGTGCCTAACGTCATAGAACGCTGTCAAACTGTGAGATGGAAATTGGATATTATGTTTGATTTATAAGTTGACATAATTATATAAACTGTTTGCAATAGGTATTTTAATACTGGATATTCAAACAGTAAATATAGAGATGTGTAGAGAATCACTATTATCTTCTCGAATGTGTAGGTATGAGTAGTGCATTACATACAAACTATACATTTCAATTTCTGTGAAGCATTCGCGTTCGCATCGCTCTACTGTCGAAAAGCTTCACACATAAGTATATCTACCTACCAGACAATGCCGTAACTCCAAAGCGATTGCGACGCGTAGACAAGCGCTATACCTACCTAGCTACCTACATGACTGTAGCTTCGGATTAAATAAAGTCTATGTAGACCATCCCCAGTGGAACACTACGAATATGTTGCGGCGACACGGATCTTTGGTCTAATGACGTCATGGGGTGCGTTACCTACCTCAGCAACTAATGTGTTTAGCCTCTATGCACATCTTACGTCGCTTTATTAGCTATAAACTATTTTAAACCGATATGACAATGTTATAATGTTAATCTCACAATTTTCTACTACATTTCTAAGCCTGTTGGCAGCGCCTATTGATGGAAAAATATAGACCAGACTATATTGAATTCAATGAGATTATAAAAAATCATATAAAACTTGTATACTTTCAAGGTAGATATCTACTCTATTACTTAGTACTAAATGATAAAATAACGTTGCATAAAATACGTGAGATCATGTAAAACAATTTGAATGCACTTTAAGTAAGAATAATCTGACTAACACCTAGAATTTTTTTCTTTTGATGAAGTCTCAGTATGAACAGTAAAATTACTGAGTAAAATAAAACAATTAGAGTTAGCGGGTACTTACTGCAAAATATTAATTTCTATAGCCACCACGTAGCAACGCGTTTCATTATTTAATCATTTGGTTTAAAATTAAACGAGCGAAATAAAGGTAATTTGCTTTTAATGTTTTTCCTTCTTGTTCTTCTGAATAGCCTCCTTACCGATTTTCTTTGGGTATTTAATTTCACTGTTTAGAATTGATTTAGTGTTGCTGACGTTTTAATAGAAGTTACTCGATTACTTTGCGTGTCTTTTAAATTTATTTTTACAAAAGGGGATTTTTAATAAACGTTTGTCCAATATCCAGTAACAGAAAATATAAACTAAAAAAATAACGTATATTATTTTAAGAATTAAAAAATCTATATAAAATAGTTCGTATTTTGTGGGTAACTATCAAGGTAACATAATAAGCACTAATTGGCAGACTGGTAAAATCGTAATTCTTAAAAATTGATCATAAAATAACATACTTTTTCAAAGAATTTAAACGAAACAGCTAGCATATTAACATAACTTACAGCATAATAAATACCTAACCTTTATCACCCGACTAACATTGAAGCAATAAGAAGGCTTAAGATTAACGTAAGGTTACTTACTGTAAAAGTTGAGTTAGGTAAAAAGCAAGTAGCTAACCTGGTTACACAAAAGGCTTGTAAAATCATTGATCTTTCAAACAAAAGTGCCTACTTAATAATAAATTAGAGTAATTCTTCTCAGGAAACCACTTCGGGCGCGTTTAATATCAACCAAACAATCAGGGGTTGATTTAATTATTCCGTAATATCACTGCTGCACAATATCTACGCCCTTTTGTTACCCCTGAAATTAATTGCGGAAAGGATTTTTCCTGGTATAGCATCATATAAGTTAGTAGGTAAGTGATGTTTGTCTGGTGAGGAAAAGCCAAATTATTCTGTAGAGGTTAGAAAGTACATAATTTTTTTAATTTTAATTAATTAATTCTCTTGCCACAGTGTTATCATTGTAGGTACATACCTACATTGATAACACTATAGATCATTTTACTGAAGAAAAAGTTGAGTTTGAGTGCTGATCACTTTAGTATCATTAATAAGATACTTTGATAAGTTACTACTGCGCTGTAAACAGGCTCCTACTCTGCCTTATCTGGAGTATTAGTTCTGAACACAGAATTCTCCCTATTACATAGGTCCAGAACCGAAGTCTCCATACTTAACCTTGTTTGAACATAAATCAAACCATAGAGCACATTTTTTTTTCTTCCTATGTCAGTTCCTCTTTCAACATACCATATAAAGAGTATTACCCGATTTAGTCGGGTACCTAAATAAAAATCTAGCTAGGTGTAAAATGTAAATAATAAAAATTATATAACCCCTACATTAAAAAAATATAAAATAATAAAATTAATTACCATCATACTACTATCTATAGACAAGAAAAAGGTCTATAGATAGCTCATGCAATCTTTTAATAAAAAGGATTCAAATTAAGTATAACCAGCAGTTTATTCAACATTTCTTTTAATAACTCACGAGTTTTTCAATATTACCAAGTTAAAGGGATTAAAGAACAACAATTATGTAGTACAGGGCCTCAACCAAAATAATGTTTCATATTTTAGGATAAAAAAATAACCTTAAAAATGGGAAAACAGTGGGCGCGTGGAACGTTTATAGTTCACAATAAAACTATTATCAGTAATTGCACTTCTGTGTAGACATTACTATACTTACATTTATCAATCACTATTTACACAGTTACTATTATACTTTTATAACTATTATAATATAATTTGCAACTCAACTATGGTAGTAGGTATGTATGTAGGTATACCTACATGAGATTTATTTCTTATCATAGGTGTGAGGAAATGTGTTTATGACACATGGACTGACAAGAAAGAAGGATAATAATTAACACATTATTCAACATTATTCTTAATAATATACACAGCTAGTATTTAACTTACTAAATATGTGGGTACCTATAATTATGTTCAGCTAGACATGGATCTGTTGGAAATCTATACAAGAGAAATCGGGTAATTATTCAGATGTCATGTGGCAATACTGATTTTGACATGTCAACTTTTTATTGTGGAATGGTTCTAACTCTTCGTCAAATATAAATAATTAAAATAATCTCATAAAAATACATGATAAAGGCCACTTACAAGTGAAATGTGATAGTGTGCTTCTGTGATTCGTACCTCGAGTGATTTTGGCACAGTTTTATCACGCCAGACGGCATTTTTTTGGTATGTATTCATAAGCACACCCACAAGTAACGACTGATTTTGATTTTGACAGCTGAGAATCAATCACACCCAAAGTGGTGTGTATGGTTTTGCCCTGCTTTAATTTCGTATTAGGGGACTGGATAGAAAGTCTTTGGTTCTGAAGTGTTCTCAACTCGCTCGGTGCAGATACTGTGAAACTCGATTACAAAGGTGGATTTCCTTAACGTTAAAGGATTGACTGATACTAAGCTGCTAATAGAACTTGGGAAATTACAAGCACAAAATATATTTGATACCAGTGTACAAGATGAAAGTATCAAAACTGTTTTAAGGGTTCAAATGTATTTGATAGTAAATAAATAAATAAATAAATAAATAAATAAATAAATAAATAAATAAATATATAAATAAATATATACCGTTGGACACAATTTTGGGATAAAATATAGGTATATCCAAAACCGTTTTGTAGGTCTGGGGTCACAACAGTAATTAACAAAAGCTTTACTTATATTACTTTAATTTTAATATTATCGACATCATCTATTCCTCAAAATCAGCATATGAGCATAATGAAGTTCCAGTGTGGTTTGGCTGTTAGCCCCAGAACAGATTAGTTAATTGTAGTAGACGACCACAGCTTGGCGAATATAATAGGGGATGAGGAGAAGTGAAGGACCGTTACTTAGTAGGCTTTTTAAACTAGAAAGACCAGAAAAATTATCAGGGAATTAGCATTCGCTTGTTTGTCTGTTGATGATATAGGATTTGAGGTAATAAAATCTTATTAAAAGGAATAATTTTATTATTCATCACTAAAAAAAATAATGTAAACAGTAATAGGTAAGTACCTAAGTACAATTTCTCCCCCATCACATCAGCCGCTCTCTATGTTTCTTTTCCACTTTTTTATATTAAAATTGGCTAAACTTATAAAATTAATAAGTATTTAACCAGTATTCCGTTTTCACATAAAGATTACTTTACAGCAGGCATACTAATTAAGCTATTCTATCCAGTCTTTAATCTCGTGCATGATGCATGCAACTCCCACAATTCACGAAATCAGAAAACTACATTTTTATAGTTTTTAGGCTACAAAACTCGCACACGTCAGTTATTTTAATTAAAACCGATGTGCTCTTGGGCTCACATCAGTTTTCGTTAAAAATCCATTGGTTTGCAATGTCCGACGCTCCGAAACTATTACATACATTTTTTTCTGAATTCTCCATAAGTACATAAATATCAGGTAGGTATTCATTTTAAGTCATGAGTTTTTAATACCGCCCCACCGACCATAAAAAAACATGAAAAATAAAAACACCAATGTCAAAAATCGACCGTTTTATTCTGAGACATATTGCCCGCTTCCAATAATTCGACAGTTTATAAATAACCGCGATTATTTATAAACAATCGATTAGTTGTAACAAAAAGACGGTGAAATACATAATATACCAGAAGTATTTATTGTTCGGCCAAGGAATTTGTTTTTACTGTATGTATATTACCTAAATATATATATATATATATATATACTTATTCTCTGGAACCCACCGCAAGGGTCTTATATTCACAGCGGCAGTTAATCGGCTTAGCTTCATTCACTGCCGTATCTTTGGAACGATTATGTAATGAGAGGCATACTTACATGATCACATTATTTAAGATTACGAGCAATTATTACTTTGCACAACCGTGTTGTGCATAGGCCAAATAGGCAATACACTTGTACAATCTACATGGAATAGATCTTAGTGAAAAAGACTCAACTAATGCAAGCATTTTATCAGGTCATACAAATTCTAGCTCAGTGGATCATGTACCTTAGAAAGGAAACAGTAATTGCGCCGCTGAATACTTAGAACACTGCAGATCGGTCATTATTAATTTAGTTTATAATACGTGCCGTGTTGAGTAATCATCGTATGCATTTACTTAATAATTGTGCTGGAGCTTTTAGATTATTTCATGCCGCCAGCAATCACATACGTAAAATTTGATCCTAGTTAGGATATCGGATCTAAGGGGCCCATCCCAGGAACTACGAGGATAATGTGCCACAAGTTGTGGCCCACAACACTGAACAGGTATAATAGGCTTGTGTCCTGCTATTACAAATTAACAAGTTAATATTATTTTAATAAACTAGGTTAAATATTAATGCAATAATTGAAAGAATTAGTATAATCGGTAAATAAATCAAATGTAACTTTGGGATATGACGCCACACGCCATAGAGATTGTATGTGAATCTTCCACAGCTTAGTAATGAGGTACTATGAAGGTGGAAGAAGTGACGTCACTGCGCGTTTGAACTGTCTCTTTCTATTCCTGTATTTTAAAATGCTTGTAACTTTGTCATTTTTTGAGATATTCAATTTTTATTTTCACGACTGTTCGTTTTTTGAGGAATATTATTATGCAATAAAAATAGCAAGACACAAGCTTTTTTTTGTGAAAAAATATTTTATTGCACCACCGGTTATCAGCCTACCTACATGCCACAAAGGCTGCCAAGTGCCAATTACAGCTGCTGCTGCTACATAAAAATAATTTCTTACCAATCATTCCGATTTAATTTTAATGGTTTGGTAAGGACGGCTTACGGGTAATGCTAGTGTCTTTAAGCTCTACGCGCCACGCCATGGGTCGGATCCTGTTCGTCCTGATTTTCCTGGTTCTGTGCAGGATTTGCACTCGCTTTTACAATATTGAAGGAAAACCAAAAACAGGCATGTTCATCAATGAAAGAATTAGAGTGCATGAGCGCTTATGGTCACACAACAATAGTTGGCCACATGCAGTGTGCTGTGGATAGGTAAATTTCATTAGGTAATAGGTACCAGTTTTATATATATAGCATAAAATTCTCCTATTTAATTATATAAACCAAGAAATCTCGGACTCAAAACATAGAATATAATGTATTTATGTATAGTTTTGAGCAAACTCAATAGCACGGATTTGCGGTTTGAAGTGTACGGTGCGCAAACAATGCCGGAGCACCTACATGTGTATCGCTTTCATTTGGGCCTTTGATGCGATGGTAACTTTGTGTTATGCGTAACTATAAGGCTTTTATAGCGTACACTGGCTTTTAACTGTGACCACAAATTGTTTTAATAGGTGCCTACGCTTGATTTGATTACGCTGTACCACCAACTTAGGTATCTCTCCTTTAGGTACCTACAATTAAATTCAACGCTAATAAATAAAAAATAACACAGTAATACTTTATTATTTTGACGCAAGACGAAAGTGTACAGTCGACTTCTTCTATTTTCTATGTTGTCTAGTGATTTAATTGGCGCGAGCTGGATGTGTCATATTTCGCTCCTTGATGTATTTGTTAGAAGTAAATATTTTTCTTTAGCTGTTTACTCGGACGCTTACAGAGTTTCGCTCTGGAACGGGTAGGTATTTCAACAAAATTTGAGTGTGTTACAGCAAAATATTATGCTGTTTGATTATAAATAAGTATATTAGGTGTCTATAGTAGTACACTGGTACTGGTACATAAATTATTATACTACCTAGATGTTTAATGCTCGAAGGACTAAATTGTCTAAGGTTGGATTTCACCGTTACAATTAAACGCGATCACTTCAAGCTAAACTCAGCTCAAGCGTGTAACTGAGTTTAGATCTACAATTTCCATTTAACTAACATAAACAGTTAATAAAACTTCACAAACATGACGTTTGCCTTCAGTTATAGACGATAATTCCAATGAAAGCAAACGGGGTGATAAATAATTGTAGGTACTGTAGAGCTCTGTAATGATTAGCATAGAAAATAGTAAAATGAAAAGCGTCGAAATGCATATAAATAAAGAAAAAGCTCTGCTCTACTTGTGGAAAACGATAATCTTAAATGACATATTACATCCAATCCTGAAACGCCGGCTACTCGTAAGTGTGAGTGTTACACAATGCGCCCGTCCGTCAACGTTTCAGCTCAATATGTCCGAGCTCTCCCCGGTACGGTACTACAAAAGAACTCCGTTTCGGATGGACAGTGATAAAAACTGCAGGACTCCTTTTGTGTCGTAATAGCGTTTTTAACGAGGAGCTACAAAAATCCGACAATAAAGCGAGAGCGGATTACAAAAGCTTTCAACTGTCAAAACCAGAGAGAGACATACGTGACGCCAACTGATGCATTTAAAGGAGTGCACGTTACCCCAGCTCTGTGCAAAAGGCTAGAATAAAATCATCGTCCAAAGCAAAAGTCAATGGATTTTCAGGTACGTTTAAGAATTCATTGATTAAGGCTGAGTTGCACCATAATCACAGTTAAAGTTACTGTCAGATTTTGACACTAGCCCGCCCGGAAAAGCGTGGACGGTTATACAGTTAGCAGTTAAAGTAAGCTGGTGCAACCCACCCTTAATCAAACGTTGAAATGTTAAAACTGGAATTTTGGCGGGAACGCGGAAAAGTTCACGTCGTTGCATTGTATTATTTTTCAAAACTTATGCTTTTTCCAGTGTTAATGTTTAAAATTGGTGGCGTTTTACGCATTAAGTGCTGAATTACGAGCATGAGTGTGGTTAAGTGATATAATGTGGTGAAACGTGGTTTTTCGTGTTGCTTCCAAAACTCCATAGAAGCTTCTAGTAAAGTTGCCACCACTTTGCTGGAGCATGACTTAGACTGGACTATGACTAGGACATGACTTTGCGTAAAATATTTTATAACACGATGAAAATATAATACTTGACGCTGGCTAAATACACTATGGAGCCAAAATATAAAAAAAAATGTTAAAACTTTTTCAGGACATTCCATTGTTTTGAATTTTAAATCAAGAACTAGTTCATTTGCGTAATTTGTGGTTTCAATTTCAATCCTATCCCATCGGAAACGTATGACTTTGAGTGGTGACATTAGCAATTAATTATAGTGAATATAACATTAATAATGAATTATGAGTGCATTGCAATATTGAACATTAATTCAAGCAATATACCGAATTTCGTTCACGCTATCATTTGTCCACGACTCCATCTAAGCATTTTGTTCAATATAAGTAGACATTTCGTCAAAGTTGCAGTTGGTAAAAACTCAGTTCGACTCTAAATGTTACGATATGAAACATATTTATATTTAGCACCCCCACAGACCTAGAGCACCCGCAATGTACCTAACGGCAATATGAGTCATACATTAATTAAGAAGAGGAGGCTTAGGGAGTTAAGCTAATCAAACAACTGTATCCTACCTATCTTATAGTTTTTGAACCTATAGGAAACAATCATTTACGTAGGAATAGACTAAAATATTAAATCAATATTAGATTTGATATTTGTAGTATGACCCGTAAATTGTAAATCCCAGAATTACTTTTTAAACTGCATCTTCGATGTAGGTAGATATCTACCTATCTAGAATTGGCTCCGTTATGAATAAATAATGTATCAACATATCCGTCACGGCGGAAGCTTTAAATATATCTGAATAATATTACCTGACCAATATTGGTTTTTCATTCCATATTATGATGTTGTATCATCGATAAAGTTCCGAATTTTATCATACGTATTTTTTGAATTGTGAAGCTGTATTGTTACCCCTATTTATATTATCTGGGCCCTATTAAAGTCACATTACAGAACTAATCGTAGATCCATTTATAAAGAGATGATAATTAATTAGGTATTGTAATATAGGCACACAGATTGGACAATATAGCGGGCTTAATAATCTTAGGAAACCTTACGTTTCCTAAGACCAAAACCTTCTAAAAGGTTTTGTCTCATAATCATAACGATTTTGTAACTATATTATCTAGGTTAATACTGAATTCGTTGAAAAACAAATTGAGGCTTTATCGTCACGGATAATTGTAGGTAGCTACTTGTTACCTGACTTATAATGTTGCTACTTCAAGTCCTGAAGTAGCAATATTATAAGCACTCTATACATACTTCCGTAATTGCCGTGTTAAACTAGGAATATAAATTCTGATCTTCTTGGTCTTACTTATCAGCTGGAAGACAAACACTGCTGAAAATAAGCCTCCCCCATGAACACGCTACTTTGGACACTTATAAAATATGGTCTCTTTGGTCAATATCTATTGTAGGCTTCATTATGGGGTTATATACTCATGAGAATGATCTTATAGTGTAAACCATATTTAAGGTAGGTATATCAATAAAGATATTATAGTCCTCAAAATTTTAGGTTCCCGTTAGTAGCCATGAGGACTATGATATCTTTATGGGTTATTGACCTGTAAATTAATTTTACCAATAAATTCTGTATTCTGTATACTTTAATTATTACTATCAAAAAATCTTTTCACTAAGAAACTTACAAAATCAAATCGTAAAACTTGCCCGGTGACACTGCGAAAGGTTTGTAGAGGTAGAGGTAAGTGATAGTAAGAGGCGTAAAAGGTGCCGCGGGCACCGGTGTCAAAAGTGTTTAAGGCAACGTCTTGGCTTAGGCAGTTGCTTGCCAGGAGAAGACTATGGAGAAGACTACCTGATACTAAATTAGACCCTATGGTAAGTCGTGGCTATTTCATCTACAAACGGAATGCCCCAGTGGACCTCAATGGCGAGGTGCCTGAGTGTATTGCGCTAGTGTAGGTGAGATCAGATACGATGTTTGTGGTCGACGATGGTGATACATAGTATTCCACCTAGGATGCGACGGTATATTAAAGCGTGGTAGATTGGTAACGCTACGCCGCGCCGCCGCCACCGGTCCCTTTCCTTTATTTATTTTTAGAGGCCTGTGTCAAGTCCACGCCGGGAACATTTGTCTTGGCGCGAGCGTATTATCTCTAACGTACGTCGTGAAACTGTCTCTTTAGATTACGTGCGATTTTCTGCGCAAATCATAGCACAGCTTATACTTGTGGATATGAAAAAAGGTTGAAAAACGTAAACGATGAAGACTTGCGGTGAACCTGTACGCATGTTCGTGCCACATAATTTTAGGAATATCTCAAAGAATTAATCTATGGTAGTCATAGTCAGTGTAATATAGGCTTTATCTACAAATACCTAATTAAGACCTGTTAACAAAACATCATCCCGTAATTCTGCACAATACTTACGTCATCATGTTACCAGTTCTTTGATTTGACTGTAAAATAATTCTTACAATCTTTGATATTGTCATTAAAATTTTATTACTGCCGACCTTTGCTTAAATAGTAGACAATACTTTAGTAAGTGCCACTCATTTTAAAACGTAACTTCAAGGAAATCGAAATTTAATCGAGTTCTCAATAATTACAAGGATCTCAGAAATTCGAGTCCTACTAAGGAAAATGGAATTTGTACCTACCTATTTCTATTTGCGAATCTTACTTGTCTGGAAAAATTGTACCTAGGTACTAGTAATAGGGTGAAGAAAAATATTTATTTATCATATAGTTATATACTAACAAAACTAATATACTAATACTAAAGCCTTCAAAATCACCCTCAAAATGTGTTAAATGAATATAAAAAAAGTAATTTAGAAACCATTGAGGAAACGTATACCCATTTAATTAATTCCAGTTTTTATCTTAAAAATGGGTATTAGCTATCAGGTCTATAAATTAAGTCCGATTTCTCGTCTAGGCAAAGTTTTCTCATATAATGGGCCAGCCGCCGACGTTAATGGTCCGCGTACATTAACTAACTTGCTGGTCCTCAGTTAACACTGGGAATTAAGTGGCATTAAGTCGTTACAAAATTAGAGGCCATTTTCATTTGCTCAAGTTTTCAAATAGTGATATCAGGACCGAGCCGACCGAGGCAAACAGCACCTTTATAGAGAGTAGGTACTATTTTATTTTATTTTTTAACAATATAACGAACTTACTCATCAGCATCATTTTCAACAGCCCAAAGATGTTCACTGCCGAACATAGGCCTCCACCAGAGAGTGCCACTTTGAGTGGCTGGTCACCGCCTGCATCCATATATCGGCGCCCCGCGGCTTTCATACCAGATCGATACTCGTTTTAGCCAATTTAATAATGGTGATGGGGAAGAAAGGTCCTCGAGTGGCGACCACGAACCGGAGGACGCAGCGTAGGCCGGCCCCCCACTCGGTGGACCGACGACCTGGTGAAAGCCGCGGGGAGCCGTTGGATGCAGGAGGCGAGCAGCCGCTCATAGTGGTTCTGGGGAAGGCCTATGTTCAGCAGTGGACGTATGCGGGCTGTTGATGACGTTTAGGATAAATACCTTATGTTTTCAAAACCGACTTAGCGCAATAAAGAAGTAATTTAAAGCAAATATTTTTTGATTATAATTGAGTAAGTAAAAGGTCTTTGATTTGCCTATATTTACATTTGGTAATTATAAATTAGTCTGGTGTTAGTTAATTAATAAAGTGGGTGGTTAGGGCTGGCCTAATTCTAAACAATGAGAACCAAGAAACAAGTTTTTTATATGTAATGTTTTGACTATCAATCTAGTGATCAGGGATGTATCTGATTACATAAACCACCTACTTTACGAACTTGCCTTCTAGCTATAATTATATGTATTATCAATTAATAACAAAGGAATATACCGAAACTCAACACTCGATCTACCTGTAATGAAACAATTTGGCCCCATACGTAAACATTAGTAATTAGGTACGTATCCCGTACAGTGATGTATATCGATTCAATAGTTAAGCTGTAATAAATACTGTGCCGTAGATATACGGCGACCCGAGGCCGAGGCTGTATAGCGTCCCCGCCCGTAATTACTAGGAGCTTCAGCCAACTAATACCTACGGATCCCCTTGAATTGCATCTGATGTTGACGACTGCTATTCCACCCTACACTAATTAGTATGCGAGACCTTTTTGAACGCTACATTTTCTGGGTTCATTTTTTGTGTGTAGAGTCAGGGTGTTGCATAGAAATGTAACGAATGATTTATATTATAAATAAATATGTGGCGATTAATATGTGTCCACATTTCACACAGCGCCATCTAGCCCCAAACTAAGCATAGTTCGTACTATGGGAACCAGGTACATAGAATACAATTATAACACCCAGACGCAGAACAAACATCTATGTTCATCACACAAATGTTTGTCCTGGGTAGGAATCGAACCCACAGCGCTCAGTTCAGAAGGCAGGGATACTACCAACTGAGCTATCGGGCCCGTCGATGAGAATCATCCATTACATTCGAATGCAACATCGTGACCTGACTCTATACACACAAAGAAATTTTTTATTACAATTCGTTTAGTAATATAAGTGTGCTCCACAAACCTAAAATATGTTCACTGTTGATGTATTTATATTATGAATGATCCTACGGATCCGATATATCCATAAATAACTCAGTGTTTCAGATTTCTTTTACTCAGCAATGTTACTCCAAATATAGACCCCACGCCAGAGCTTAGATACCTACATAAAAATATAACAATTTCCTTCCCCAAACTACACGAAGCAAAATATTCCATTCATAACTAGGTATAATATAATTTCGGTAAATCGGGGACAGCACTAATTAGTTAGCGGTCACTGAGAGCCGGGTGCGAGGATTGCAGTTATTTGCTGCGGCAACCCCTTTGCATTTAAAACTAACACGTAATAATGGGCCATTCAAAGCAGCACAGAACAGTTTGTGGTCGCCTGATCGCTTTCTACGACCGTTTTACTGTTATAGTATAATTGGATGACAAACAAAATCACACTTTAGCACAAGCGGCGGTCACCCGTTATTAGTTCGATCTAGTTTAATATTTCAACACTTAGATGAAAAGAGACATTAGTTTCACAAGCGCTCGATCGTGTCTTTGGATTTCTTAATTTATTATATTGTTATTAATTTAAACGTGTATGAACAAACAACATTAACCTAACAAAGTCAGTTGATCTAATGTTTCCGATTAGTAAATACAGTTAAAAAAAATTGAGTAGGTACAGTCTTACTACAATTATAATTAAAACGATTGGTAATGAATGTTTCGTTTAGCGAAATCATGATTGAGCTAACTGTTGAAAATGGAGAGATCCAGCTGGACCTCCAGTATCTATTTTTTCTCCACAGTTAGCTCAATATACTTGTAATAAACGTCGGGCAGTCGTGTGTCGCGATGGACTAACGGTCTGGTGAAAACCGCAAGAGGCGATGGATGCAGGAGGCGAGCAGCTGCTCAAAGTGGTGCTCTCTGGGGGGGGGGGGGCTATGCCTTCAGCTTCAGCCGAGGGCATCTTCAAAAATTATATTAGTTGATTGATTTGGCTGACGTACTAACACAAATTTTTCTAACATTAATACATATGTACATAGCATGTACATAGCTTATTCTCAAATTTTCATGACAACATTTCATCTTTAATTGAGAGTATAAAACAAACCATAAGCTCTTTTTATCCTCTGAGGATTTGAGGCAAAATAAAATAATAACGTTATAATTTTTGACTCGGCCGGGTTTGCAGGACCGTAAAGGAAATCCGCGGTCCGATGTCAAAGAAGATTTGGAGGCCTCAGCTGCCGCCGATCCCGGGCCGCCCGTCCCGGCCAAACGGCCTATTTCACTAAACATTCCCGCGTTTGAACGTCTCCTAATCCCGTTAATACCACCAAACCGCACGTATACAACTTCTAAATCGAACCCGTTTGAACCACTTACATTCTAAACCTACTCCCGTTTGAAACACTTACACGGTTTATCCCGCCGAACGACCACGACGAGTGATTTCGCCTGATGGACTATGCAAAATACTTGGCTTCGGGACCCATTACAGTCTATTTTAACTATTATGAGGTTAATAGAGCTGTGCATTTAAATTCTGAACCAAGATGGAGTCAAGTGATTCTGTGTAGGCTATTATAGACCTACACTACATGTTCTATGTATTTTATTTATTTTTAGTTTTTATGATGGGCAAAGTTCCATTATAAAATAATACTAAGTACTTAGGTACTACTAATGCTAATAGCAAGTCGTATAATATTACCAATCCTACGTAAATATACATGTATAATAAACCTATCAAATTCAATCAACTCGTCAATTTGTAGAATGTAAATTTGATATCACTCAATCTGTATTAGCTCAAGACGGATTTTAATACAACTATTAATAATTTAAAAATGTGCTGACAGGGCCGTAATAAGTAAGTAACCACAATCTATTTCACGTGTATGTAAATATGGTGTGTTCTTTTAACGCATTTTTATACTTAGAATAAAGTTAGCGATGTAATTCATTTATTCACGCAGGACAAGACAAATGAACAGAAGAAATATGTACGTGCTTCTTATTCACCTTATGACGTCTCATCCCAAACAGTTTATTTATCCTCAACTGATTTCTATTCCTTATTCAACCTGCCGCGGCTATTACTTGGATTTGTTGTGAGATACTAAGATATATTAATATGGATTGTAAGAATAAACGAATGGAATGAAGCCTCTTTTTCCATACCGATATTTATTATTTTTATGAAAATATATAACGTGACGAGCCAGTCGTTCACGTAATGTTAAGCGACACGGAAGCCCATAACAGTTGCAGTGACATTCGGAACATTAAAACAAAGTTTTGCGTGACACTACACTGCGCGGGCACACGTCATCCTGTGACATCACATAAGTCTAGTAATCAGATTACACTGTGAAAGCAGGTCATAAAGTCTCATTTGCTCAGTAACTTCACTTAGCTACAATGGTCTTCAAACCGGAACACAGAAATGTTTGCACACTACTGCTGGGCAGCAGAATAACTGATGGCAAAGCAGTGGTACCTACTTAGATGAACTTTGCAGATAAGTCCTACCACCTACCTACTTAGCAAGATCATACAATAAATTTTGGCCAATGACAACTTTATAATATAGGTATTACGTTATAGCTGTATGTTTCCGAATACAGTTTCACCAGGGAAACGAAACTAGTTTTAATCGAAGTGATATTGTCATCCTTATTTGACCTCATTAGCTATTAATTAACAACATTGATTTCACACATCAAGTCGTTAATTAGCTATTCATTAATTCACATCTCTATAATGGATTTTAGCGTAAACTTGTGTGTAGTATAGGTGATCACCACAGTACACGAGGTCATTGTTAAAACCAATTATTCGTTTTTTTCTATTCAAAATAGGTTATACTTAAAAATATATTTCACTTCAACAGCTTAAAAATATGATGGTTTTCAAACGGGTGAACCGATTTGATTAATGAGTATGAAACATGACCGAGAACATCTCAATCAAGTTAACTACCTTTCAAACAACCATCACCCTCATCATCACCCTCATCATCATCATCATCATGATCAACAGCCTGATAACGTCCACTGCGGAACATAAGCCTCCCTCAGAGACCGCCGCTTTGAGTGGCTGCTCGCCTCCTGCATCCCTTTAAGCAAACAAAAAATAAAAGAGAAAATCAGTGCATCCGTTGCTACGATGCCACAAACAGACTCACAAATACGCATGCGAAACTTATGAGACCCCCCTTTTTAATCGAAGGTTAAAAATAAAAGAGCGTCAAGAAAAATAGACCAATAATATTAAATCCGCGTCATCACTTACCATCAGGTGAAACCGTGGTCAAATGCTAGCCTATCGATAATAAAAAAAAAAAAATGCAAAGAAAAAAGAAATATAGTAACTATGGCTAATATCTCCCTATGATCTATTATAAGCGTCCAAGTGACGCTTTATAGGAGATACCTATGTTCAGCAGTGGACGTCTGCCGGCTGACGATGTGCGTGAACATAAATTGACTTTATATTTATTTTATTCTATGTTTGACAAATTATTTAATATCAATACAAAAATAAACCTATACAGGGTTACAGGAAAAATCGTGCTAGATCCATTAAGGGCGTGGAGTACCCATCATTTCAGACTTATTTCACTATGAAACACTCTAGCCTAAACTTAACTCTTTTCCAGATATTCGACTTTTAATTTTTTTATTGAAAATTGCCGTTTTTTAGGCTACAAAATTTAATTTTGTTTATTTTGTGTGTCTTATTATTATTATTATTGCATTTTTATATGTGTAATAATATGCTTTAGGACGTCAATCATTAAAATAGTACATAAGTT
The DNA here is from genome assembly GCA_963580505.1 of Ennomos erosarius. NCBI lineage: Eukaryota > Metazoa > Arthropoda > Insecta > Lepidoptera > Geometridae > Ennomos > Ennomos erosarius. The sequence continues at coordinate 10,423,235 of OY756977.1, read as the reverse complement.
AATTGAATAGGCCGCAGTAGACAAGTGAAAGTTAAGAAATAAACAAAAAAATTATAAACTGTATTGTTCTCTAAAGGATATCTAAAAAAAATATTATGGCAGTAGTTCGGCGAATGTGTTTTAAAATATCTACGTTTCATCAGCTATCTAACGAGGTATAATAATTTAGGATTTTATTCAAATGCATTGAAAAAAAATTAGTTTCATAGGCGACAGTGGAGAAGAAAATTTATACTTAGCCCTAAAAAGTAAAATAAAACAATAGGTAAGCATGCAATGTCAGTTATTAAAGGTTTTCACACAAATTTTTCTTATTCTACAGTTCATGTTCAACATGGCCGTCTCTATTTCTGATACATTGTCGCATCCTTCTACGGAGACCAGTCTTCACTACTCCAGTGGTCAACGTGGTCCTCATTTTATTTGCTGCATCCACAATCCTTTCTCTTAAGTCTGCCACAGACGAAAGTGGATTTAGCTCGCTGTACACAAGACTTTTCATGAGCCCCCATACATGAAAATCCATGGGGGTTAGGTCCGGACTCCTTGCTGGCCATGGCAACGGCCCACCTCGTCTAATCCATTTGGTTTGGTAATTTGTGTCCGGCCAGTCTCTGACACTTCTCCTGAAATGGGCAGGGCAGCCATCGTGTTGGAACCACATGTCCCTGATCAGGTTGAGTGGCAGATCATCCAGCATATCACTCAAGTCTGCTCTCAGGAAATTTTCGTAGCTTTCCCATTTACATTATCCGGGAGAAAGTAAGGTCCAATCAAATGATTGGATATTGGGATTCCTTAGTTATTTTGGGGCCCAGTAATGGGTGGGCCTTGTGATAGTTAGTTATGTCATCTTTATCAAATTTGGACTCATTCGTTCACAAGATATTTCTTAGAAAATCTGGGTCTTGTACGTCAGCATTTAGCATAAATCTGCAAAAGTCCAATCTTCTCGCAGGGTCTCAAAACAGAGCCAGTTTCTCGAAGTCTTCGATAAGCTCTGTCAAGAACGGCCACATCCGGCACTCGACGACCGGGGTAGCGAGTTATGTATTCGTTGCGAGCTTGCGCAGACACACAATCGCAGTATCCGTAACAAATAAGCATATCAGCATATTCCTCAGGTGTGTAGGACGTCATCTTCAACACTTCCGTATCACAGGTACAAATCAGAGTCCGGTTAACAAGCATAGTAATCACAAATCAGAAGAAATAGTCCAGAATCACAGCCAAGTCGAGAAATAGAGCAAAACGATATCACATCTACTATGTACGAAGCACAAAAGCAGTCTGACAACCAAGATACCGAGACCGTTAGAACTGCTATCTGGAGCGTTCCAACTATTTTTTTACACGAAATGTAATACAAACCCTATATTATTATACCTCGTTAGAAAGCTGATGAAACGTAGATATTTTATAACACATCTGCCGAACAACTGCCATAATATTTTTTTTAGATATCCTTTAGAGAACAATACAGTTTATATTTTTTTTGTTTATTTCTTAACTTTCACTTGTCTACTACGGTCTATTCAATTAACTTATGTACTATTTTAATGATTGACGTCCTAAAGCATATTATTACACATATAAAAATGCAATAATAATAGTAAAAAGACACACAAAATAAACAAAATTAAATTTTGTTGCATAAAAATCGGCAATTTTCAATAAAAATATTAAAAGTCGAATATCTGGAAAACGGTTAAGTTTAGGCTAGGGTGTCTCATAGTGAAATAAGTCTGAAATGATGGGTACTCCACGCCCTTAATGGATCTAGCACGATTTTTCCTGTAACCCTGTATAACACAAAACAAAAAACTACCTACTAACTACTACTATTATATATTATATCTACTTAAAAATAAAAATAAATGTCTAAAGAATACTTGAACTGTGTTTACTGTGAAAGGTCTATAGATAGTTCAAGCAATCTATGGATCGGGCAACGTACCCATAATGCTGGCAGCGTTGCCCCGCTGTATAGCGAGGCTGATCCTTTGACCGAAGTAGATGCCAGCATTTTGGTCACGTGCCGATTCAACCAAACGCCCCGCCCAATCCTTGTAAATGTCGAAGGCACCCGGTCCCCACGGCCCCAGTGTCTCTACGCCAAACGGCACAAATATAAAGCCTCTGTCAAGGCTAGAATACTTGCCCCGCTTGGCGGATTCCGCAGCCGTAGCAGCGCCGCCTACCTGCTGTGACGTGTCCGGAAGATGGCACGGTGCCAGTGTATCAACACAGGTGGCGTCCCACACCAAAGGCCGGCCCATCTTCCAGGGGATGAGCGTCATACCATCGGGCCTTTTACCGTCGTCGCGAATGAGGCCATTGGGCTCTAAGACAGCTGCGATGTTGATGTTTCCGAAGGCCCGACGTATGACGTCATTCAGAGCACTATGGCGAGTATTTTATATTGAATCATAATACCTTAATACCAATATAACAATAAGTAACTATTGTGTGATGAACATAGATTAATTTGTAAAGGAAAAATTAGAATCACGAGCGGGGATTGAACCCGCATCCATCCATCCCTCATTACGCTGAGCAGGCGATACTGCTATAAAAATCATAAATATATGAACATAGATGTTTATTCTGCGTCTGGGTGTTATATTATATTCTATGTAGGTATGTATTTAAAACAAAAAAGTATCTAAGTATTATATCAGTTATCGGGTTCCCATAGTACTTTGCTTAGTTTGGGGCTAGATGGCTCCGTGTGAAATGTCCACACATATTTTTTTTAGAATTACTAATAGTGCTTGTAAATTATTTCATCTCACAAGCACTAAATAGTATAGTATTTAGGTCACTCTACGGGTCGCTCAGTACAGTGAAATGAAATAATATACCCAGAGATATAATGTGTCTGCCGACAAACTACTCAGAAGTTGGGCGGAGTGTTTTAATAAATAAATTAAGATGATTTCTATAAAAATAAAATAAAAAAAAGACAAATATTCAAAAATAAAATAGAAAAAAACTTCTCTTTATGAAGTATAAGACGTACAATATCTTGTAGGTACTATGTAGTTCATAAACCACTCCCGAGTCTATTGTTTTATTCTGCACGCGGGAACTTATTGAGGGTTCATCTTAAACCTTTGATTTCCCTTGAGACTAACTCAGATACATTGCTTAGTGTCAATTGTGGTCATAATGGTGACCTCAAAAAGGTTTAAGGGCCGAAAGGTTCTGTAATTTCCAAAGCAATAAAGAAAGTCAAACGGAACACAAGGGTCAATATACTTGTACGGGCTAGATAGCTTAGTTGGTAGTAGCCCTGCCTTCTGAACTGAGGGCTGTGGGTTCGATTCCTACCCGGGACAAACATTTGTGTGATGAACATAGATGTTTGTTCTGCGTCTGGGTGTTATATTGTATTCTATGTATGTATTTACAAACAAAAAAGTATCTAAGTATTATATCAGTTATCTGGTGCCCATATAGTACTTACAAGCTTTGCTTAGTTTGGGGCTAGCGCTGTGTGAAATGTCCACACATATTTATTTATTTTATTTATTTGTAGATGCAAAACAAAAAATGTAGGTACAATACGTGGTGTTATTATGTGAAACACTAGCTGACCTGCCCCGGCTTAGCTTTACGTTCTAATTCCTAACCCATGGGAAGGGCAGTGAAAGGGAAAGACATAGAGAAATGGATGAATGGGTGGCTTTGACAGTATGAGAGGCTGTTTTATTGCATATGGATCATCATCATCATCATCATCATCATCAACATCAACAGCCTGTAGACGTTCACTGCTGAACATAGGCCTCCCCCAGATAGTGCCTCCTTGAGTGGCTGCTCACCTCCTGCATCCATCGGCTCCCCGCGGTTGGATGACGTCAGGTAAATAATTATCTTACATTTCATGAAAATGATGTAAAGATTAATTGGAATTCTTCAAATATTTTCAAGATATTGAAATAATTATTAAAGATTCTTTTTCTCAAGAACAGATGAAGTAAATAATGAGGAATTGATAAGAAATAAGTACTAATCCAGTATACGCCCTTATATTCCTGTAAAAAAAATCAAAAAAATCAAGCTTTTATCGCAGGTAGTTCATCTGAGTTTTATCGTCACGAAATGCGTGTAAAACTTTGTAGTTTTGAGTGACACTGCAATCAGCAGTAATCATCTTGCGGGCATCCGTAACGCTTAACAACACGCGAACGACTGCTCTACACAAAAAAATACATTCCTTCAGTTACGAGTATGATGGTAATTTAAGAAGCCTCACAGTCATAAAGTTTCGTGCTGAGCGATAGTCGACGACGTCGCCGGGCTACAATCGGCTCGACAACACAGGCTTATAGTGTGTTTTTTGATTGAGTTACCTACGTGTTGTTTACCCGAACAATACGCCTAAGCTTTAATCGTATTTTTCTTTTCGTAAGAACAAAGCTTATTCCTACGTAAGTATATGGATTATGGAAAGAGGTGATAGGTAGGTAGAATAGAGTTCACATTAAAATAAACGTCTGTCTCGAACTTGAAAATAACAAAAAGTGGTACCTACTTACTTGCTATAACAAAGTGATTTTATTTCGAAACATTTTAATAGATTGGTTCACCAAAGTAAATCAACACTATTCTGCTAATATTTTGATGAAAGTGTTGTATTGTCCTTTTGACCGACGGCGCTGAGAATACGTAGGTATTAGAATTGACGGGCCCGATAGCTCAGTTGGTAGTATCCCTGCCTTCTGAACTGAGGGCTGTGGGTTCGGTTCCTACCCAGGGCAAACATTTGTGTGATGAACATAGATGTTTGTTCTGCGTCTGGGTGTTATATTGTATTCTATGTATGTATTTACAAACAAAAAGTATACGAGTATTGTATCAGTTATCTGGTTCCCATAGTACAAGCTATGCTTAGTTTGAAAAATAAAGAATCTACAGTATTCTCTACAGTGACGATGATGTACAGATGATGGATGGTGTAATAAGTGTTATTGGTGTCTGTAACCGTTCTTAAATAATGATATTCTTATAGAAACTCTAGAAATCGGTGTTCTTTTGAGTATATTCCTACATCTAAGTTTAGCGTAATAGGGTTTGTCTTTTTTTGCCGGTAAGCAGTCTCCTTATCAACACGGCCATATCGACAAACTCCGTACAGAAGAGCATCTCATTTAGATTACATGTTCAAGAAAGCTAATAATACAAAATCACTTACACTTGGAGGAAATCGGGACAGAAACCAGCTGGCGATAATGTCTTGTGCGTAAACGGTAGCGGCAACAAGGAACCACACCCGGTTGCGACAATATTACCGAATGCCAAACAAAAGTTTTTTTTCCATTTAGGTGGAAAACTTTGCCTCGGTGTCATCATATTTGTGCGCATGGCTTACCGTAATGGAATTATCCGACGTGTTTAGCAGATTGTTTCTTATTAAAAGACCGGAGTTTCGCTGGTGGAAAAATCTTATCTGCTATAGATACTATGTTATGATGCCAAACTATACGGATGTAAATACACTTGTTAGAAGTGAATAAACTATAGGCTTTATTTAATCGTTGAACATGCCCGCCGTTTTCATATTTTGAGACAAAATTATCTTTTATGGCGCCCACAGCATATCTCAAACTACTTATCAGTTTTGCCGTTTTAGAAAAGCAACAAACAAACAAACCTAATACATTTCCTTATATTACCTACCTATAGTAACAGTTAGGGAAGTAAGACAGGAAAAGGGATTTAAACTTCCGAGTTCACACAGTGAAACAATTGTAACTATCCCAGACAAATGTTATGTTAAGCTCCTTCTTTACAGTTTTAAATCTAAGCTCAAAACTTTGTGTTTAGATCTTTCCGGACGCAACGAAGACAAATTGCCAACATTTTTCTAAGTTTACACACTATCATTCTCGGCATCTCAGTCCGTATTCAGTCTAGAGCTGATTAAAGGCCTCTCTTCGCATAAATAGGCTTAAGTATCGATTTTATGCCTAATATATTTTTAACTTATTTAGTAGTCATGAAAATCATAGTAATTATGCCGTCAAAGTTGGTTAATTATTTCGTTTTCGTTTTTCATGCTGACATGACAGCATGGAAAATACTTCAATCCACACGATATTATAATAATATAGAACCTACTATAGATGTTACTGACAAAAAGTAAAGTCAACTATAAAATTAATGGCTATTTTACAGCATTGCGAACCCGTTTAAGCACATAAAAGCAATGAAAAGTTTAATTTTCCAGCTTGATTGCGTTTTATAAAACCTCGATTTTAAAATAAAGCGTTCCATACGAGCGTTATTGCATTAAGTTTATACGACGGCAGGATATTGAAGAATCTTTATTATCTGCTTAAGTAATTAGGTTAGTTTATACTCTAGACAGCTAATTCAACACGTGCCATCCAATTGATCTTGTCTTAAACGCTTAAATGTGCCGTATCTTGGGCTCTTGCCAACATTCTATAACCCTTTATTTAATGGAGCTACTTTAATGGCAACACAGCAAGATTGACGTTTATAATTTCTAGCACACAGCACAATACACCTAACCTAATCCGGTTCAAATTTCTAAGCCACTAAGAATTCCTACATATTGAGAACAGAACCACTTCAAACCACCGAAGCGAGAGAAGGTTAGAAAATATTTCTGAAATACGGTTCTTGGATTACCTGTCCAATTCTTTTGGAACTTATTTACTACTTCTTTGTGTGTTAGTTTTTAGGTAGTATATGTGTAAAGCGATGTACGCTTCGTGATCTCTATAATGATAACGTACCAATCTCTTCTACTTTACTTTACCCGGACCTTTAGCTCTTGGGCGGGTTCTTTTTTGAATGTGTAATTTCTAAGCGTCCTTTTCGAGCCGCGGTCATTTTCATATGAAAGAGGCTATCCTTATTTATATCTAAGGCGGGTGGAGTACCTGACTTGAAATAGCTCTATTTAAATTAGCAAGTTAAATTCTTTTGTTTAGTTTTTAACCTAGTTTGCAGTATTGCGCTTGCATGTTTGAAATAGAAGCCAAGGTGAGTTGAATGTCTGTGGACATGCTTGACTAATAGCTTAGCTGCTGTTAGAATATCCACTTCCAACAAAAGTATGTGCCATTTTAATTGGCACATCGCTGACTATTTAGCCTATCATTACATACTAGATAATTTGAATAATTATAATTACTGGTGAAGCAGTTAGTTAGGTATAAAGATATAGGTTAGCCACCCTATTTATAAGTAAAAGTTTACTGAAATCAGTGGATGGTCGGTCTCATATTAGCCTATTCTCAGTCACAGCACATAATATTATTAAAAACCTCTGATGTAAAACTTATTGTAGTGCTAATATCATTACAATAATTTTAGAAATAACAATTACATTAACCATAGAAAGATAGAAAATTCTTTATAGCACAAGAGTAAATCAAGTACATAGGCAAACTTAATGCTAAGTAGCATTTATTCCAGTTAACCTTTGTGTAGTGTGGAACGAGTTGTAGTGCTGGTTGAAAAGGAATAGGAAAAAGATTACCCAAATAAAATAATCATAAGAAGTAGCAATAGATAATAATATGAGTTAGGATAGAATATAGATGAGGTTTTAAGCAAATAATACATATTAATATCTTACATATTTTATATTAAACTTATTGCAAATTAAAATAAAATACTTATATATTAAACAAGGACCTACTCATTTAATAACCATCATAGCCATCATAATTCTGTAAATAAAACATCATCAAAATCCATTCACCCGTTTCAATGGCACACATAGACATAGTTCTTATTGCTCAAATTATAAGCATAAAAAGTGCTATAGATATCCGATCATTGGCGGTGCAGTTGAGCGCTTTTTTCAATTGAAACTTTTGATTCCATTTATGCTGGCGCACGTGCAAGCCTCTTAAGGCTTAAATAAGGTAAAGAACTTGCTTGCGGCATTAAATTTGCAGATTGAACGCAGAGTAAATACTTATTGCTTTTCGTTTACTTATGTGAATTTAAATTGCACGCGCGCACAAACCTGATGTGCATAAACTATACTCTTATTTGATTCTTTCTATTAAAACTTGTCAAACTTAACAATTGACCAAGTAATATATTATTATTTTGAACTGCAAAAATCATCATAATTATCAATATCTAGACATTTTTTTACTGTAAACAATTAAAGAAATAAATAAAATAAGTTTTGTTTTGTTTTTGTAGCTATTATAATAATAATATGGTTTAATCTACGATTCTACGAAAAAAGCATGGCATAACGAGTTCATTATAATTGTCGCTTGTTATAAGGCAAATGTTTGTTTCACCCTCAATTAAAATGGTTAAAACTTTTGATTCTATAAAAAGGGATCTCGTCGAGTGAATCCTCAAAATCTCGAATTTAATCCGTTCAAGCTGAGCTCAGCCGTCTCAATTATTTCTCTAATGATCTGAGTATTTTCGCGCTTTCAAAACATTATCATCACCCGACAAGTAAAACAAGGGTTTGAGTCGTTAACAATAATCATCTTTCATCATTATGATGACGTCCTAGTTATCATAATGATGAAATATGACTAGGACATTTGGTTTTCATTTTTTATAAGAAGGACTTAAAAACACTCCTCATGATAATCTATATAAACCATAGATATTCTAGGTCTGTGTGATAATTATAGGTACCTACATTGCGCTGACAAGACAAAAATAGTTATAATTTATCAGATTAAGTGTATACATAGTAATGAAACAAGAAAGTGATTTGTGGTCTTAGATTACCTTAGGATATTAATCATAAAGGCCTAATCAAAGTTTGCTGTTAGCCATCGTGTTTTTAAATATTTAGATTCTGTATCTTCAGTGCTGTTAAAGTTGTAGCGTGATAAACTTGGATATAGACTATAACTTTTGATTAGCATTATAAGTAAGCGTTAACATTTATCCTGTAATTGTATGATCGCCCTATAAGAATAAGAAAAATAGGATGGATGTACTCGTCTACAGCTGCTGTATAATATTTCACTTGCAAACAAATTGCTCATACGTGGTACCATTTCGACATCAGCTCATCAAAAAAAACATCTTTATGAATTGTGGAGCTCGATTGCTAGGCTACGTCTTTACTAAAGCTAGTTATGTTCTATATAAACGACAGCTTCGACCTTTTTGTAGTGAACACATTAAATAAATAGGTGGATTATAAATATAAAGAGTAAATAGGTATAATTTATTGGTTATCCGTTTTGAAATCATAAATATAACATAACATGGCAAAAACGCCCGATAGCTCAGTTGGTAGTAACCCTGCCTTCTGAACTGAGGGCTGTATGTTCGATTCCTACCCAGGACAAACATTTGTGTGATGAACATAGATGTTTGTTCTGTGTCTGGGTGTTATATTGTATTCTATGTATGTATTTACAAACAATAAGTATCTAAGTATTATATCCGTTATCTGGTTCCCATAGTACAAGGCTTGTAGATAACGGAGAGTTTGAGGCTAGATAGCGCTGTGTGAAATGTCCACACAAAAAAAACTAAATACAACCAACTAAACGTTTCCATAAATCTAAACGACTACTAAACTAAAACCATAAAATTAACAATACAATACTAATCTAACAAACCACTATTAGTAGGCTGGCAGCATTGCCACGTTGAATGGCATGGCAATGCTCAATTGCTCAACCTTTGGCCCAAGTAGAGGCCAGCATTTTGGTCACGAGTCACTTCGATTAGACGTTTGGAAGGTTCTTTAACTTATCACAAGAGGTATAATAGATTGGTATAAGTATTAATGTTAGTCTTTTTGTTGAAACAGTATGTGATGCTTAACAATTATTTAGCATCTAAAAGCTACAAAATACGAAACAGCTAAACTACAAACTCCGGAAAGCTTTGAATGACGCAAAGCTGTTAGTTTAGCTATTCTCTCGTGTGAGGTTTTGTTTTCTGGTTAAGTACCTACTTATTTGTGCTTTATGTATTTGTGATAAATAATTACTAACGTAAAATATTTTCCAGCAACCACATAAATACGAAACGACTGAAAGCACTGTCATGAACGCTTGAAAGAGCTATCGTAATCAGCAGAGACATCTAGCTACCGTTGAAAAAGGTATGACAACGTTCTGGTTTTTAGAGACTCCACGACAGATGTACTATCTGCTCATGTCTTATTAAGCCAGTGTCTCACTCGGCTTATTTTATCTTCTTATATTTTTATACCTGACAATCGATGGGGAAGAAAGGTTCTCGAGTGGCGACCACAAACCTGAAGGCGCAGCGTACGCAGACCCCCCCCCCCCCACTAGGTAGTCCAACGACCTGGCGAAAACCGCGGGGAGAAGATGGATGCAGGAGGCGAGCAGCCGCTCCAAGTGGCGCTCTCTGGAGGAGGCCTATGTTCAGTAATGCACTGTTGATGAAGATGATGATGATATTTTTATACGGTTTTACTATATTACCAGGTGAGGACTGCAGTGTTGTGGGACCAATGGTCTTCGTAGTTCCTGGGTCCCTAGATACAGGAAATCCTAGTTAGGGTCCAGGATCTATGTATATACTTATATTATGTGATCGTCGGGCGTTATTTATTTATTTATAATCTCACTCAATGCGGTATATACATTTATGAATGTAGGTCTCTAAATCCGCAGCGAAAACTTTTGTGTGGACTTGCTTAACCATAGGAATAAAACATTAGGTTAGTAGCTGTGTAGTTTTTGTACCCGAAAATTACGTGGTATCTATAAGCGGTAAGTTCAAAGTGTTGAATGTAGTATTTCTTGAGAGCAGTAAAGCTTATAAGAAGCCTTGAGAAGGTTTCTGATAGGCCCACCCAGTGTTTGGATTCACGCCAACTCGCTAACTTTCCTATGTGATGTTCAGCGCTTTGATTCTTCTTCGAATATGGAATTCGTTAGTGAATTTACTGTCGGTAGTAAACGAACCTTTAGTGTTTGCAGTGTATACTGATGTAAACCAAACAGTTATCTGCATATCTTTGTTATAGAACCTAATGAAGTTTGCTGATGGTATAGTAACGGTTAGCGTTTGCCAGCTGCTGTTGCGTTCGCAGCAAAGCAAATTGTTTTCCTGCTCAAACTGCAATGTCATGTTGCTGGTGTGTCCAATCATTGAACGTGGCCTGTACCGTGTAGGGTTATTGAAAAAATCCTTTTAACAGCAAACATATTTTCTGCACATGTAAATTCTCAGCTCTCAGTTTCCGTTATGTGACTTTTATTAATTCAATTGTATGCCGCTTTTAATTATTTGTGATGTGGTGTGTCAATAAAAGTTTATCTATCTACCTCCCATAAAAAAGAACTAAAAAATTATTCGATGTACTTTATAAATATCCGCCACGCCACACTTTACAACATTATTAGCCGCTTGCCACGTTTTTGTTGCTATTTTGTTACCTTCAAGCAAAGATGTCGTAAATCATGATTTGCTCAAAAATTTCGGGAATAAAATTAAATTTTTGGAAGGTCTATTCTTTGTGCTCCAGAGTTCAGGAGGTTAATAGCATCGGAAAACGCATGGCAGACTGGAATAACGTACTAATCGTGACGTACCTAACGTATCTACTAATTTACATTATGTAATTAATCTAAAGAGTGAAAATCCGAATATTGTAAAAACATTTTTAAGATTAGCCTAAAATATATTTTTCTGGAAACTATCAAGCACTCTGCCATCTATATATGGAAAGAAGTTACCGTGGCCTATGGATACCATGAAGTCACCGCAATCAAGCGACAGATAGCTCTATTATGTGGCTATCAACGTGAGATTTTCGCAAGAATTTGTAATTTAGGTATTTTTCTAAATTACAGTATTGTTCGACAAAGAGCAGTCTTGATACAAAATCTATAGATTGTCAGACCGACGTGGGTTTAATAGCTTTATATATAGGTAAGTACCTACGACCCCGCTCATCTACCACTTTAATATCATCCACAGAAAAATTGTATAATTGGTGGACACGTTATACTCGTATTAGATTAGAGAAATAATCTTAAAACCCAAGAAAACTTCAATATGAACTTCAATACAGCGCTATTTATAACATCGTCCATTACGAAGAGTCACCCAGCCTCGTCAAGCGAGTAGGTAACTAAATATGAATGATCGATTATAACTACACAATCCTGTCCGTAGGATGAGAAGCACGTTGAGCTATCGATGTCGTCTACTTAAGCGAAGGTCGTTATATTACCTATATCGTACCCTGAATAACTCGATAACGATCACCGGATAGCTTAAACAGCCACTTCAAATGCTAGTATCCTGTGGAAAAAATGTGAAAACGATGATTTGTTACTCTAACTGTGCTAACCTTTACACTTTTTTAATACGTTCCCGCTAAATGGTTTAGGCCCGATTTTACCAAAGTAGAATAATGTTATTCCAAGTATAACGTTCCAAGAATAACCGGGTTACACGAATATAACTATTATACCAATAATTTTGAAGCTCTTCAGGATAGTTTAATCGTCATTTCATTTGTCAATCAGCTGTATCCGAGGGTAAAAATTAGCGTTATATGTACTTGGAATAAAACTCATTCTACTTTGGTAAAATCCAGCCTTAGTATCTTACGTTTCATGAACTCGACCTTATTATATCGGCAACCTCGTGACTGATATTGCTCATATTTAAAACACCCACTTGTTTAAAATAATAGTTTAAAAAAAAAATATTAGTTAAGGACCAAATATTTATGCTATATCAAAATTGGCCGGTAAATAAGTTAATTAATAAATAACGCCCCACGATCACACACAAAACTGGAATTCCCTATATCTAGGCCTAGGAGTTACGCGGACTATGGTCCCATTCCTATGACACATAGATGCGGAACAAGAATTTGAGTTTATTTCCCAGGCACAAATACTTATTCTGTTGCGGGAACCCAATAAAAATCGTCGACGACTTAAAATATTATCAATGAGAAGTCATTGCATGTTCATTTTGAATACAAATAACCTAAATAATAATGTTAATATCGAGGTGTGTTGTTGTTCGTTCCAGTATTTCTTCCTATTTTATATATCTATTTATATATTTGCCAGACCCAGCGACCGAAGGTTGGCAGTTAAAACTTTTCGGGCAGCCGATATTGAAATCGTATAAACTCTTTTATCGTTTCTACACTTGTCTCTTGAGGAAATATTGTCTGAAATGTTGAAGTAACATTGATTCGCATAAAGCTATAGTATTTTTTTATGTATATTGACTGGTCTAATAGCTCAGTTGGTAGTAGCTCTGCCTTCTGAACTTGTAGGATGTGGGTTTGATTCTCACGCGGGATAAACAATTGTCTGATAAACATAGGTGTTTGTTCTGTCTGCGGGTGTTTTTCATCATCATCATCATCATTAATTGGGGTCAGGTCGTGTCAAGGGAAGCCAGTCTGTCGAGCTGGTCTGAGTCGGCAAATGTAACTTTTATACACCCAACTTAGCTTATGTTGTTCGTTACTACTAGAAGGGTACTAATCCCCATACTAATTTAAAATAAATAAATACAAAATCAACAGCCTGAAGACGTTCACTGCTAAACGTAGACCCTCCCCCCTCCTACAGAGCGCCACCTTGAGCGGCTGCTCGCCTCTTGCATCCGTCGGCTCCCCGCGGTTTTCACAAATCGCCGGTCGACCTAGTGGAGGGCCGGCCGAAGCGGCGACGCTGCGCCTTCCTGTTCGTGGTCGCCACTCGAGAACCTTTCTTCCCCATCGGTTATCAATTAATATATCTAGTATATTATTAAATTTCATCATTCATGATGATGATGATGATGATGATGAATGTAGTCGTGTATAAGAATAGGGCCACCTGACGTCATCTCATCCCGTAGGTGCCGTAAGATCCAGCTAAGGGAATGTCCAAGGAATGAGCAGCAGCAACGTACTGGTGTTAAGTTACTTTGACGTTTAATTTATTTACATTAAGTTGGTACCGACCACATCAATTATTACGGAGTAGGTATAAATCCACATTCCTTACATCAGATAAAATGTTGATAAAGCAATGCCTTGTATCCGTTTCAACATAACCATATACATCAACATAGCACCAAAAGCATTTCAAGCCACAATTTTTTTTAATTTTTACTTTTTATAATAGACACCTTATTCTATGTATAATATAGAAATACCAACTTCCTATAAAGTTTCAAGCAGCACTCAATATGCAAGCAGTACGCAGCAGTTAACAGCAACTGCACATAAGCAGTTTCTTAATCAACATGATATAACTATAAAATAATGAATAAAAAATTTTGGGTTCCGTACCCAAAGGGTAAAACAAACCCTATCTAAGGCTCCACTGTCCATTTGCGGCTGTATCTCATGACCCGTGATGGTTTTCACAGATGATGTATTTCTGTGGCCGCTATAACAACAAATACTACAAAAATAGAATAATTAGCCCCCTTAACTAACTAATTAAGGGGGCTCCTTTATAAGAAACGCGATTTTTTTTGCTCGTGTTTATAGATAATGGTATAAGGAACCCTCGTGTGCGAGTCCGACTCGTATATTTGGCCGGTTATTTTATTTCTTGTAGGTAGGGAGGTATTGCTCATTTGCTTTTTTCAGTTAGGTATGTTAAGGTTTCAACATCCCATTACACGTTCTCGTGAGAATAGACTGTTAATGTTGAAGGTTCCCATCGCAAGTTTGGGCTCTTAACGTCCCGGGCGCGCACGAAGCGGTGTGTAAATCCCCAACGGAAGTAAGTTTACTTATCAATAGTTCGAAATGTTTGGATAGTTGCGGTAGCGACACAGTATCGACGACGTACCAGTAAGTTTTCCTCTGAAAAACTTTAAGTTAAAGGTTATTAGGTTTAAATAAGTTGCTGTTTATTAAATTCAAGGTGTTACATAAAATGCATTATCATAAACGTCATCATCATCATCATCATCATCATCACCAGCCTGCCTGAAGACGTCCACTGCTGAACATCCCCAGAAGGCGCCACCTCGAGCGGCTGCACCTCTCCTACATCCAGCGTCACTTAACTATATATATCCACATCCAACAACACTGACCTTGGAAATTAGACTGATTAAGGCTTGACCTCACTTAAAAATGATGCAAGAGTATTGCACCGCTTCGAAAATCAACGCAATCTTTTTATTTAAATAGTACATGATATAGTAGTATACTTCGTTATGTAGTCAAATGTTTATCTATGTCATCTATGTCTATAATAACGTTAACGTAAAGTTAAGTAGGTACTATTATGTACTTTTTTTTACGGGAATGAATGACGTGACGAGCTGGTCGTTCACCTGATGTTAAGCAATACGGCCGCCCATAACAGTTGCAGTGCCACTCGGAACTCTAAAATAATAAAGTTTTGCGTGACACTGCACTGCGCACGTCATCCTGAAACATCACACAGTGTAGTAATCAGATTACTACACTGTGTAATCAGATCATAAAGTCTCATTTGCCCAGTAATTTCACTAGCTACAATGCCCTTCAAACCGGAACACACTACTGCTTGGCGGCAGATTAACTGGCAAAGCGGTGGTACCTACCTAGACTAACTTTGCAGAAAAGTTCTACCACCTAGTAAAAATTATGATAAATAAATAAAAAAATTTGAGTTTCTATATTACTTATCTAGGTGTACCTACATTGAAGCAGCGACGTAGCGATGCGTAGCACGGAAATCGGTAGGTATACTCTTTGATCGTAGCAACGATGACGGTGCCTATTATATACAATATCATTGGCCTTTAAGTCTATTACAGACTATTTAAGCAGTGTGTTGAAAGACACTTTTTTTGGTGGCTGTATAAGCCAATACGAGAGAGGCACATGCGTCCACACCTTGCGCAGGCGTGTGTTGCGACAGATGGAGTAATGTCACTGTCATGCCGTTTCGCTCTCTTTTCCTTTATATACAATAATAAGTGCCATAATTTATATTAATTTAATCGCAGTTACTAAACTTCGGCATAAATTGAACAGATGGATTACTGAAACGGATTAAATATTTACGGCCTACCATCGCAAAGCAAAAAAAAATTGGGGATCTTTATCAATAAGGATGTTAATGCGATGGTATTAAGGTCAATTCACTTCCATTGATTTTTAACGTTATAGACCATTGGATCGAAGTCATCATCATCAGCGTGAAGACGTCCACTGTTGAACATAGCTCCCCACGGTTCTGACTCGGTTCCAAGTAGGTACGTAAAATCCACTGAATATATTTTGTTCTGTGGTCTTAGTTATAATAAACGTTGTATACCTATTTTGTAATATGTAGGGGCGCTGAAGTGACGTATAGTATGAAACTAAAAGTTTTAACATCCCCTATAAAAGGGAAATTAAAGGAGATTTGAGACTAACCCCATATCGTGGGCGTAGTAGCAACGTACGAAGGCGTAGTAAGTACATTAAGGCTGGGCTCTGGGCGCCTGCCAGCTTTCCCTCGCGTCCTGAAACTAACGAGCACAATGCGCTACATCTACTGCATCTTAAGAATAATATTATTGTTCGCTAACATACAATACACATTATAGTACATTGATATAATGGGCGTGATGACTACTATTAAAAATGAACATGTAAATGTTATTTTCATAAAGAAGACCAAAAATGAATGCGTTAAGGGTGCGATTACGAGAATGGGCAAATATGTCACATTTTAAAGCCATGATTCCATTTATCTGTGATAATGAGTGAAATGTTATTATTATCTATAGATAGGGTAATCCAATGCCGTTAATTATATGATGAAAGTTTTTCATTGGCTTTAACCAATAATTCATAAAAATCATTTTCCTCAGCGTCCTCCTATGAAAATGACGAAAAAGGGTCTAGTTCTCTGTCATTTATCTAAACAACTGTAATATTTTATTGATAAAAAAAATACCTTAAATTAGCTGATATACTCGACTATAATAATGTAATGGCAAATATTAAAAAAAATGTGATAGACACTCAAGAAAAAATGAACAGTTTATTTCACTATTCCATACGATTTCCTTATATTTTGCCAAATATCAATATCTTAACTGTATGAAGATAAGGTTGGTTTTGCTTTGCTCATTGTGTCTCGTTTTTGATATAAATCAACGAACACTTGAAACGAATTGTCTTGGGCGCCATCGAGAGTAGACACTGTGCCGTTTGACATCAGCACCTCCTGGTGAAAAACATCGCTGTACACGAATATTAGGCATTGGAAATAATTTCCAAATAAGATCGTCGACAACGAAGTACCTATTTCTACCTAATTGAATAATTAGGTAGTATTTATTCTTTCTCGGAATAGACGTAAATCGTAATGACCAATTTGATGTTAGATTTCGAATGCTGATGATGGGTGGTGGTGATGGTGGATGGTGGTGATGACGGGTAGAACTTAAGGTGCCGATTTTGAGTTCGTTTGATTAGTTGTGATACGATATTTCCGGTAGATACCGGGGCGCGGAAATTGAACTGGCTGACCTGATGGTAGACTTCGAAGACTTCACCTGGAACTCCTAGACGTGTAGAGCTAGACATGCCATCTTTGTGCTCGATTCATTAGTGGTAATCAGATCTTCTTGTTTCTTGATCTTTTTACTGGGATTGGTCTGACCTACATAATCTTAGGTACCTATCTACCTACTTACTTGTCATGAAGAATTTAGGCGGTTTGGTTTTCTGAAAGGTATTTCTATTTTTATTAATAAATCATCATCATCATCATCATCGACTACTACTGTCGTCATCATTGTGGTCATGATCATCACCGTGTTCATCATCTTCATCTTTTCAATTATTGTCGTCATTATCATGTCCATGGTTATCACCGTATTCATCATCAGGTACCTTTACAAAAACATGACTTCTGTGGGAACTCGTAAACTATAAGTCCGGTTAGTATACTATATTTAGGTAACTTGTAGAACTAACTGAGACGATCTTAGGGACATAAAAATCTTATACATCACTAATACAAAAAATATGACTTATTATCAAAACCAAAATGAAGATGTATATATCTAAGAAGGAACTGTCTGACAACTTGACCATGTACTACAAAAGTATAGAAACAGGTCACATAATTACCAATACAAAGTGACTCATCATGATGGTGACTCCAAAAAAAAGTACCCTCATAGATTTCAGAAACTATAATACGGATCAATGTAATGTTTTCGGAACATTGTAGTAATAAACATTCAAAATTATAATGTAAAAAAAAATATTTGGTGCCCATACAAAAACCCTCATTTTCGAAGGAACTCGTAAACCATAGGTCTGATTGGTATACAACCTTTAGGCAAGTTGTAGCACTAACCAGGATTCTTCAAGAAATGTTGAAAAAATATAGGTCCTATACAAAGTTTTTACCATTTTTACCATTTTCATGAATAACCCCTTACCCAATCAAAACTCGGTACATCTATTTTCCCTATAGCCTACCATTGATAAAAAAATGAAATATTCAAAGTCTACCATGAGGTCAGTCCAATTACTTCGGTAGAAAGATCTCTTCATCACTAACAAAAAGAGCCCAAGCTCGGTTCACCTAGCTCTACCTCTCTATGATTTCTAGATGAAGTCCTCAGTCTTTCATGAGGACATTCATAACATAACATTGTCGTGTAAAATTATTCTAAAAATATGGAAATAAAAATATATTTTTTTAATAAGAATTTCAATCAGTGTGTGTTGCCAGTGATGACAACATATGGAACTGAAACGTGGTCTCACTGTTGGCCTCATTAGTAAGCTCAAAGTCGCGCAACGAGCTATGGAGAGAGCTATGCTCGGTGTTTCCCTGCGAGGTATGATCCGGAACGAGGAAATCCGCAGAAGGACTAAAGTGACCGATATAGCTCTTAGGATTAGCAAGTTGAAATGGCAATGGGCAGGCCACATCGCTCGCAGAACTGACAACCGATGGGGAAGCAAGGCTCTCGAGTGGCGACTACGAACCGGAGCGCGCAGCGTAGGCAGACCCCCTACTAGGTAGGCCGACAACCTGGTGAAAACCGCGGGGAGCCGATGGATGCGGGAGACGAGCAGCCGCTCAATGTGGCGCTCTCTGTGGGAGGCCTATGTTCAGCAGTAAACGTTTACGGCCTGTTGATAATGATCTTTTTAATTCTTCATCATCATCAACAGCCTGAAGACGTCCACTGCTGAACATAGACCTCCCCCAGAGAGCTCCACTTTGAGCGGCTGCTGCATCCATCGGTGCCTCGCATCGACAACAGTTTTCATTTTTACCCACCTATAATTAGATACATACAATATACCTACAATCCTACGATAACATATTCCAAAAAAACAATATAAAGGAAATACACATATAGGGTAAAAATAAAATTAAAAAAATAAAAGGACCAAATTATTTTGGTTTAGTCAACCTCGCCCGCCGTTATCCCGTCGCTGTGTGCGTAATGCTGTGCGCGTGTAGTAGTGCGGCTAAATACCTATTCATGCGCGTAGTAAACGTCCTTAATTGAAAGAATTAGCAAAATCGGTAAGTAAATCACGGAGTAATAAGCGTTTAAAGTTTCTGGAGGGGGCATCGCCTGTCCCTTTCTCGCAGAACAGAGCGCCTCCTCAGTTACTTTGAAAAATCCACTTGTGATGACTTGTCACATGCCAAAGGAATTGTATGTAAAGCTACCACAGCTTAGTAATGAGGTAGTATGAATGACTAACCTGTGACTTCACTGCGTGTTTGAGCTATCTCTTTCTATTCCGGTTTTTAAAATATTTGTAACTCTGTCATTTTTTGATTTTTTTTTTGTTTTTGTTTTCACGAATGTTTATCTTTTGAGGAATATTATTACCGTTTTGAATGTAATATTTTGCCTATTACCGTAAAGGTAACTTCCCTACCTACCTCTACTGACCAAAAAATAAGTTTTTACTAAGCACGGATGGGGACACTTTTGGCAGCAATTCACGTCATGCTAAGTGACGATGTAGTTAAAACTGTAGCACGCTGACCTATATAAAATATATGAGTTTGATTGGTAACGATCGACTGTGAGGCCTCCTCTCTAAATTTTGAATGAAGTTTGATTGAATCAGAAGATTCATTCCAATTGCATTCAAAATTACCGTACAGACAAATATACGCCCTGTGATGAGATGACAAAGTTGACTTTTGAAAGAATCATTCTCATATTAGAAGAAATAAAAAAATCTTGCCAGCCAGTTGATGTTGGATCTCTAACGTTGATGAGTTTAAGGCTGAGTTGCACCATAATCACAGTTAAAGTTAGTGTCAAATTTTGACATTAGCCCGCCCTGCGAAGCGTGGACGGTGACAGTTAGGAGTTAAAGTTAGCGTTAAAGTAAGCTGGTGCAACTCAGCCTTAAGGAGTCAAATAAATCAAGGTTTACGACAATTTTTAATATATTGTAAGTAACAATAATACCTAATAAATACCCTTTCGTTTGAACCTGGCAATTTCCGTAGTTCTATAGTCATTCATCAGCAATGAAAGCAGTTGTTAATTATTTATGAAAAATTTATCTGTTCTACTTAAGTCAAGAGCTTAGATTTAGGAGGAGAGAGGTCCAATATAAATAACTAAAAGCCTCGTTCGTGAAAATGTGGTTTAGATAGTTTTGTGTGTTCGAAAACGTTGGATTGTTAATTTATTTTATACAAAAAAAAAACAGCAATATCAAATTCATACCTACCAAATACCAATAGAGTTGAACGGTATCAACTTAACGTAAATGAGTATAAAATACAGCAAATCACTGGATGAAGTACCACGAAACCTGCACGGCAGAAAAAAAAAAACAGAAATAATACGACCCGTGCCTTAGACCACGAAATATTCGAAAAAAAAAAATTAACAACGAAAATGATTTGTGTTGTAACTCATCATCATCATTATCATCACAGATGCATCGACGCAGCGTGGGCCGGCCTCCCACGGTAGACCGACGATCTGGGGAAAACCGCGGGGAGCGATGAATGCAAATGGCGAGCGGCCGCTCAAGGTGGCTCTCTATGGGGGCGGCCTATGTTCAGCAGTGGACGTCTTCAAGCTGTCGGGGTGGTAATGATGATGACGATATAGGTTACACGCACAGGATCACGGTATTTACAGTAATTGTTTCCCATGCATGCACGAACGCAACAATTCTCGTGCTCGAGTTGGCAATCTAATAGGAGAGCTCGGCTTCTCGCAGATGTGCTTTCCTATATACTATTAATTGAAACATTCTGTTACTGTTACCACGTACATGTTTGGATCTCTATTATTATAAACTACTGGTAGGTATTTATCATCTGTGCTACAGTTAAGGTATATAAACTACCGCGCAGAGAAAAATCAATATCAATCACGCAACACGTAAGTAATTAATATTAGTTGAGGACGTTGTGAAAATTTACAAAGGACGAAAGTTGACTGTACAAAAATATCTACGTAACTTTGATAAAATTAGACGCACACAAAATAAGTCACAGACGCCTTTGGGCAGGCAAAACATTCTCACAATAGTGCTGACACCAAACATTGCCTATCACGCAGATTCATCACCATCATCATCAACAGCCCGAAGACGTCCACTGCTGAACATAGGCCTCCCCTAGGGAGCGCCACTTCGAGCGGCTGCTCGCCTCCCGCATCCATCGGCTCCCCGCGGCTTTCACCAGATTGTCGGTCCACCGAGTGGGGCCGGCCTACGCTGCGTCTTCCGGTTCGTGGTCGCCACTCGAGAACCTTTCTTCCCCATCGGTTGTCAGTTTTACGAGCGATGTAGCCTGCTCAATGCCATTTCAAGTTGCTAATCCTAAGAGCTTCATCGGTCACTTTACTACACTTTACACGTAGATTAGTGAAAAATAATTGAGTAGCCAATCAGACAGCAATAAGAAAATTACGCTTCCCACCCCCACCTTAAAAATGAGGTTTCGGGGGCGAGCGCATTTTTTCGTGCTATGTGGTGCCAATACACGAAAAAACGGACCCGTTGTTTTGATGACCTCTTTAACTCTTTAAATTGTTTGTATCCTGTGCAAAACGAATCTACTGCTCCGATAACGTCAACTGAGTTAACAACAAACAGCTCGTAAAAAAATACAGTACCTTCGATTCCACCTATCAAATATTCAAATGCAAAATACCCGACTAAACGCTCCAAAGCCATGCACGTCTGCACGTGCGATTTCACTCTCCATATTTCAGGCAACGTTCCGTGAATTGGACTCACCTTTCGCCACCCATCGCTTACGGAATATGCAAGGATCCGTGGGATGATTTAATTACTTGGTAACGAATAACGATGATTCCTTGTAAGTATCTGTATAAAGCATTCGTAGATTTTCCTCTTTTAAACTACTTACTCGATTAGCTTTAAATAATTTTGTTCCAGTTTTAATTGCGGGTTGAAAATGAAAACGTTTATAAAATTAACAGTAAGTATAGGGTATATTGACAACCGATGGGGAAGAAATGTTCTTGAGTGCCGACCACGTGCCGGAAAACGCAGCGTATGCCGGCCCCCCACTAGGTGGACTGACGATCTGGGGAAAACCGCGGGGAGCCGATGGATGTAGAAGGCGAGCAGCCGCTCAAGGTGGCCCTCTATGGGAAGGGGAGCTGTGTTCAGCAGTGAATATTGTCGGAGAATTAAAAGTATTTTTATTATTAGAATTACACATACCACTTAAGTAAAAACATGACATACTTAGTTTGCAACAGTACGGCAAGACAGTATACAGAAATCGAGACATATAGAAAATCACGACATATTTGACAGGTGTACGGTAAGAAGGTGTACCGAAATCAATTCTACTTTAGGTAATTTTAATTACTCGATACATTACTTACGACGATGGCGTAAATTACGAGGGCATAAACGCGATGCTGTTATTGGATCTAACAGTTTTTAGAGCATTTCCTCTAGTAGTACCTAGGTATAAAATACAGAGACTCAACATCTCTGCAAAAAAAGATTCAAGGCTCCTACCAGCTCTAAGTGTGTATAAAATTTTGGGATCAGCAACCATTCCTTCGAGATCTTTCCTAATTTTTAAGCTTGTAGTCATGGAGCTAATAAAAAAGGAGGGAATCCCGTCTGATCCGAAACTGAAGGACCCTTAGGAAGCCGGAACGCTTTGTACGTACGAGCGGGGCACGCACACACTCACATCATAGGCAGCCGGTCGCCATACTTTCATCTGACACACATATGTAATATGTCCGCCATTTTGGGCTTCAGTTCCATGTCAATCAAAACTCAATCCTCCTTTTTTTTTATTTCATCTATGCTTGTAGTGAAATCTCTTTATGAACACATGTATGAGTGGTATTTGAAATTGTGTTCAACAATAGGTACATATTCTCCGGTGGCTCTCGGCGTATTTATAGTTACTGACTTGACTGTGTCTGCGAAAGGTAGTTATGATCTAGCCTTTATAATGGAAACCCACGGGCTTTATTGACTACCATTTATTACAAGTTGAGCTTATCGGTGTACCTTGAACTTTCATCATGGAATATTTAAATATTCTCTGCCTTCAAGTTCTAGCTTAACTATTACAACTTTAGAACTTGTTTTCCATGAAAACAGGTACTTATATAATGTCCAGATTAATAATATGTAAAGGAAAAATTTGAATCACGAAGGGATTTTGAACCCATTGGTATCCATCCGTTCGTTTAGCCGCTATATAATATATATATGCATAATAATATCCTTTATCGTGGCAAGACGTGATCTCATGTCCAAAATCTTTTATTTTTTAGAACCAACTTGCGGGTTGCGGGTTTTTTTTTTTAATAATATTATGTACGGAGCTACTACTTAGCCTAAGTACTCTACAAATTATATAGAGTACTTAGGCTAAGCAGGCGATACTGATATAAAAATCATAAATATTTATAATAAGTATAATGGTCGATGTCGTTTTACAATTCCCCGAGTCGTCAGAATTTAGTCACACTATCAACTATACACTAGTTTTATAAATTCTTAAGGTTTTATGAGCATTTGTTACCTTTTCAATTTTTCGCCAAATGAATGGACTCTAATAAAGTAATAATATCTACAAATACCAACATCAATTACTGTTGGCTAGCGTGTGCTTGGCCACTATATCTACCTATCAGGGTGCGGAAGACTCCAACGAAACAGTCACTTTAGAAGCACACACTTTTTTCTCTATTTATTTCGCGGTTAAAGCATGAGTATATACGGACGCGATTGGCGGTAAAGAGACACCTGAGGCGGACAGGAGTGGTGCGGCCAACTTATGCCATATTTGCTGCGCTTGCACTCTGCGCCCCCATATCAACATTGTCCTTTGATTGCAAATAACAGCTAGTATAGTACACATAGCAATCCTTGGCATTGGCACCGTTTTTTACTACCTCGCATTCAATCCTTTGTATCCACACGATTATCCAATTTCCCATTTTTTGTCGTGCTTTTTACCACACAGAAGAACTTCAAAAAGCTTTTTTTATACAATATTGCTCCCTTTATACTTATGCGCGTGGAAAGTAGAACTCTTTATTGGTGGAAATAGCATTGAGGATACAATCTATTAATAATATGAGGTGTCTTCAAGCCGCGAATGAATTATTATTGTTATTCAATCGTAGATCAGTTATACTTCTTCAGATAAAGGAACTGAAATAAGTGTGTATTATTAGTATTGTATTATTAGGTATTAATGTAGGTACTTGTCTCGGACTAAGCTTGAAGCTCACAACCATGGAAAAAAATTAACATTTCATTATGGCAATATAAATATCTTATCTTATTATACGAACACACTTGACAGAATATTCAATTATTACTTACATTGAAGATTATTACCTACCGATATACAGATAGGTACCTAACTTTTATTTGCAAACGGATAGTAGATACGGCATTTCGGAATAAACTTCGATAAAGTACTTGCCGTGATTAGAAATTATTATTTCGTTAGTTAAAATGATTATGTTACACGAACCAACAAAAATCAATGAAGTCACATAACAAAACAGCATGTATGTTTTTTTTTAATGTGAATGAATGGCGTGACGAGCTAGTTGTTCACCTGATGCTAAGCGACACGGCCCATAACAGTTGCAGTGTCACTCGGAACTTTTAAATAATAAAGTGTTCCGTGACACTACACTGCGCACGACATCCTGAGACATCACACAGTCTAGTAATCAGATTACTATACTGTGTAATCAGGTCATAAAGTCTCATTTGCCCAGTAATTTCACTAGCTACAATGCCCTTCAAACTGGAACACAGTAGTGCTTGCACACTACCTGCTTGGCGGCAGAATAACTGGCAGAGCGGACCTACCTAGACGAACTTTGCAGAAAATTCCTACCACCTAGTAAACAAATAGTTTATACATAGGTACAATACTGTTTTATTATGTGACTGGAAACCAGTGCGAGTCAACTACCTGCTAGTAACATAAATAAGTATATTTTCTCATTCACTTGGAAATAGATTATTCTGTCAATAGGCAAACACACGGGTCGGCCTCGAAGATAGGCACCTTTGGGAAGCTGAATTAGTGATGTATTATACCAGTAAAAAGCCGAAGTAGTGAATATTATCTCTGTTCTATATAAATGAATAACAATAGGTTAAAATAAGAACATAATTTTAATTTGTGCATTCATTTTGGATAATGTTGCCAATTACGCATATAATAGTGTGGAGTATTCGAGTAAAAATAACTTCTCATCTTATGATTACTACCTACCTAGTAATCATAGTTCTCGTCTTACCTATCGGAAGTAGGTAATAAAAAAACCGTTTATTCCCGTTAGAATACCAAGTTTAAACACTGCAGGTTATCTAGTGGGAAAAAAAATAAACGGGCAATAAATATTATTACCCAAAAAATTACAATTCACTTACAAAACTAATAAAATAATAATTAGTGTTTCTACATTTGTATATGTATATAGATAGTTTATGTTGAGTATAAGCAAGACTGAAGAAGCAAACAATAGGTTGATGTTTATAAGTTTGCCTTTATATCCAAATTCATCTATAGGTACCTACTAATATTTCCGATCTCTATAGATTTTATAGTGCTCACCTGGCTATACCTACCACCTTCAAAAGAAAAATCTACCTTCCAACATCTGTCAATGTGTTTCAACAACCTTGAGCCGGTATCTAGTAAACTATCTGACGAAATGTGTTCAAACGTACCCTGACTGATACAAAAATTACCACAGAAATGTTATAGGATATGGTTTAGTAGAAATAAACCTTTACTATGAATTTTCATACAAATAGACGCAGAAATAAAACCGAGAACGAAATTTTCATAGTGATCGTCATTGTATCGTGTTACATTTGTGGGGATAAGAAGGAAATGTACAAAGCTAGGAATAAAATTCAACTCTCGCAGGAATCTTGTACCTACTACGTTACATCGTCTTTTTTATCGTAATGATTTTCCTAGAAAGTGGTCGTTCTTTTTATCCGCTTAGATCTCGGGTGCCTATTTTGTACAGAAGGACAGTCTTATGCTATATGCGCAATAGAACTTAACGGCATAAAGGAGAGGTGGTCGAGATACTCTTCCATTTTACATATATCTTAGCTTCACAATTTAAAATGTAACGTTAGAAGACACAATAAATGAAATGTTTGCTAACACCACAATGATCAAAAGCGATCATTAATAAGAATAAACCTATATAGTCTTCAAAACTTCTTGAGCTACTTCGTTAGTATATTACTTTTTATAGGATCTGTGTATATTACTCGTATTTTAAAGCTGATGCGACCGGATTATTCCTGCGATACTAAATACCAAGTACATAGGTCAACGACGAGCTTTCTGCATGCAAAAGATCTCTCGTCAACTTACCGCCAACTAAGTTTGCCTACTCTCTCCACCTAACTTCAGTTACCGGCCCCTGGCTTTAAACACAAAGGTGCAAAACTTTAAATAGGTAGGTAAGCCGCACTATCTACCTACATAAAGTACAAAAGGTATAGAAAGCAACGTTAAACCTTTCAATACGTGTAAAAGAACGCCTAGTTTTATGTATCACTAAAATAAAGTACCAACACCTACAAACGTAACGACTGCCCCGATTACCCTTTTATGGCCCAAGATGAATTGTACAAAATTATTCTACTGCACCTAATAGTTCTGTACATGGCTTTATAGATTATTGAAACTAGGCATATCTAAAAGAACTGTACTACTACTGTAATTATTATATTATCTGGGGTACTACTAATCATATAAGGACTTTAAAAGCTTGTTTTTGTTCATCACTAACTTATTAAGTGTGATCAAAAACGGAAAGTTGGATTCGGAGTCTTTGTTGGAATAGTAGTTAAGCTTGAAGTACTTACTATTATATAATAGTTATATTCTATGTTAGCTATGTGTCAAATCATATTACTTTATTGTCAAAAAAATAAAGCAAGCAAATAAATTGAACTGCAAAGTAGCACTCATTTCAAGTATAATATAGACACTTAATTTGCTTTTTTATCCGAGCTCGCTGATCATCATAAACCGTTAAACTTTGGTGCCATTAGCGGACTTTTTAGTAGATCCAATTTTATTTATGCGTCATTTATCATTCCCTAACTTCGGATTGAAGATTTGACAGTCTTGACAGGGCTCATTTAATCTTCAGTGTCTGATATACGGTCGGCTGAGCTTACGAGTTGATTCAGCACAAACTGTCTTCACAAATTATCTAAGTAGACCTAATTTACCGCAACCTGCTCACATGGCACTGGGTTGAGAACATTACCAAAATAAAGTACCTATATTTTGTGTGATAACTCAGCGATGGCACAGTGTGTAAATCTTTAAAACGGTACATTGACGCACTCTGGTTCGAATCTCGTAAGCAGTATGTAGGCTCGTGTATCAGCAACGGAAGGCTGATGATGACCTAAATTCATGAGGATTTCTTACAACCATGAAAAAAAAGCTTATTAATTAGCTTAATTATTTTATTTTGTCTTAATTATTATATTACAGGCATGTTAAAGAATCATAGAAAAGGACCGTGTTTCTTAAGTTTGTATTACCCCTATGGCTGTTATCGTTATAATACATTTGAATATCTCCTTCATTCATTAGCATTCTAACATTCCAATTCTTGATATAGACTTTTTGTCTATATCTATTGCCTTTATCTGGGATAGAGAGGCAGATAGTGCACATTTCGAATTTGCACTTTCCAGTGGTTTCAGTTGTCTGTGCGAGATGCAGGGTTAGCTAGTGGCTAAAAGTTAAATGTATACGTATCTATGTACACAAGAAGGAAGGGAAGGATATCTGTATAATAAACGTGCACACATATTTAAGTAGAAAATAAGTGGAGCACATCACGTTTGAAAATGTAGGTACGACAAAGTTGGTTAATAATTAAACAGAAAAGTTTAATCAGTTTTCGGTTTAGTTTAAACAGGTTGTCGTGCTTGCTCTGTGATGTCCGTAGCGATGCAGTACTCTGATTAACACTAGCCTTCTGCCCAATTAAAATAACTGGTCGATCACTTCTGCAAAATTTAATGCCTACTACATCTAATATAAAGTAAAACTTCAATTACTCTAAAACTAATAGGCCGGGTGCGGTGGGGCATGGCCACACTCTTATAGTTATAAGTGGCAGCTAAAGTTCCCACTAATTTAGCCACAGTAACTAAGTTTATGTTGCCGCCTAATCATGTTTCTTTTGGTGTAAAGGCTCCAATAGGGGTTTTCAGTAGATGCCTTTGCCATTATTGGTCGTATCAGTAGGTAGGTACTTACACCCGAACATGGCTCCACAAAAATATAAAACATGGGAATAGGTAGATATAGATATATAGAGAACTTTATTGTTTCACAAAGATAATATACAGACAGGAATAAATCTTACCAATTTAATAATTTCAAATTCAAAAATATATTTATAATGGACACTAAATCATGTACATGATCTAATGTCTATAATGTGTCTAGTGTGTATTTAATGATAGATATGACTGACATTCATAATTGATACATTTTTAAAGTGGTTCACTTAATCTTACCAATTAGTGCAACGGTGGGCGGTCTTATCGACAATGATTTCTTCGTGGTTTAAGTAAAAATAGTCTCAAAATTTTATATAAGGCAAAACGGTTTACTAAAACCAATCCAATCTTGATGCCACAGAGCAATGACTAGAGAATCTAATTAATACACAAGACAATTCTGTAGACAGCCTCATTCCTCATTTGCGACGAGAACATCCCATAATAGAGCGGTTGCCGCATGAGTAGACTCAAGACTCAAGTCATCGCCGCGCGCCGCTACAGCAAAATTTCGTCCATGTCTTGTTCAAGTCTGACCAAATAATACAGTGATATGGATGAAATTAATCTACATTAAACTTATTCTCTGCTTTTTTGTGATTATTTTCCATGTATAATTAAGCCCAAGCCCCATTTTGACCAAGCCTTATTTAGCCTAAGTTTCATTTTGTCTTGTTTGGCAGAATAAAAGAACGGGAAACATTAGACTTCGGCCAAACGGTAACTATGCTTGTACCCTTCAATCATAGATCCTGGAATGAATCAAAACACTGTTTCCAAAGCATCAGCCTTGTAATTAAAACGTACTATTAGGCTATTCCAGGTATTTCAAGTTACAAGGGTAACCTGAAACGAAACTGCACCTGAGCTTTGAAGAGAACCAGCTAGGCGATTATGTAACTTGATTGCAACCAATAGAAACACAAAAATGTATGGATTTAACAGTTTCAATACGCAGTTTATGTGCATAGTTACCATGAAAATTTTCATATTCGGAATGAAATTTCTCCTGTTGCATTGCTGTCAAAGTTACGTAATCACCCCACAGGTAATATTTAGTGCATTGACGGAGCTCTGGGGTGGATGGACGGTGGATGTTTGAGGGTCCTGTATCGGATATTACTGTACGGACAGGGGAAGTCCAGAAGCCATCGATCATCGTTACTGTCAGCTAAACGTAGCACCTTTTAAGGATGTATCTAGGCGCAGTTTACGATAGTTGTCCGACCCGAACCACAGCTCCGCTACGGAAATAATGTGCTAAAGATTACCATCACGATAATGGCAAGTGCAGCTCTCGAATAAAACAAACAATCGGTTATTTTATCAGTAGGTAACGCTTCGTTGCCCTCATCAGTTGATTCGGACCGCAGAGGGAATGCCAAAATTAATAATTATTAGTGAAATAATAATTATCTGTTCAGTTGCATCTATTTGTTTTGTTACTTGATGAAAAGCTGGTTGTTTGGTATTAAAATTTGGATTGTATCGAGAAATTGTACCTGCGATCAGGCTTCGCAAATGATGTTCGTTTGTTGGCGTAAGAAACGCATGAGTGGCACGTCTAGTGTTACAGATGTCCATAGGCTACGGTGGGTGACCTATTGTTTGCTACCAATATAGCATATAAAAAAACAATATAAAACTCAAAGTCGTAGGTACTTAATTAATCAATCAATCAATCAATCAATCAATCAATCAATCATTTATTTATTTGCAAGAATACACTGTTAATTTGGGTACAAGATCATAGAGTAAGTAGTGGACAAGTGCATTCAGCCTGCAAGCAAGCGTGCAAATATTAAAAAATATTTTTGTTACTACACATACATGTTACATATTCCTTGACACTATAGAAACATTTGCTTAAAAGCCAGTCACTCAAATGATTTTTAAACATATTTCCTTCTAAAGATTTGAGTTCATTTGGTAAATTATTAAAAATAATTACACACATATTATATACGTTTTTCTTATAAATGTCTTTGCGGCAAGGAAGTTGGTACAGCAGGTTCGCGAACTTTGATCTTATTTGTCCAGTAAAGACATCGCTTCGTTTTTTAAAGAAATCGGGGTGAGTCTTGGTGAAAAGACAAATGTCCCTAATATACATGCAAGGCAGAGGGAGAATATTGCAAGACTTAAAAAGAGGCTTACAATTATCCAACTATCAATGGATCATCGTTGTTCCTAACCTAAGTAATAAATATCTACAACTTGTCCGTAGACGATTGGTATACATTTTAAAGCCACCTCTGTCAGTCACTTTATCGGGTTAACTCAATCAACGCCAACTTTGCGTCAATAGGCGGAATAGGCCGTCCCCGTGGGTGTGAGTCGTAATCGAATCCAACTCACTCATGCAGACTAAGTGAATTCATATTGATAAAGTTTTAATTTTAATAGTTGGGTGCTGACTTGGAGTTAGAGTTGTCCAGTCAATTAGCTTATTCCGACTACTTCTATAGCTCTTACTAGATAAAGAGGGCATAATATTATAAGGTTTGAAACCCAAATAAAAATTAGCATCTAAAGTGGCGTTGGGGGAGATATATTATTACGTTTCTTTCAGCTGATGATGTGATGTGTGATTGGAAACGGACCATCATGGTATTATGAAGGTTGAACGAGATACGTTAGGTACTACCACAGAGCATAAAAAAATGCTTTGCGAAACGTCATTTGTTTCAACGCTCTGTGGGTACTACTTTCTAGCAAAAAGTGCTAACAGTATCACACACACACAGTCCTAAGTTTTCGCTTTGTCCAAGCATACAACGGTAATTTAATACTGGTTCGCATTCCACTAGATCACTAAACATTTATGTTACTATAGTATCAGAGTGCACAAACTTGACCTATCAGCGCGGCGCGGTTGACTGTTGTACTATGGCTGAGTAAAGACGGTGGCACTTCGCCATAACCAAGCGCTTTAATTAATAGCAAGATGTTTGACTGTTATTAGCTAGATACACTGCCATTGCTCCTGCCTGCTGCCCTGCTATTTCCAGCCACTCAAGCACTGTAGGAACTGTGATTTGTTGACAGTAGTAGGGTTCAATTATTGTTTTTTACGATAGTAGTTAAGTAGTATAGTAGTAATGATCGTGTTGTTGCAAGCACTGCTGCGGCCCGCTGTCCCAGTTTGAAGGGCATTGTAGCTAGTGAAATTACTGGCCCAATCACATTTTAAGACCTGATCTCACAGTCTAGTATTCTGATTACTAAACTGTGTGATGTCTCAGGTTGACGTGCGCAGTGCGGTGACACGCGAAACTTATTTTAAGGTTCCAAGTGACACTGCAACTGTTATGAGCAGCCGTGTCGCTTAACCAGGTGAACGACTAGCTCATGAAATCATTCATTCTGATAAAAAGTAATATACTATTATCTAAAGTGCTTGTCTAAATGTCTACCAAGTTAAGTGAATTATTAATTAAGTATACCATTTCTTTAAATTTTGTTGTGCGAAAAGACACAAATAACCATGGCAGGTCGGTTTAAACTGGAATATACCATTTGGAAGATTGTTTACTGTTTGAAACTACGTTTGTATAGTTAGTGAGCGCAATAACGTCGACTGCTAGTCTGCAGAGGGACAATTGCATTGTTATAGGTACAAGAGCATCCTCGTCTCGTAAATTGAAGCTCTGGAATCAATGTCGACGTAGCGTAGTACTGAGGTCTTCAGGGCTTGTATTTCCTGAGATTATTTCACTGTTCAGAGATGGTTCGTATTTGGTTTTATAATATTAGAGATTAGAAGTTGGCGAGACTTTTTTTTAGCTCATAATTTGTATGTTCTATGAAGGTATTCTATAAATGAAACATTGTGGAAACTATTTAAATTTTGTTGAACTATTAAAAGTATATTCGAATAGTATACTTTTAGTGCTTATTTTTATCATCGATAGGCTAAAATTTGAGCACAATCTCACTTGATGGTAAGATTATTCACAAGCAAGTGCTTATGTATACTCTAAGGTTTAGTGTATTATGCCTCCTATTAATTTTTTCTACCGATATCTATACATAATGTAAGTTTATTTCATGTATGTAAATATTTATCTTATAATCACATATTTCGAGCCATGAATTGGGTTCGCTTTACCTACCATCGATATCTGGACCGGAAATTAGTTTCAAGTACATAGTAATAAATGTGATATATGCCTAGGCTATTTGGTAATTGTAGTGCCGGCAATGTTGTGGTGTTGATCACTATTGTTCTTAGAATAGCAACACCAGTTTATTGAGTTCAGAACCTAATCCAAACTTCGTGTCTTCGACTTCGTGTCGCCGTAGTCCTATGTTTCCTATCATAAAGTTTCACTCAACGTGTAATAGCGCCCGGTAATGGAAACTGGGATCCTGCACCGTTCCCGTAATTACATTGTAACTGAATATATATCTCGATATCTCTTGCGATGTATCTGTCACCGTCTTTTAGAAGAACCGTTACTTAGTTTATAAGAAAACGCGGTTATTTATAAACTGTCGATTTAATGCAAACAGGCAATGTGTCTCATAATAAATCGGTCGATATTTCGGTTATTTATAATTAATCGGCATCACTTCGTTTTTTCGTAATTGTTTACTTCGAGTGCGGTCAAAACTAACCTAACACTCCTCGCTTCGCTCATCATTGTAACCTACTGGTTAGCCACTAGTGACTCTAAAAAAACAATAAATTACAGCAATTTGTGCATTGTCACAATTAAACGCTACTAAAACCCGTATTTTTATAAACCCACCGCTGGGCATTGACTGTGTTAAAATATTCGAAAAATCATCCGCTTTAGTGTAAATGTCAGATTGCAAATAATCGAGTTTATAAATAACCGGTTTTATTTTCGTTTTTTTATGATCAAACGGTTTTTACAATAAGACGGTGACATATCGATGTAGCGGTCGCCGGTCGCGTAATGGCTGAAGGATTCGATGAGTTTGTCTATTGACTTTAATCTACATGAGACGGTTTCTAAATGTGATTTGCTTTACCTATTTTGACCCACATTAAAAAGAAGGAGGTTTTCCAATTTGGTTCAATGTTTTTATTTTCCACTAATTCGGAAAATTCTCTGAAATCCCGTTAAAAAGGGGGTTGAACATCGTTGGGTTAAACCTGATAAAGGCTTGGATGGTATCATGATTTTGATGACATTTTTATAGGACTAATTTTCCGTTTGCAATTTGCAACTTTCAATAGATTTTTAAATGACAGAATTCCGAGGTGATCTACTAGTGAGGTGACAAACATAAAAAACCAAATTGAGAATCTCCTTATTCTTTCAAGTAGGTAAATATTGCTATGCGCTTGATAGCCGCCGTTCGTAATTTTTATAAGAATTAATGACGTGACGAGCTATTTTTCACCTGATGCTAAGCGACACGGCCACCCATAACAGTTGCAGTGTCACTCGGAACTTTAAAATAATAAAGTGACACTGCACTGCGCACGTCATCCTGAGACATCACACAGTCTAGTAATCAGATTATACTACACTGTGTAATCAGGCCATAAAGTCTCGTTTGCCCAGTAATTTCACTAGCTACAGTTCATTACTAGTCCAAAAATATTAAAATGGTAAAGTCTCCAGTTAAAGAAAGTGCCGAATCGAGGAATGTGTCGAATTAGCGAAAGTAGAGAATCAATTAAAGTATTTATTTTCATCTATTGCAATGCAAATTAATGGCATCTGACAGGATGGAACCTGACTTTAACTTAGGTATCTGATGGTATCTTGCTGATGTTTTTTTAATTGACGATAAATAATTAACTTTTTAACGGTCAATCCTAGCTGGATGTGTCATATTTCATATGTCATGTTTCTGCAAGGTATACAAATTTATCATTTATCTGGGGAAACCAGTGTAGCGCTATTTTAGAAATATAATAATTTGAGGCGAGATTTTTGGCGTTGGTAATATCATGAAGGATTCTAGAAGATAGAGCATGACACATCACAAATTATATTGCCTGTGACATAAGATGCAAGTTCATAAGGCAAAGATCCATAATAATCCGCTGTTATGTTAGTTAATACTTAATGGGGGTTGTACCTTTAATACGTAATGTGTAATCGTAAGTTATGTACGCGCTGGTATACGTTTCAGTATCCACTCGCTTTAAAATTAATTATGTAAGAGATCAAAATTGAACCAAATTCATTGTTCTCTAGCACGCCACGTGCGGTACTTTGCCTTAATTTATGTTTAAAACTGAATGACACTATGCTGCATTTTTATTTGTTTAAGCTGCAAACCCGTCATAATGACCGTCATTAATTCTGAGCTCAGCAATGCTCGCGATTTTGTTAGATGTTGGCTCTTATTATATTTGCGGGAAAGCTGAGGCTACGCGGAAAAAACATGTTTTTGTTCCTTCGTCGTTTTTGTGTCATTACTTTTGCTTTAGATACCTACTAACTTACGGTGCCATAATGCGAATGAAATACTAAACGACCAGGAATACTATTTTATTTTCTTTTGTAACGATGAAAGTTCTGCTAGTTTAGGCAACTGTAGGTACCTATAAGATTAACTGATAGTAGAAAATATTTACCTTCATTCAACAACATTTATTTTAGATGGATGGAAATATTTCTCTACTGAAAACTTTTTTAGCACTTATTTATTACTATGACTGAGTACAAAAACAGGCTCAATAGGAATTAGTAGTTAATCCTTCATTGAGAGATCGGTATAAGCAAGAGCTGGCGCCAAAATCTTAATCCATTTCCTTCGAGCAATATCGCTAATGAATCTGCACTTTGTTTATTTCTGAAAGCTGCTTCCGGCGGCGGCGCCGGGCCCAACACAAAAGTGAACCTCGAAAAAAAGAAATAGCTCTCGCCTGCTGTCGCCGTGTTTTATGTAGCATCAGTTGCATGCGAAAGCGTTAGGTTTTGCCTGTATCCTTTATAAATTTAAAGTAAAGTTTAGAAAATAGAGGATTTACAACTGTAGTCGATGAAAATCTTGAAAGCTGAACTCGTAACTATTTAGCATGAGCACTGAGACAACTCTGCAATAGCTACACCAATATTTTCTTGCGGCTTCAAATAAGAAGAGAACGCTTGAAAGACCTCACTGGAGGTTGGCGCGTCTGAAATGAATTTCCAACTCATTGAATAGATTGAGACGTAGTTTATCTATACATATAATAAAACTGTAGAGATAAAAAAATCTGTAAATGCAAAATATCGAAAAAAAAATGACACAGGTTGGCTTGAAATTTTTCGCTGATCACGTTAAGCTACTTTTTAGACATTTTGTCTGTTTGTTTGTTTGTTTGTTTGTTTGTTTGTTTGTTTGTTTGTTACGGCACAAGTCCGAAAATACTGAACGGATTTTCATGCGGTTTTCACTAATAAGCTTAGAAAAACCCGGCGCAAAACATAGGATATATTAAATTTTATATATCGTTAATTTTTTTTTGGTGAAAATGATTAAGATTTCATTATGAAACGGAACGGGATTTTAACAAGATGGCCGCTTCAAGGCCTCAAGGTAACTTTTTTGTCTCATATTTTGGCTCTACACATAGTTTAGATATTTAGCCAGTGTCAAAAGGTAAGTTATATTTTGGCTACTAACCATAGATGAAAGAAAAAGATTTTACTCTGCTACACTGCTACTGACGGTAATTTTATCTCGGGTTTATCCGGATGCACAGATTAAAGAAAAAAACTCTGTTACTATTATGGCACGGCTTCATATACGCCCGAACCTTCGCTGTTGAGTTGGCGCGCAAAAACATCTCTGTTGACTATCCTCGATGTTTTTGTAGCGCCCCAACCTGGACACACAGTCAATTTGTTTGCCTGCTGCGCGACCGACGTGGGCTAAATAAAATGGGAGAAGCAGTAGCGTTATATTGCATGTCGGCGAAAAAATATGTTTTACAAACTGTGAGAGTATTATTTGTGATTACAAAAATAAATTGTATTAGTTTTAATTTATAATTCCTTATCAATATGAAGTAAAACCAATTTTTTTTTTATTTGTCTATTTATCTGTCCCTTTGAATACGGACCACGGTTATTATAGTGGCAACAGAAATATATCATCTGTGAAAAATTCAACAGTCTAACTATCACGATTGATGAGTATATCCTGGTGGACAGACCGACAGACAGACGGACAGCGGAGGTTTAGTAATAAGGATTTACTCTTTGAGTACGGAACTCCTATATTTTTGTATTTCATTCTGAACAATCCCCACTGCACTAAGCAATAAGGAAGTAATTTAATGCATGTTTTACAACAGTAAATAACAATTGGTGCGCCTGCATTATCGGCAGTGTATCACACATTTCGGGCTACGGCGAAATACAACGCGCGATAACTTTGTCTGCGCTCGATGCAATGCAGATTAGAGAAAAACAATGTGTTCATTATGTAAGTACCTATACCCAAAAAAGTCATATGTATTTACATATAGATAAGTTTTTTCGTTAATCTGTGGTCTAAACTAAAAAAAGAGGATAGGTATGAGAACCTTCTTGAATATGAGCACGACAAAGAGAACAAGGAATTTAGAAAACTAAAACCTTCTTAAGACTTTTTTTATAAGTTTTAAGGCTTCACGCGATATCATATTTAGCCAATATTGAAACACAACTAAATTATTATTCATGTTTTCGATTTATTGGGTTCTGGAGAGGGCAAAATTCTTTTTTGGCGATCTGGTATTATGTATTAGTTTTCAAAAATCTACTACGCGTTACCATTCGAAATAAGTATTTAAAAT
Organism: Ennomos erosarius; assembly: GCA_963580505.1. Lineage (NCBI taxonomy): Eukaryota > Metazoa > Arthropoda > Insecta > Lepidoptera > Geometridae > Ennomos > Ennomos erosarius. Next base: position 10,385,709 of record OY756977.1, on the reverse strand, counting down.
TGTATTTATAGTACCTATAGCTTAACCTTTAGTAGTAACATATTCAGTAATCTGTGCCTATTGACCCTTGCTTTTGCTACGCATTGTAGGTGAACCCTTTTTTATTTTGGCATTAGACAAAATTTGTATTTAGCCAATGATAGGAAGTATTTTATCAAAACTGTTTAAAAGGGTAGGTACTTAGACTTTTTATAATTATTCATAAGGCTTCACACGATTATCATACTTAGCCAATATTGAATTACTACACTATAATTACTACAATATTGCTTACATTTTTATTCAAGTTTTCGATTTATAGGGTTTTGGCGGGAGTAATGTTCTTTATTGGCGATCTGGTAAAATGTATTATTTACATGAACTTACTACACGTTACCATTCTAATTAGTTAGATAAAATTATTTTTGCGCTATATACCCTTATCATTGCTACGCATTTTAAACCTTTTTTATTTTGGCATTAAAGTAAGCCGGAGGTGCTATTATTTGTATTTAGCCAATGATACGAAATATTTGATGAAAAATGTTTAAAAAGGGTAGGTACTTAGATATAATAATTAATATGTAGGTATTCATTATGGCAATAAAATTGTATCCTCGAATTAACAACATGGCGCGTTCGTTCGTTTTTGATTTGTTCTTCTTCTTCTTCTTGCATGTTGAAATAAGTTTTTAATAGTTAAAATATTTTAGATCTGTGGGCTTTTGATTGATTACTCGGTTACTTCAAGAAGGTTATAGTTATAGTAGGTAAGTAAATTTGGGTGTTAGTAATAATTATGTAATGACGATTTAACCTACTTCCTCACTTTCATCACTAGGTAGGTACGTTGGGAATGAGACAGTGTGGAAAATAGTGGACATAATAATAATTATAAATGTCGATTCTTTAAGGAGTGGTGGTTTAGTATTTGTAATTCCTAATTAGTATTAAGAAAATTAATTATGTACGTGTTGTACAGGTAAATGCATATCTCCAGCAATTTATAAACTTATTATTGACACTGGCTATGTGTAGGTAGTTAGGTACTCAATTCGTATGGCACCAAACTTAAGAAGGTAAAAAAAATATGGTAAATGGAACAAAAAGCGCGCGGATAATAATTATGTAAAACTGAGCAAAACAGGATCATCGTGTGTGATTCTTCCATATTTTTCTAAACTGTACCTGCCTGCTTAGGTAACTACTACTTAAACAAAATTTACTGAAACTTCTGTTAAAGACCTGAGTGAAGTGATGATGATTTCTTTTTGTTGTAATATGAAGAGGTACTTATAAAATTGTAGTTTTTTGTTTGAAACTTATTTTACTGTTATAAATCTATATTAGAGTCAAAACATTTAATTTTAGGTAATGGCTTAAATAGCTTCCACTCACGGCTATACTTGCGTTGTACTTACCTATACCTATGCTAATACAGGTTACTGTACTGTGCTCAGCTTCATAAAGATTTAGTGGATTTTGTTGTTTGGTACGAAACGCATGATCTATTATTAGACTATAACGTAAAAATAACATAACACAAGCGTGCGAAGCCGCGGGCAAAAGCTAGTTTATAAATATAATTATACCTAATAATTGGATCGTGCATTGAAGAAACTACAATTACTTTAAGCGCTTCGTTCTCTATATTCGATTAAAGTTACGATTACTTTAGCCAGTGAGTAATACTGATCGGGACGTAAAGGCGGCGGGCGAGTAGTTCTTCCCAGTTTCACGAACGAAAACAGAGTTTCGATCAGCTACTCAGTGGGTAAAAATTTAGGGTGATCTGTAGCAACATCAACTGTTCATTTCGTTCGTTCAATAGTCACCCTGACTGCTGTCAGTGACGCCATTTTGGGTTTGTTTTTTATTTTTTGACATTTTTATGTGCCAGCTATATGCTGCGGTGCGGTAGGTGCCCTTCAAAGAGTATTTATTCCTTACCTAAAAACAGTAAGTAGGTAAGGATTTACCTTTACAAAATAGGGTATCAGCCAATTAAATTAATGTAATGAGGAATGTAATACGAATTTAGATTACATAGCTATAGGTACCTGAAATATGGGTTTATCTTGACGCAATAATAAAAATTAAAACAACACAAAACAAAAATATCATAATATTATATAAGTATTTAAACATATTATAATTGAACAAAAACTTTTTTAGTAGTCATCATCATTATAATCATCAGCCTGAAGAGGTCTACTGCTGAACATAGGCCTCCTCCAAAGAGCACCACTTTGAGCGGCTGCTAGCTTCCAGTATCCATCGGCTTCCCACGGTTCTGAGCGGACTGTTTTAGTAATTAAATACAATGATTTCTATATTCATATGTATCTGATCTCGAAATAGAAACGAATAGTCGATGTTTTTATAATCAACAGGGTTGGTACTTTTTAGTTCCGTAGATCTCAGTATTTGTGGCATGCAAACTATAATAATAAATTACAAACACATGCGAGCTTGCAACAAGTTTTGCTATAGCCGTCGGTTAACCGTACTAATCGGCAGCTGATGTGTCCTGTAAGTAGCAGCCTGGTTTACGGGTCGGCTAGCGCTACTCGGTCATTCTGAAATTCGTTACTGCAGTTAAAAGTGACATTACGTGGTGGCTAGCCAACTCGGAACTTTACTCGAATATAGAGAACGAAGGCCTTAGTATAACATAGCAACCCGAGAAATTTTATTGAGAGGTTTGGCGTTGGAGGATGCGGCCCAATGTAATTATAGGTTTCCCGACCTTCCAGAAACATGTACAAAAATAATATTATTTTTGATATCCATTATCCACCGCTGAGATGCTTGCGATTTCACGTGCGAATAACGATGGACATGGGCAAATAATTATCGGACTTTTATGTCATGTATCGATGAAAGTACCTACTTATAATGTAAACCGAATTAGATTATTATGAACAAGTTTGTATGCGCTAATTTAACAACTACAATTTAACTACATGAGCTAATTCTGTACAAAACGTGCCGTGCAATTTCATCCGCAATTTACAAGTTTTCTGATACTATTCTGGTAAAAAGACCTACAATTAATATCGGTATTATGTGGAATGTACGGGAATAGTTTCATTCAAATCGTTTCACCTATTTTTCGTCAAACCCACCCTTAATATTTTGTAGGAATGGTTCCGGATTGTTATCGTAGTCGTTAATGAAAGTCAAAAGCATACGAACGGTGTCAAAATTGTTGCCACTCTAGTTGCTTACACAAAAAAAGGTTTAAACTGAAAACTGAATAAAAAGAATGTGCGAGAATTTTTATTGTTCTAAACTCTACGTAGTGCTTTTCCGTGTGCTGGCAATACGAATCAATTACCTACCTTACTGACTTATTGCGTGAATTATATTTTCTTATTATGCATAATATATTGTCAAAAACGCCAGGGATCGATGCATTGAAAGAGAGAAGACAATATTAAGTTTATTCAGGACAACACACACCACTATACATCGTAATATAACTGTGTATTTATTTGAGTTATATAACCAATACACCATTACTATATGAGTACAAGAAAACAGTTATCAGTCGCGGCCTCTTCCACTGAGGCTGTTGAATATAATATGGCATTTTATGAAGCTTGTGGTTGAAATCATTAGCAATGAGTAAATATGTACATTGATAAACCTATAATAATACATCTACAACGGTGGCACAAATGTCATCATCATGCAAGCAAAGTAGGTACTCAAGTACCTACTAAAAGCAATATTAAGTCAGGTGTATGTAGAGATTTATTCATGATTAAAACAATAAAAAAGCAAAAATCATAAGAAACATTGCTTCTATTATAAAATTTTCAGTTAAAAGAACTATGCTGCCTTAGCCTAATGGCTTCCTCCCGCTTGTAAGTACCTGACGCACGATATAATGACCACTCTTTGCCCGCGCGGAGCCATTGCGGTACGATCAAGCATGCACTTATTACTGCGGTGAAGCTTAGCTTAAAAGGAAAATAAGCCAACACAATACTAAGGTAAGAGGTATACCATTTGGAGCTACTAGATAAAGACGCCAGGCATTATTCCTGCTTGACTCAAGTATGTCTATTTGCTGGTAGCATATTGTAGTCCTGCGATTATTTGTGCAAAACCCTGTACTTACCTCTTGCTGAAATGGCTAATTGAATTGGATTATGATATAATTGAATGTGTGATGCTTTTAAGTCTTGGAATAACATGCACAAAGGTTAAACAACTAAGCTAATTGGTTAATACAGCAATACTAATTATACGTAGATCTAGGTATAAATGTTTTTTGTTTATTATTGAAATAAGTACTTAGCTCTATATAATTTAAAATATTTATTATATTAATCATTATAACTGTTAAATTTTGTTAGGTTACAATTTGCATTTTTGTGGGATATTGTTAACCGAGTATATTTTGGAAATAGGTTTATATTTTGTGCTCAGTTTTATAGATTCACAGGCATACCTAAACCAATAGGGCACGATCACAAGGCACAATAAAATGTTAATAAAAGAAGGAAAAAGTACAGTAAAATAAACGATTAATCTTCGATTTATTGTCTTCCTATACAACAACTGAAATGTGTTCGTATTTGTTTCGATCCCATTTCGTTACACTCCACTGAAACCCGCGACGTCACTTTCACAAAACGTATCCATGACGTCAATGAATATTCGTCATTTTGGGACGTCGCTCGGTCGTCTCTGTCACGTCATGCCCTCACTCGTGCTGTCATCGCAGCGTCATGCCACGTCATCCGACGGCTACACGCGTTGTTGACTTACCAAAATTGCCTTGTTGTGATGAGCTTTCCACTTTTTAATGTAAGCCTATTTTCTCCTTTTTTGGAATCTCTTTTATCCTCACATGTGAGGCCATCAAATGTACGTATAATACACTTCAAACGTGGAAAGTAAACGTTTACCTACACTTTTTGCAGAAGAGACTCTTGTAGGTCATCTTTGTACCCACCTGGCCCTTTTAGGAGTCCGTGTGTTTGCGAAGACCGCTATTGCAAATTGTTTTTATAATAGTTTTAGTACGAAACCATCATCGTATCAAATCACCAACCGATCAAACGATTCTAGTTCAAAACACAAAGCTGAAATAGATATTCGATTAATGAGATGTGTAATTGTGTATCGTAGTTAATTGAAGCTTACTACTATTTTAATATCTGTGCCTGTAGCGAGCTTTACATGTGGTATGAATTTAGTGTCCTTTGTATGGAGTCTGAATTTCATACCGTGTCAGTAAGTATGTATATTCATATTGTGGGTATGTCTACGTAGGTACCTACTCTAACTGCGTCATATGGGTCCTTGTCCCGCACACCATCACCGTTGAGTTTAGCAACTCTGTTTGCTCCGTCCAATGCCAATATTAATCAAATATCAGTCCTATTATGGCGAATTATACAATATTAATAATATATCTTTTGTCTATATGTTATTGTTATATTATATTATATAATTATTATTTATATTCAAAAAATATTGACATTAATTATATAAATTACAACAATTGTCAAATAATTATGCTAAAACGTCACACAACGCACAGGCTACTCCACTAACCCACCCCTTATTGTTCCCGGTGCAAAGGTGCCCATAACGCTTGCTGCATTTCCGCGCTGGATGGCAATGGCCAACCTTTGCACCAGAAACGCACCGGAGCGGGAGTCACTCGACCTCTCGGTCATTCTACGCATTAGCTCGGCCACCAAGTTCTTCGCTTGGGCCCCCCAGCTGCCCATGGTCTCCACAGCGATGGGCACAAAATAATAGTGGGTCTCCATCGCTGCGTATTTCAGCCGTTTCTTGCAAGCAGCCTCTTCCGCCGCCGCTGCCGGAGTGAGGGTGGTACGGACCAGATGGCTAGCAGCAACCGTGTTGACGCAGGTGGTATCCCATACAAGGCATTTGCCACCTTTGCACGACACTAATGTCAAGCCATCCGGTCTCTTGCCGTCGGACCTACTAAGCCCCGGCGGTTCCAGTACACAGGGCACATTAGCAGAGACGAAAGCTCTACGGACGATGTCGTTGAGGGCATGGTGACGCGGAAACCTACCCGTGCACCGACGACAACTCAACGCGTGATGGCCATTGGACATTATTTATAGTAGTTTTGTGTATCATTTTAAGTTGTTTTCCGGACGCTTTTGCTCCATTATATCCTCGTGCCCACGTATAATAGGTACGATTATAATAAAATAATAGGTCAATCTATAAGCTGGAATTGCTTCCATCAGACTGCATAGAAGGTGTAGGATGTACAGGTACGTTCTGTCAACTCTTATTATTTCTATTTTAGGGATTAAAAGCGGTTACTTTTACTTTTTATAATATTTGAATTATCCGGATTAACTAAGCTAGCATGCTACAATATTAGCTAAGGTAAGTGCAAGTATGTATTCATAAACTTTAATGTTCTCAAAAGCGGTTTTTGGAGCCGCACACGAAAGTTACGAAGGACATTGTTGGGGTTTTCTATTTGAAGGGAAATAAGAAGGTACAAATATGAGTATCCCTGATATATCCATGTACATTATTGTATAAGTAAAAGAATAAAAAGAAATTTGATCCAGAGATGGTAAGAAAGTTATTAAAAAAGAACATACAGGCCCAAAATAAACAACAGATGAACATAACAGATGGACCACGACGACCAATGAACTTAATTAATAAGTAAGTATTGAGTTTTTTTTACGTAAGTACTTAAGTCCTTTAAATTTTTTTGGTCAAGTGCTACTTACTTATTTAAGTAGGTACTTATCTACTTATAGTCCTGACAGGCCCCATAACGGTGAGCGTATTATCTATGTTGCAGTGTTTTAGAGTACAAATTTGAATACTAAAAAGAACGACAATTGACGTTCTGTTACCTAGTGCGTGAAAGGCGGGCAGATCACACAAACACTTTAGCATAACATAGCTTACTGGTATTAGCTTATTTGCTGATTTAGAAACTGATTGGTTCTCATCCAATCAGTTCCTCTAATTAATCCAATCTATTAATTGAGTATACGTACTAATACCAATATAACTAAGTAGGTATACCTACGCTTTGACAGATCATCAAAGTGTACTTAGCTATTAGCTTGGTACTTATATTAAGATCTCAATTAGATATAGAAGCTGCTTATGCCTAGAATTAATCCCTATCATGGACGCCGTAGGTGTATACTTAGTCTAATTGGAATACTGGTAAATTGAACTGAAGCTAAACTCATAGTAGGTATCGTGCAATACCGATGCTGAAAACATGAATTTTGTGGCTATTTATCTAACGTTTTATAAAGTATCGGCCGTGTCATTACAAATCGTCTCGCAAGCAGGTTTGATGAGTTCCAGCCTCCCGAACAAGCCGGTTTCCGAAAAGGCTAGACCACATCCACACTCTACGCCAAATTATACAGAAGACCGAAGAGTATAATCGGCCGTTATGCCTGGCGTTTGTGGACTATGAGAAGGCCTTCGATTCAATCGAGACTTGGGCGGTGCTACAGTCCTAACAGCGAAATGCCAAATTGACTATAGGATATTGAAGTGTTGAAGTTTCTGTACAGCAAGGCCACTATGTCAGTCCGACTACAGGACCAGAGCACGAAACAAATCCTATTGCAAAAAGGCGTGAGACAGGGAGACGTTATTTCTCCGCAACTGTTCACAAACGCTTTGGAGGATGTTTTTAAGCTCTTGGAGTGGAAAGGATCTGGCATCAACGTAAATGGCGAGTACATCAGTAACCTTCGTTTTGCCGATGATATAGTTCTAATGTCGGAGTCGCTCGAGGACCTTAGCACCATATTCAACGACCTCAGTAGAGTCTCCCACCAGGTTGGTCTTAAGATGAACATGGACAAGACGAAAGTCATGTCTAATGCCCATGTTCCACCTATACCGGTGATTGTTGGGAGCGATACTCTCGAAGTTGTCGATAAATATGTGTACCTAGAACAGACTGTCCAATTGGGCAGGTCCAACTTCGACAAAGAGGTCGCACGAAGAATCCAACGTGGCTGGGCAGCGTTCGGGAAACTTCGACCTATCTCTTCATCCAAATTACCGCTTCATAGGCAAAGCGTCATTTGTTTCATAGCTCTGTGGTCCTACCAATAGAACATGTAAAAAAATCACATCTGTTCTACCATTAGAACAAGAAGGAACCATCGATTGCAACTTTTTACCGTTTCATTAATTAAAGTATATACAACTGTACAATAAGTTCAAGTAATTGATAAAGAAAGAGTGAATGCAAAGACCATGCAAAAGAACTTATCAGTAAAAGTGTGTGGGGAAGAGGCAGACAAAAAGGAAACGGTAATAAAATCCGTAGAACAAACGTCTAATTAATAGAAAAGGTCTGGATTTTCCCAGGAATACACATTACAACGCCAAAGGTAGCAATTACAGAGAAATATTATTTCTCTTCCCCATTTGAACCCTCTTAAAATAAATGGGAGCAAATTAGATGTTATTCTTTTCAGCTTTTAGCTTAACTTACTACACACTGTATTTATACATGTACAGGTACAAACTTTTAATTGAACAAGGGGCCAGTCGTTATTTTGCAGTGTAACGAAATTTCCTAGCTTTGTTATAAATATTTCCTTAATTATATATTTCCCAAAACTCTCAAAACGTAACATAATAATAGTTATCATATCAGCCAGGTTCGGCTAAATATCAGCTTAATGCCCTCAACTCAATACAAAAACGGGCTATAAAGCTCATTGGCGACGATAAACTAGTAAAGGCTAATCTCCAAAGCCTTGATCACCGGCTTAAGGTTGCCAGCCTATCGGTTTTTTACAAGCTGCACTTCGGAGAGTGTGCGACGGAGTTGCACAGCTTATTTTTTACCCTCGTAAAATTAGACGCACGGAAACACGGCATCCGTATATGGTAGAGAATTCTAGAATACGTACAAAGCGTTTTGATTTCACTACTTCCCCACTGCTCAACTATTTCTTGTTCATAATTCGGACAGCTAAGGAATGGAACACCTTACCAGCGTCATTGTTTCCTGACAAATATAATCTGTATTTTTTAGGCGAGCATGCTCTATCGTCGACCGCTTCGTCACTTACTATCAGGTGAGACCGTGGTCAAAGGTTAGCCTATCTTTGATAAAAAATAAATATAAAAGCCTGAAGACGTCCACTGCTTAACATAGACTTACTCTAAAAAGGGGTTGGGGGAGATTTGTTTTAGGTGAAAATAATGAAAAGCAGCGAGTGTGTTGCTTTGCTCTCTAATGTTTTGCCTCTTACTATTTCTTTGATTTTTAAAAACAAGTACGTAAATATTACAAGGTCGAGTCAGCGAAATGTTAGCAAACCATTGAGCCAGAGCGGGGGGGGGGGAGTTTGGCGGCATTTGGCACCCATCTCGAACATCGCTAATAGATAAAAACACAGAGCAAACTAAAACCGCTTCGCCTCCGAAAGCGTCATATTTTTCATAGCTCTGTGGATAAAAAGGTTACTTAACCTTAATGATGGCTTGGATTGCTGCTAATCCATATCCTCGTTCTAGCTCAAGCTCTAAGTACATAGCGTTTTCTTGAACAATATTTTCGTCTGCTAACACATTGTCATATAGTGACCGCGGTTAACGGCCAATTTGTTCTCGCTTCATCTTCAAATCTCTCAAGGGGAGATTTGCCAATCACCACGCTTGATGGCAGCCGGCTTGCTGATCGTAGAATTTTATTATGTAGAATGGATAATTCTAATGTCCATTACCTTATCCGGGCCTTATGTATTCTATGTGGGATGCCGTAAGATTATTATACGTATACTACTATATACGATATAAAACAGTAAAAAACAATCAACACTGGTAAAAGTGTTAACGAAAAATTACGAACGAATTGAATTATTGTGATTAACGATGAAGTTGTGAGTAGCGAGAATGAAATTAAAATTAAATACTTAATATTTAATTTTAATTTCATTCTCGCTAGTATTTTATGGTGTAAGTATATTGTATTGTTACGGCCGGCCTCCAATGCGCTGCTAATTAATAAATACCTGACATAATCCGCACGCTACGACAAAGCCTTGCTAATATACTAAGTAAAACGTTGCGTAGTAACGAAGATCAAGCCACTACATATCCTTTCAAAGGGGTTTCCCTAGCCTTTTCTCTTCCTCTTAGGAAGATAGAGCAAAAAGAATGAATCGATGGGATGGCGAAGGAAAGCGAAGGGGTGAAGTGCAAGAATAACTATTAAGATACCTATAATAAACGACGATATGCACCGACTCAACTGTATGATTATTTTCATGGAAATAAACACCTTTGCACGTATTTGCATATTCGATTATAGGTATATGAATATTAAACACAAACAAAATATGTTTGCATATTAATGAAACAATAAACTGTGTTTGAAAATAATTTTATGATAGTGCCCCGTGGCTTTACCTTTATGGTAGCACTAGCTTTTACCAGTGGCTTTGCCCGCGCAGTTCTTGAAATAATAATAATAATGTTGAATCGTTAAACGTCGTCGAAACTTTAATGTATGTATGAGATAGACGACGCTTAAAGTTAAGGATAAGGAAGGAAAAGGATAAGGGAAGGTTAAGGACCCATTGACTGACTGTATTGATCTTCGAGCTGTATCGGTTATGGAGAATAAAAACGATTTCTAGAGATGCATAGACTCTTGTGAGTATCAGAAATATCTGACATTATTAAAATATTGCTTCTGAGATGTATTGAGTACCCCAACAGGTCTCGGAAACTAAGTAGGCAAACCCGAAAATAATTACGCATGAAATTTTATAAAATAAGTATTATTTTTATGATGTTATAATAATTAACAAGCATTCACAAAGTGTTGTTATGCAAAAAGCTTTTAAAACACGCTTATAAAATATAATAAGAGCGCATAAAAGCCGCGGTTTTTCGTAAAAGCTTTAGTGTAACATTATTTTTGCTTTCAAATATCATAGTGTATACGTTCATTTAAAATTATTCACTTTATATTGCTAACAGTAGAGCCGAGCTGACAAACATTTATGAATTTTATAATTTCACCATAAAAAGATCCAACAGCGGTGCTTGAAGTCCAGATTATCTAGACCTAGCTAGATATAGCCATATAGTAGTATTGCTATCATCAATCATACGACCGGAGATAATGGTAGCGCTTTCAGCAAAGCTCAGCTAGCCAGTTCTATGTTTAACCAACCGGGAAGACGGCCGTTGCTGGCATTACTATGGGTGACTGCTAAGCGGTATTTACAAATACGGTCCCAGTTATGTCTTAACAGAACAATCGCTAAGATATATTATGTCGATAACCTCAAGAAAAGCAAAAAGTACAAATTCCCAAATCACAAATAAAAAAAAAAAACATAAATACACAAATCACAAATATCCTGTAGAAGGCTTAAAATTTGTGACTTGTGAATTTGTGGTAATTACTCGCTTACGGTCGAATAAGACAGGAAGTAGGATCAACGATTAAAAAGTTAACCTACCTAGCTACATAATGTACCTACCTAAATTGCTAGAAATAGGTAAGATATAAAATCGATTTATGTTGTATACTAGATAGAGAGTCAGACAGTTAGACAGATAACTAAACAGACGTATGTAGAATGATCCTACCTATTAGATGTTCTCTAAATATACGATGTTACACAACCCTCAAGGCGTGAGCTTTTCTCGTTACCTACTTGTCTTGTTATTTTTTAATTATAAATTAAGTGTTAGATTTATTCGAAGTTGGCACTTGGTCTACGACAGTTAGTTTAGAATTGTTTTAGAGGACAGCTGCAGCTGGTGTAGACACCTACGTCGTAGTGTTGTACGCTAAGCAACGGACAGACCGAGAAAGTAAGAGCTCGTAGCTTCTCGTTAACGCCCTCCAACTTTCTGTTCCATGCACCACAACTTCCTGCGGGTTCCAATGCCCGAGTAGTAGAGACCTAAAAAATAAAGCGGTCATTGCGTTAGAACCTTATCTCAAAACACCTGATACGCCATTACGACTTACTACTTATCAGAATGATTGTTTAAAATACTTACCATAATTTCAAAACACCTGAAACAATATAAAGACCATGAACCCAGTACCCTAATACCTATTCAATTTTATTTATCCAGAATAAGATATAACCGATAACATACCGATAATATCTGTGACCGATAAGATGCTAATAAAACGCTATTATTAGCGTAGACATCTATCTCCGACTGAGGTGATAATCACCATCACGATAACTGGCCGTTCATCTTGGCATCTGCCATTCAGCCCGCATCGCATCGCTTCCGATGTAGGCTGACTATACTAAACTTTACCTTTAACAAGGAAATTTTGAAGCGGTAGTTGGAATTGTTGAGAGAGAACGGTATTCGTTTATTGTGTTTGGAGTGACTGGTGATTGGCCAGATCTACGAGTTTCCAGTGTACGTGTGATTTAAGTGTTTATTCTTAAATTGGATCAGCGATATTGTTGAACTCCGTTCATATTTTACGAACTGGCACTCGGTGTTATAAAAACGTAAAAAATGAATGACTATAAAAAACTTACCGTATTTTTGATAAAGTCCACCAAAAGCAAAAACAAATGGCCATCATAAGACGCCTGACCATTTATCATGTTTATCTAGATTTCGCGCCGGACCGCATCATTTACTGCGCAGAAAAAACCTATAGCGGATACATTTCAAAAACGATTAACAGTCGACGAATAAGCATTCTGTTATACCGCTAGCTTTGCCATAATTATAGCGGCCAGTCGAGGTCGACTACGCCGCATTTTTATAACTTATATTTGCACATTTTCATTAGCTGACCTGAATCGCCGTGGTAGCTTATCGAAAAATTCAAGCACGTAGCCTCATGTATTTATACCATCTTTGGATGGACACCTCAGCGTCGTAAATTTGGGAGTAGTACTTAACGACCGTGTTGGTAAAGCTGTCTACCTCTCGACATCAAATTCCCGATATTCGAGGAGCGTGCCGGTGTGAAAGCCGGTTTTTGGGTTTTCTTCAGTTTTCCGAGATCGTGCTGCAATGAGTTATAGCATAATTTGTTCTGGTGAGTTCCACACAATAAGGATGCGAGCCAGGTGAGAACCTGCGATGTGCACAGCATGTAGAATGAGAATTGATGAGTAGGCATTTGTCCCGGCACCTGCCTCACCTCTGGGCCTCGTATATACCACAACAGATTTCTCCCTGATATTAAGGCTTAAGTGTTTCCTGGCTCGGAGATATTTTTATACCTATGTTAGAAGTACCTAGAAGTAATGCTTAAGCCTCACTCTTATACCTAATAATAACTGATGAAACAGAATAGAAGTAACCAACTGCAAGTTAAACCATCGATTCGAATACATAGTATTAATTTAATACTCAATTAATAATTATAACTATAACTGTAACTGTGTCTGGAATGAAATTAAAATATGTCTGTTAAGTCAATTAATTTTTGCTCGTCTTATAGGTTTCTCTCGGTAATTTGTTCTTCACGACATTAATGAATATAATCAATATACTATTGACTGTGAAAGGGCAAAAGAAGGCGAAGGTTAATTAACACGTTCATCAGAAGAATCTGAGAGATATAAAACGGACTTTATATGTATGTCCACTGACTATTATTTGTCACAATAAAATAAGGTGTTAGGCTAACACAGTAACACATATAACTAACACTGTTAGCGCAATAATTAAAGTACTTAAGTGCCTAAGAAAATTCAAATTAAAGATACAGTTTTTGTGATTAATATGAAAACAGTCTTCCAAGAAGTTATTGTTATCAGATATCATAGATGCATCCGTTTCCCGGTGGTTCCCCGGAATATAATCAACCAAAATTTATGAAGCGGCACGTCGGAAACCACATAAAATCGTTGGTAAATATAGACGCAGCACGAAAAACTTTTGGAGATGTTTTGGCAAACAAGTAACTCGTACAGCGAAATGGGGCAAAAGCGAGACGACTAGCTAGCTAACAACTATCAACGAATGCACTAGTTTAAACGGTTTCTTTGATCGCTAATTATTATATAGGTACGTTTATTACTTTAATAAATGCATTAGCAGTTTTATTTACTGAAGTCATTTCTTATTTCTAAGACTTTTAACTACCTACTGCATTGCTTTTAATTTTATTATTAGCCTGGTTATTTTATTTACTTACTTAGTATTTCAAAAATAAATATTAGTTATTGTTTTAAAAAATTATGAAATAAACATTTTTCTAAACTCTACACTATAAATACAAATGTTTGATTGTTTTAAATAGGTAGGTTACCAACCAGCAGAATTTTATCTCTCCCGTGACGGTACCTGCTGTAAAACCAACGATCAAATATTTAAATTAAGCTTTAGAACATAAATTAAGTTAAATGAAAAATTTAATGAAGTATTCAATATTACAATGACCTTATGTACTTATGATGTGCTACTTACTCATTGGCCTAGTGTCACCATAAGACTTAAACTAAATTACACCAAAGAATCATCCATTAGTAATTTTATAAGGATATTTAATGCTATGGACATTTGAAGTTTACTAATGTTTTTAGAAGTATATGTATACTGGGTGTAATTGTATTCATTAGCATCCTTTGAAACTAGATACCTACTCCTGATACCGGTCAGGTGTGGACCAAAATTTTTGAATTCTAACACATTGGTTTGGTAATAATAATAACTCCAAAAATGGAATAACTTAATCAAATGCTACAATACAAAATTTAATTAAAACAATGAATTACTGTTTTTAATTAGTACATACAAGGTATAAAAACGTTTAAATGTATCAAAATCATCCGTGGCAACTGCGTTAGGCGCCGCGGCAATCTTCATAATTTTCAATAAAAATTATTTCATTTAATATTTCATTATTTCATTTTCTCTTTAATAATCATCTATAAATGGGGTTAGACTCCTTAGGTCAAACTCTCTGTAAGTCAAGTTGTTATTACGTCAAGTCCTTTTTTCGTCAAATTACAATTTTCGTCAAATTCTCTTTTCGTCAAGTCTTCCAATCGTCAAGTTACCCCTACGTCTATCCGTTTATATACAGTCAAGAACATAAGCAAATAGTACATTTTTTATTATCACTTCAGATAGCAAAGTACTCTGTGGTTCATTATGACTATGACTGAACGACTGAGATGTTCAAGCGTAACACTTTTTTTTTTCTTATATTTTGGCTCCACACATAGTGTATTTAGCCAGTGTCAAGTATTGTAAATTTTTCATCATGTTAATAGAACATTTCACATAAAGTCAAGGCGAGCAGCCGCTTAAGGTAACGGTCGCTGGGGGAGGTCTATATGTTCAGCAGTTGACGTCTTCAGGCTGATGATGACGATGAATTATATATCGGAAACCACTCAAAATGTGCTGCTTTTTTTTCTTCTTATATTTTGGCTCCACACATCGTTTATTTAGCCAGTGTCCAGTAGTTGTAATTGGTAATTCCAGTAGTTGGAAAATGGAGAAAAAACAAAATGGAGCCTACACGTTCGGGCACTCGGGCTAAGTTATTGGGATATGTCAGTTTGACAGATATCTGTTTGACAGACATCAACATGGTCGCTTCTTGGTAGTTTTTTGTGAGCTTGGTAGCCTATCTCTGTGAAGGTTTATGATCAGAGTAATAAAACCGCTAGGTACTATAGGAGGTAGTTTATCATCATCATGATGATGGTAATGATAAATTTTGTTTCGTATTTATTTAATACAAAATACATCCCCTTAAAAATTATGTTGTGGATTGATTCTAAGCTGCATTTAAGTAAACCTACCTAAATACCTAGAATAACAACCGTACCAACTTAATTACAAACACTTTTTATTGATAATAATAACAAAATATAATGTCCTCCAACTATGACGAAATACCTGGAATCCGTCCTTAGGCTTGGCGCAAACGGGCCACAGACCACAGCCACCGATGAATGTTGTGCGCCACCGCTATACTTTTGCAGTAGTAGCGGTAGCATGCGACAGCGACTGGTGGCTGTGGCTGGTGGCCTGTCTGAACCGGGCCTAAGTCACTATTATATGTACATAATTATAGGTCCATGCCTTTATTAATTTTAAATTTAATTTAATATTCGCAGTATACCTAATAAGCGTAAAGCTATGCAATTAATTTTATTGACAAACGTCATTATCATTACGTATTTGTTTTTCTATTTGTTATTTATCAGCCAGTGATTATGTTGAATTGAGGAGTTTTATTTTATAATGTTGCATAAAGGAGGTCTAATATTTTTTATGTTTAAATAGTAGACTGAATATTTCTGTAGATTCAGTATAGTTTATTTTATAGGTTTTACTTAACTGTTCACAATTAAACAGCAATAATAATTATGAAACTAATTGTACCTGACGTTGCCGTAAAAAAAACTTGACGATTGGAAGACTTGACGAAAAGAGAATTTGACGAAAATTGTAATTTGACGAAAAAAGGACTTGACGTAATAACAACTTGACTTACAGAGAGTTTGACCTAAGGAGTCTAACCCTATAAATGATGTACTATCATGTGCTCAATTTATGCTAATAAATTAAATTACATCCTGATGTATATCAATAATCGTATTATAATAGGTTACCAAGCCCAGAGCTTTCTTTATAATCGTCATATTTATATACACTGTAACTGTTATGGGCAGCCGTGTCGCTTTACATCAGGTGAACGACAAGCTCGTCACGTCATTCATTCTCATAAAAAAACGGTGCGTTTCAATCAGCACTATATTTATGATAATAAGATATATTAACAATATCATGGAGTTATTCTTTGAAGTCAACTAGGGACTACAAAGACGGAGTCTGTTAAAATGAATTCTTCCTCAATTCAAAGGTGCTCCCTTTAAGATTTGCCAAGTGGCTGGATATCGTAATAGCAGCGCGAACGACGCGCAATCAATCATCGATGACTATCGGTTAAAGGGGAGGAGAGACTCGTTTTGCCATTACCCGAAAAATGAGGAAGATACCCCCTGAAAAAATGATAATATTCGTTAAAGTCAAGCAGAAGAGCCGAGCCTAATGGTATGGCAAAAAGTAACGGGCGGACAAATTAGTTAATTAATGGTTATGGTTCATCCGGAGTGGCGAAAAGACCGACGTGATGCTCTGCTCTCTATTAGCAAGCACTAAATAAGCTACAAAATATTGATGTGCTATTTATTTATGTAGTACTTCATGGAATACTTCTAAGATGTAGGTAGTTAAATATTATATTTTTCACATGCACTTATAAGTATATTGTAGAATTAAAAGCTCGTGATTTTAGTTACATTCGATGAAATACATTTTTAATACCTTTTTATATACGAAATGGAAAAACTACCCTGAATCGTCAGCCACTGAACTTACCTATAGGCACAGGTTGTTGGCGCCCTTAGAGCTAGCGGGTGATTGTCCACGTTATACCTGATAAATCCGGCAATAAAACCTTTTGATAAATTAAACAAGGGATAAAATCCTACACGCTACGCAGTACGTATCACATTGGTTCAAACGCGCACGGGCGGTGCTGTTGAGGCGTATTTTTCCTTGCTCTGTGCATCGTGCCAATGCCTATACGATTTGGCGACCTAGAACTCATAGGGTATCAAACTTGATTTTCTAAGTCCGTGCCATCTACAACATTTAGGATAAAATATGTTGTTGAGTATAGCCCACTCAATAGTCACGCCCGTCTTGTTTGGCGAGCGTAAAAGTTGGAATATATCGTGTCGGTGGGTATCGGTCGGCGTGGACCAACGCGCTATTCGAAGCAGCTATCACGGCTGCTGCATGCATTACGCCAATTTACAGTTTACCTTTCCATTTCCCGGAGAACCAATTTAGAAACGGAAAATGTTTTATTTACTGAGCACTAGCGAAAGAATATTGAAATTTTACATTGAATAAAAGCTTTCCTTTTTCTTTTTGATTGGATCGAGTGCAGTTTTATAGAAAGCATTTCAAAAACATTTTAGAAGCGAAATGAATTTAGTTTTATGGCTATAAAATATCTTAAAATGTAGCACCGAACAAATTCGACAGTTTTGGCACAAGAACTTAACATTTTCACACAGCTCTAGAATAGCCTGTTTGCAATAAATATTAGACTTTGACTTGGAGGTGGCTGGCTACCACCGGATTGGCTGGATATAGAAACCCGACGGAGGAGTAACGAACTGATTCTAGGTCTGATTCTCACTGAGAGACGGACAGTAAGTTCGCCTGCGAATGGGCCTTATAGATATACAAACATACATTTAAATCATTTTGGATGTTTTGTTGCAGTACGGTGCCCAAAGTGAGCAATTATGCTGGGTCTACACTGCTACGGTGCTACAAAACTCAGCGAGTGCTACGAATTTCTGGTTGTACTCATTTTATTCGAAAGGTTTTCATAGTTCTTGACGTTTTGTGAGTACCTACCATAAAAACTTCTACGTTGATTGTTCTAAATGATTTATGGAAAATTATTTTAAGCAAAGTTTATTATTATTAACATTATGCCTCACACAACCTTCGTTCGAGCAAACTGGAGCAAACTAATGCCCACTAGCTTTGGTACGTCACATCTAAAACAAAGGATGTCTCAAAATGGAGATAGTTTAAGCCTTTGACTATGCATAAAACAAAGCAGAATAACAAAACATCCGCTGCATTATTATGGTCATGGATTTTAAACGATTCCGATTTCACTGAAGTTTCAGATACGTTTGGTATTTATACTATTTATAATTTTTAGTTTCATAACTAAGTTGTATTTCACTAACTTAATTATACCAAACCACAGAGCTATGAAACAAATGACGCTTCGCATGTAGAGAGAATGCGTTTTTTTTTTCTGTGGATCAAATACTTGAATGAGGATGAGTATTTCTTTTACAAAGTAGGTAATTGTTTTTAGACATTCTTAGGTAAGTCTGAGCTGCGTTGTACTGCCACATAAAAATTTCTAAGTTACACCCAGGTTAACTGGAAGATAATGCTCTCTAGCATTAAGTTCGCCTATGTAGTGAGGGTTCGATTCCCGCAACGGACAAGACTAAGTACCTCATTGTGTTGTTCTGTGTCTATGGGTTTACGGGACCGTGTTCCTCGTAGTTCCTGGGTCCCTATAGATACAGGGAATCCTGGTTAGAGTCCAGGATATAATATGAATGTGATGGTTCATGAGATACAGTTACAGACAGAGGGTTCACCTTACCCTTTTTGTACGGAAACCTAAAAACGGCAAACTATGAATGCAGTAAAACTATACCTTATAAGATATAGTTATAGGTATTTGATATTTGCTTAGCGTTTACTTATAGGTATTACGTTTACGTACCGAGTGTGAGCAAAGACTTCTATGTTACACTAGACGGTACATCTCTAACTTGCACTGTCGACCACTTCATATAAGCTAGCCAGCATCTTCACGCTCATACGAAATTCGGCACTCATGGCGACAACACGTGTATTGCAATAAAAATTATGATCCGAGAATGCCATCGTGCATTATCAGACACTACAAAAAAAGCCTGGAAAACAAACAAACGAGACGGAATCTCTTTTAAACAATAAATTTAGAATTTGGGGCAAAATACACCTAAAACCATTTTACAATATTATTTATTTGATTTAAGGAGTACACACACCAGCGGAACATTCTGCGCGGGATACCGCGCGGTATTCGCCGGGTAGAGCGGAACTTTTACCGCCTAGGTAAGCGAAAAGTTTCGCGGTCGCGCGCGGTACGGACGTCCGGCCGCTGGGGGGTGATTCTGTTAACAAATTATCATGAAATTATCAGTCTTACTTATAAAAATCTCGCTATTTTGTACTTAGCTACCTCTCAACTAATTAGTTCATAAACTCCTAAGCAACGGATAACATTTCCTTGCCTATAAACGTTACTTAGCTCTTTCTTAAATAAGAGACGTATAAACGAGACTTTAACGTATAGAAAAACTGTCGCCACAGGCAACAACCAAAATAATCGACTAAAATCCGTAATTGAACGAATATTTTTGTTCTCAAAATTCGATTTTGCATCTGTGACAAGTGTAGTGTTGAAAGCTGTTGAAAGAGTGAAGTAACATTTTAACGTAATTACGCAGTAACTGATCTGGAATCTGGAAACGTCAGGGAAACTTACACATCTTTGATTTGTACCTAAGTTAATTTGTAAATTAAAGTAGTGTTTAAGTCATGGCGGTGGTTAATTTTGACAGCTATTTAGGCATTACTTAGCAACCTCTTAGCGCTAAATCGCGTTTATAGGTAAGAATTTTAATTATCATTTTAATTATCTGTCCTTAGCAATCGGCTAAAAGATAAGAGGAGTTTATGAGCTTGTTTGAAAATTAGATCCCATAATAAAATAACTGGTATAAAACTATACTAACAAGAGAAGGGGCAACAACCGCACGCGCGAGCGAAGCGAGTGCGAAAAATCAGCGGTTTGAAAAACCCAATGAAAACCTAGAAAATATCCAAACTCGTGCTTAAAAAAGACCGACAATTCTGATGTCTGCTGGCTGACCAAACAATAAAAGTATGCTCCGCCAGACTAGCGCCCCTCAAACTTGACCATTCCAACTTTATCTCGTTCCTTGTCGCCTCTAGCATTTTTCGCTATAATTGTTTCGCACGATCGCTCCTTCATCTACAGATTCTGTGAATTCTACACCCTAGGACCGATGCTAAAAAAACGCGTAAACGACTCGGCTGGGACCTGCATTAAAATTTTTATTTTATTCCAAGCATATGAATTTGGCGCCCTCTGAAGTTTCCGCCCGGGGGCATGCCCCTGTTTTGCTCCCCCCTAGATCCAGGCCTTCGTGGGTCGTTGCAAGTGCCGGGTCCTAGGGGGCCCGCGGCGCGTAAACGACTCAGCTGGGACCTGCATTAAAATTTTTATTTTATTCCAAGCATATGAATTTGGCGCCCTCTGAAGTTTCCGCCCGGGGGCATGCCCCTGTTTTGCTCCCCCCTAGATCCAGGCCTTCGTGAGTCGTTGCTAGTGCCGGGTCCTATGGAGCGCCCGGGGGTATAATTTTTAACATAACTAGTATAAAAGTGGGGCCCAACAGGAATATTTATTCCTGTTATTTATACCTGTTGCCCCGCGTGGGGCCAGAGGAAAAAAAATCCTGTTAGGCCCCATGGGGCCGAAAACGTGGGGTCAACAGGAATAACCCTGTAAAAGTTTCGACCGGGTTTCGCTACCCAAGGCGTTATCCGCGTGTGTGTGAACAGGCGGAATAACGCGTACCCACTCGGATAACGCTACCGCGGGCGGTAGAGGGTACCGCCTCGGTGTGTGCACTCCTTAATGGAGCCAGAGCACGCGGTGGTAGCGGTTGCCATATTGGAGGAGTGAACGAACACGGACCGAACAACTCAACCTATAAGCACTAGCGCTGCGTGTTGAGATGGTTTGGTTGGACAATTTGATCTCGTAAAGCGCTGTAGCGGATTTTAGTTTAGTTATACCAAAAATGGAAACAATTTGTGCTTCCCATAGCTGATCTAGTACGTAGTAGCTACTTAACTACATGACTGTGTTTGTAGGTATATACGTTCACTCCGACAAGTATACAACAGAAGTTTTGTTTGAAGCCTACACCAAAACGGAAACAGGGAGGTATAGTCTGACCAACTTATCTGTGAACTGACAAAAAATGGAACTACAGCTGCCAAGTAAAATATGGTACATTCAATACACAATCTATAAACTTATACTACTTAGTACATAAAATATCTCGTACCTATACCATTTTTAGTGTATTTATTTTGAAGTTACTATGAAGTAGTTAGGTACTGTTCCTTGCTAGCCTGGGGTAAGTATAATAATTATTAGAGTGAAAATAACATCGTCAACATCATGTGTATAATGTTCCCCAGTAATATTTACATTGATTGTCTTAATATTTTATATTATTAATTAGCTAATAGCTGTACCTGGCTGTAAACCTGCGTGAAGTTTTATGAAAAGAAACCACATCATTTCCATTAAATAAATTAAGTCTTACAGGGCGGACAGATTATATTTTACTTACCTACCTACTAAAACACATCCAACGATGTTAAATGATGTCCTGCAGAAATCCGTCATATTCGACCACTATTCATAAAATGGCAGCACTGGTGCGAACGCAGCGACGCTCTTCAGTTCACAGATAACTTGGTCAGGCTATAAATATGAGAGTAAAGAATTCTAGCTCCGTGGGTAAAACCGTCTGAAACCAACAGGAAGTCGCTATAGTCATTGAAATAGGATACATAAAGAGTCACAAACGCTTGAAAAAAATGTCCACTCCAAAACTCTGCGCACGCCAAGTAGTGCGCAGAGTTTTCGTTTAGTTGTAGGGCAATCACAATCCGACTCGCACCTGCGCGATGCCAAAGTGCTCGGTGCCAAACTGTCCAAATAACAGTAGATACGTGGGTAAAAAAGACGGTGTTTCATATTTTAGGTACGTATTACAACAATTTATAGAATTTATGTATTCACAGTCCATTTTTCAATTTAAAATTCAATAATTTTCATATTTTTGCACAATATAATGGTCATGGCCCGACTGCGGCCCGTCAGTAGCGTATCTCTTTCACACGTTCATCAAATGCGTACGAGTAAAAGAGACATAGCCTTGCACTCGGCTCGCGTTTCAGTGGTTACGAAGAGTGACGCGGCAAGCGTGTTCTAATGGAAAGCTATGGAGTCGATAACATTTTAAATAATTAGGTGCAATAAGATACATAATAATTAACTAATTAACGATACTTTTTGTATGCTTTCGTTTTAAGGTTTACATAGATAGATATGTTATTTATTGTTAATACACACCACAAATTATATATTCTGTTTTACAAACAAAAGGTTAGAAACAATATTATTATTGATAATTATTAGGTACTAAGTTAAGAATCTTCCAAAGACGTGTTTAATTTGTGCAAATAACGGACAAATTATAAGATATTTGTCAATGTTATAAACAGAAGTTGAATACTAAAAAAATATTTCTGTTGTTCTAAATTTATTCATAGATACAGTAGTTCTCTTATTCAATATGCATTTCAATTTTCAAACCATACAACTATTTTAATGAAAGCAATCAAGCTGCGGGGAGCCGATGGATGCAGGAGGCGAGCAGCCGCTCAAAGTGGCACTCCCTGGGCGAAGCCTATGTTCAGCAGTAGACGTTTTCAGGCTGTTAGTGATGATGATGAATCATTGAAACATTAGATTTCGCTACATTGCAAAAAAATGTACAGAAAAATAAACCACTAAGTGAACGACAACGTTACAATATAATATTACCATTGTTTAAAGGCGATTAGAATACAAGTTGATTTTAAGTTTTCAAAATGGTAAAAAGAGCCAATAAATATTTGATTGTTTTATTTCCAATACCGTCTCCATTCATTGCCTTATTCCGTGTGCGTTCGCATGACGTAGCTGAAGTGGGATGTGCAGATCGCCGAACTTGCGTACAAGCGATTTTGTGCACTGATAAAGCGACATAACGTCTAAATTCGTACAAATGTGACACCGCAACCTATATAAATTTATGTATAGGTACGTACAACAGCGCTCGGACACTTTTTGACTGTTTCCACTTCGAGGTTGTGACTCTGTATTATCATATCTCAATGGCTATAGTACATCCGGTGCGAGCACCCATAGAGCACAGTCTATATTTTGGCTCATTGTTGCTGGTAGAGTGGGCTATTTGCATAAATGATTTATGAGAACGGTCTTCTTTGGAAGCGATGAAAACACAAAATTGATGAGGTGAAATTGTACTTATCTGCATAAGATTTACCTTACTATAAATGACCTAACAACATTGACCTCCTTACTAAAATTTCAAATAAATGAGTTCTTTTCATAAGAATAAACAAAAAATTTTTCTAAACCTGCATTCCGCACCCGCCTATTCTTCCATGAACTTTTTTTTGGTCAGTATATACTTAAATAATTATGTAACTTTTTATTTCCTTCCTAACTGCTTCTTCGCTCGCGCTTTATTCTGTACTGTAGCTTTCGTTGTCGACGGATTTCCTACCTACTTTAGTTTTTATCAGTCATTAGTCATTAAGATTCGGAGATCTAATGTTGAAAATGGTTAAAGTTTAACGCGCTATCAAGATTTACTTAAAAATGTGTAAATTTTTGGCGCTCACTTCGCTCGCGCTTTGTTCGCGGCTCTTCGTTCTTTTTATCGGATTTCTGTATCTTATTATGAATTACTGAAGTATTTGCGCAGGCTTCGCTTGCGATTTCATGGGACACTATATGGAAACTATGGCACAGCATTAGTTATTATTGGGGACGGTAAGTTAGGGGGGGGGGGGGAATTCCACGATACCTCAACACACATCACCTGCGAGGCTTACTGAGAGGGGGCGAAAATTCCAAGGGAAGCCGATGTGCCAATGCATAAAATATATGACACCGACTTTATTGCAAACTGACAATCTGTCTTACAATAACACGGATGATATTTCGACTAATTACAAACAGTCTGTGCCTAGCGGTGAGTTTATAAAAAAAGACGGGTTTTAGTAGCGTTTAATTTTACACGTTGACTTTTTTATTTAACAGTATTATACAAAAAAGGGAGAAAAATAGCAAATATTGTATGAATAACTCAAACGAGATCAAACTTACTGGTGATCACAGATTAGATAAAAAAAACTGGTGATATATGTATATACTCTTTGAAGGAGACTTTAAAAAGCGCGCTAATTTTCCTTATTTGTTTTTTCAATTATTATGAATGTTGTAATTTACCTAAATAATAAAGAAACTAGTGAAATTAAAACTTACAATGGAAATGGAAATAGCAATGGAAAATAAATCATCTCTATGGTGTTCATAGTATTTGTTCACAACACAGACTACTAAGAGATATGGTTCACTAATTCTGAGGGAGCTAATAGCTCCATCATACATACAAATTCTAGAAGCTAAATAAAAATAAATGCTTTTTATTTTTTTATATTTTGGCTCCACACATAGTGTATTTAGCCAGTGTCAAGTATTATATTTTCATCGTGTTATAAAATATTTCACGCAGTCATGCCCTAGTCATAGTCATAGTCCAGTCTAAGTCAGGTAGTCATAGGCCACTCTAAGTCATGCTCCAGCAAAGTGGTGGCAACTTTACTAGAAGCTGCTATGGAGTTTTGGAAGCAACACGAAAAATCACGTTTCACCACATTATATCACTTGCCCTCACTCAAGCTCGTAGTTCAGCACTTAATGCGTAAAACTTCACCAATTTTAAACATTAACACTGGAAAAAGCAAAAGTTTTGAAAAATAATACAATGCAACGACGTGAACTATTCCGCGTTCCCACCAAAACCAAAAATAAATGCTTCATTTGAATAATAGTGCGTCCGCTTAGGGTCAAAAACGGCCCGAATATTTCACTTTGTGATACCAACGCCAAATAGTATGTTGTTAAAGAAATTATTTTACGTCAAAAACCGTCGGGATCCCACCTGTAAAATACCTAGATCCGAAGATACGACGTCATCAAAATGGCGGCTCCCGTATTTTTAAAATTGCAAATATTTCTAATTCTATGCACCCAATATACATGTGTGGGGTATCAAATGAAAGATAATGAAATGTTCTATAATGATGTAATACACGACATGCGCTTAATAGTACAAATATAAAATTATTTTAAATTATATATAAATTGAATCGATAACAGCTACTTATTTTTAATTACAGCATCGGAAGTATACACAATAGCCAAAAGTGATGTATGGCAAACATAACAAGTAACTCATTAGCTATCCAATAAATAAAACCGGCACTGAATTGGATGAATAATGTCGAAGTTAAGCCGTTGTTAATAAGTCGTTCCCTCATGTCCGCACTGGTGTTATTAGGTGAAAAATAATTCACTTTGCACTAAACCACCCAGCCGGCACCAAATCTATAAAATATTTTAGTATGCTGTTGAACATGTTATTCTATGTTAAAAATTATCAGGACCCCACCCGTAAAATATTTGGGTCCGAAGATATGACGTCATCAAAATGACATATGCCGTATTTTGAAAATTGCGAATGTGTCTAATTCTATGAACTATGTATACATGTGTGGGGTGTCAAATCAAAGATAATTAAATACTCTATAACATTGTTACATACAACATTCGCTAAACAGTACAGTTACGAAAATATTTTAAATGATATTGAAACTGTATCGATTAAAACAACCTATTTTAAATTACAGCATCAGAAGTATACACGATAGGCAAAAGTAATGTATGGCAAACATAACGAGCAACTCATTTGCTATCCACTAAAAAATTGGAACTCAATTGGATGAATAATGTCCTAGTTGAGCCGTTGTTAGTAAGTTTTTCCCTCAAGTCCTTATGGGTGTTTTAGGTGAAAATTAATTCACTTTGCGAATACAAGCACTAAATCTATAAAATATTTTAGCATGCTGTTAAATATGTTATTCTACGTTAAAAACCTTCCGGACCCACTTGTAAAATATTTTAATCCGGGGATATGACGTCATCAACATGGCGGCAACCGTATTTTGAAAATTGCAAATATTTCTGACTCTTTGAACCTTACATACATGTGTGAGTATCAAATGAAAGATAATTAAATACTCTATAACACTGTTACATACTTCATTATAGTGTAATACAACATTCGCTCGATAGTACAGTTACCAAAGTATTTTAAATTATATGAAAATCGAATCTTCAAAAAGCACCTATTTTATTGGTTTTTTTTATTGCATTGCTGATGAATTGTGATTAAAAATAGGTAGTTTTTATTGATTCAACTTCCAAATAATTATAATATTTTCGTAACTGTACTAATGAGCGAATGTTGTGTATTACAGCATTATAAAAAATTTTTGTCCATTTCATTTGACATGCCAAACATGTATATAAGATTCATAACATCAGAAATATTCGCAATTTTCAAAATATGTCGCCCGCCATATTAATGACGTCATATCTCCTGATTCAAGTACTATACCGGCGGGGTCCTGACAGTTTTTAACATAAAATAACATGTTTAACAGCATATCAAATTATTTTATAGATTTGGTGTAGTTATTCTCAATGTAAATTTCCACCTAATGACACCTGCGGGGAATTGAGGGAGCGACTTACTAATAACAGCCTTACTAAGACCGATTGAGTCCCGGTTTATTTTGCTAGATAGCTGATGAATTGCTTATTATGTCTGCTATACATAGTTTTTACCTAACGTGTATACTTTCGATGCATAAAAATAGCGTTATTGAAAATAGGTATTTTTTTAGATTCAATTTTCATATATTTTGAAATATTTTCGTATCTGTGCCATTGAGCTAATGTTTTGCTTAATAGCATTATAGAGCATTTCATTCAATTTAATTTGACACCCCACACATGTGTATCATCATCATCATCATCATTAACAGCCTGAAGACGTCCACTGCTGAACATAGGCCTCCCCCAGGGAGCGCCACTTAGAGCGGCTGCTCGCCTCCTGCATCCATCGGCTCCCCGCGGCTTTCACCAGGTCGTCGGTCCACCTAGTGGGGGGCCGGCCTACGCTGCGTCTTCCAGTTCGTGGTCGCCACTCGAGAACCTTTCTTCCCCATCGGTCGTCACATGTGTATAGGGTTTATAGAATCAGAAATATTTGCAATTATAAAATTACCGCGGCCGCCATTTTGATGACGTCATATCTTTAGATCCAGATACTTTACAGGTGGGGTCCCGACGGTTTATAACATAGAATAACATTTTCAACAACATATTATAATATTTTTAACAACATATTTAAATTTGGTGCTGGTATCACAAAGTGAACTATTTTTACCCTAAGCGAAGGGACTATAATGGAAAAGAAGAACTATGGAGCCAAATTGCAAAGTATTGATGATTTCTCCATATGTGCATGGTAATTCCTAAAAGGTACCATATGAATTGATTTTTATTTAATAAACCTAGACCTACGATTAATTTAAAAATTATTCTATATTATAGGTTACCTACTAGCAAACAACTTAAAAAAGCATGGAATAATGTGAATGTGAAGACACAAGCCGGGGAAACAAAATCTATAATATAACAAAGAAAAGAAAACACACAGGATCTGCCAGCAAATTACTAAATTAGTACATTTTTTATTGTTATTTTCATTCTAAATAAATCTATGAAGTACCTAATTATATTTCGTAATTTATTCATTTTATTCAATACTAAATACATTTCTTCACAAAAATCACCTTAAAAATAGATTTTTACTAGCATTGTTTTTAAAATCATGAGTGATAACAAAGATGGTGGTGTCTGAGCACGACTCGAGTCACCGATTTCGTGACTCGGCCCGTCTCATTCTCAGCCGAGCATATACTCGTACTGCATTATGCTAAACTCGACTGTGAATGCCTATTTGACCGAAGTTTGAGTCTAGACTCCAATTTTGACATAACGGAGTTTGAGTTCGAACTCGTCTCAGCCTGCTCAACGTAGTAAATTATATTTTCCCAATGTACTCTGTGAATTATATACTCTTTGTGTTTCAGTATATAGCTAAGTTCTCTGTGTTTTTGTGTGAGTTTACAAAATAAATAAAATATTAATATTCATTTTGTTTGCTTGTACTGTTGGTTAATACTCATATTCATATTTAATTATATATTGTCATAATCATAATTATATATTGTGAAAAATACAAAACTAAAACTGAAGTGAATGAATATAATCGTTGCGACAATAATTTATAAATTTGCTTGCATTACAGCTTTCATTGAAAGTAGGTAAGTTTAGGTATAGATAATTAGGTACGTGTACATAGTTACATATACATTTCCACTGGGTTTTGATTTTATCACACTTGATTGAAAGGTAGACTTGTCTGTGCCATCTCATACTGTTACTGCTTTAGGTTTTCAAAATTATCTCTATTAGGAAGGTATACGCTATTCTACAGATGAAAGCATCGATCGGAAAGGTCAATGACATGGCGGAACTATTATTAACTATTGGTTGGAGTGTAAACAGTTGTGAATTTCAGGAAAAGATAAAATGTTAAAACCGCAGTCATGCGACACTTTTGTCATTCTGCCACCATATACCAAAACTGGAGATATAATCTTCGGTAAGAATGCAGACCGGCCTCAGAATGAAGTTCAAGAAGTTGTATTCATTAAAGGTGGATTCAGGCAGTTGCCTAAAGTTCGGGTTAGTATAATTATTGTTTTTGTCATAGAAATTATGATTCTCTCAAATGTTATAACAGTAGTTTATTGGTTTGGTATATAAATTAATTGAAAGAAAAGAAAGAAAGAAATAACATTTCTTTTCATTCTTTCTTTCTAAATTAATTGCATCCCATCGGTTAATATTTTAATACTTAAAAGATCTCCATTGAAAAGGCAGGCAGGAAATATTTTATTATAAATATTGAAACGTATACATAATGTACCTACCATTTTTTTAAATGACCCTTTGTAAGAGTTTCATCCTGTTTGATATATTTATTAAATGCTTAAGAGTATTATTTCTCCTTGTCACTGAAACCATTATCCTACAAATAGTCCTATAATTATATGTATTTGATAGATGAGCTTAATAACTTTTCACCACTACTGCATAACCATTTTGTTAATGGACATAGCCTGCCATCCCACACATGCCAGTTTACAAGTCCATGATTATCATTGCCACCAGACTTCGTAAGGCAACTGGTCAGAACCGCAGGGACCCATGGCTTAAAATTGCACTCTTTGATCTGATGATGATGAGCTTAACTACTAGCAATACTTACTTTTATATCAAATAAGTGAAGTACCTTTGTACCATTGCTGTACTAATTTGCAATATTATAAACTGTGTGTACCTTTTAGTGCACCTACATTACCATAGATGAGACCTCAGCTGCAGTCAATGATGTGATCCTGAGCAAACCAGCCTGGATGTGGGGTGCAGAGATGGGTGCCAACAGCAAGCATGTAGCCATTGGCAATGAAGCTGTGTGGACAAATAACATGCATGGAGATGGTGATGCCTCTATCAAAAGGCTATTAGGAATGGATTTAGTCCGGTAAAGTCCTAAAATATCATTTCATAGACAGTCAGATTGATAGGACAATGCGGTAGAACCAATGGCCAAAGCAAGTGAGACACATTCATGAAAAAATAATTTCAGTTTTTTTTCAACAAGCAGTTGATACAATAAAACAGAAATTCTTATTAAATTAACAATACTTTCAGATTGGGGCTTGAAAGGGGTAACACGGCCGAAGAAGCATTGGATGTTATAACATCACTCCTAGAAATATATGGTCAAGGAGGTCCGTGCGCAGAACAAGATTACAGCAACTGCTATCATAACTCATTTCTTATTGCTGATCCACATGAAGCCTGGGTCCTTGAGACTAGCGGAAAGCTATGGGTTGCTGAGAAAATAGAATCTGGTTGGAGGAACATATCTAATGGGCTGACCATAACCACTAAAATTGATAAACAATGCCGTGACTTGCAGGGAAAGGCTTCCCGATTAGGATTGTGGGATGGGCAGGTATTGTTAAAAGTATTCACAGCTCAGTTAGTATCACTGTCTCCAGTACTGTACTAGTATTACTTATCTGTGTGTACTAATTATGAATGGTTGTAGGTTCAATTCCCATCCTACCCAGGACAAACCTTTGTGTCATATACATAACATCTATGTTAATTCTGTGTCTTGTCTTGGTATATTGACTTGCCGTCCCATCCATTCATCCTTTTTCCCTATATTTTTCCCTTTCCCTTATATCTTCCCTTCGACAGAATGAGTATAAATAAAGAGGGAAGTCAGTGCAGGTGTAACCAAAAAATAAAAATAATAATATACAAACAAAAAGGCAAGGGCATCAAAATTATAGGCTTATTCCTTCGTGCAACCTGCACTTGGCCGTTTTAGAAAACAACAAGTATAATAAATGTTATTCTGGAAAAGTAGCTATTACCATACCAAATTTCAAAACCAAGCAAAACCCGTTCAGTAATTCCAGCATGATGCATGTTCAAAGGGACAGATAGACAGACAGACAGACAAAAATTCTAAATAATTGTTTCTATTTTTATATTGATTAAGGTAATAAGTATAAAGCAGTCAAAATTTTCATTAATGTATTGAATACAAATAATATAGTAAATATTTTACCATATTATTTGTATTCAGTTATCAGGTATATATTATATTATAATTATATTATGAGCAGTAAAGATGGAGCCGTGTAAAATGTCCACAAATAATTAATGTGCTAATTTAAGCTAGGAATATAAGAATGCTTGTTCGTTTAAGTTATTGTATCCTTCAAAGGGCCCATTCAACTTTACACTCTGCTTTTCATCGGGTGGTGATGAAATGCGTCAGCGGGAAGGGGAAAAGCTGCTGCGAGAGTTTTCCTCCGGCTTCGATGTCAGAGATATGATGAACATTTTGAGAAACAAAGATAGTCGTATCTGTCGCTCCTCGGAAGACAGCTTCCCAACTCAAGGAAGTCAGGTAAATTTTAGCACTGAGAACACAATCTTTATTTCAACCGACTTTAAATAAGAGGTTTTCAATGTGGTTGTTCTTATTACTTTTTTTGTGTTTGTTTGTTTGCAAACATTTTTTTTTAATTTGTAACAGTTTAGTTTGTGGTCTTGTAGAAATTTCATCAAAATCAGTTTACTAGTTTTGTTTTATCAAAATAACTGGTAAAAAAATAACTTGAAATTATTATGTTTAAGTTTATTAATGTTAAGTTAACATTAATGTAAAGGTGAGTAAAGTCGGTGTAACTCCTTTTTCTAAAAGCAAATGTTTGTTTTGTAATTGCTTAATTATATAATTGTAGTTCTTGATTTTTGTGCTAGCACACACAGTTACTATATTATTGGTATTTTAATTTTGTAGGTGTCCAGCCTGAATAAAGATGTGAGTGTGCATTGGTTCACAGCCACAGCCAATCCAACCGTTTCCTTCTTCAAGCCTTTCATTTTCACTCCGAATGCTGTAACATCCGAGCACACACGGAGCCCTTTAGAGGTATGCTTTTGACTATAATATATCAGCATTAAACTATCTAATGCATTTCAACCTGAATTTCAACTTTGTTAACTTTCAGTTAAACTATACCTTTAATGGAAATGCACATATTCTAGTTTGTTTACTCGATTTTTATGGTTTAATTTTTGATTTTTATCCATAAAATATAATCCTTTCTTTTATTATTCTAGTGCAAATAAAATTTGTTGTTTAGTTCAGCTTCAGAGTTCACAAACAAGTCGTCCAGTTTCTACCGCATTGAATATTTTCCGCGATGTTTCCATTTTTTAAACTACAATCAGTCTATAACGGACAAATACAACAAAAAAATAACCATATTGGTCCAGCCGTTCTCAAGGAACGCACTTACCAACAAACAGCATTTTGTAATATATTTATATATAGTGTAGGTAGATCAAAACTTAATTAAGAGTACCTACACAATGGTCGACAAGAGTAGCAAACGACCGATGCTCATTAATTTCCAGCCTGGCCGCGAACACCTGCTGTACAAACTACACGCTGATTACCAGATCAAGGGCAACATAGAAACAGTAGTCAGCCGTATCGCCGAAATGGAGACGAAATTTATCAATGATTTAGAGTGTATCCCTGAAAAAATCAAAGCTGGTGACTCCAGGCTCAATGATTTCGATGAATTGATGAAATATTGTGTGCGATCCGAAATAAAGTTATACTTACCTTAGAAATACGAGGTGTATGTGATGGAGATTTTATGTATTATTTATGTATACCTAAGTACTTATTCGTATTTTTACGATACACTTAGTATTATGATGTGCTACTCGTATCCATCTTTACGATGTATTATTGTTGTAGGTGATAACACTATTGATGAAATCGATACTGATTGAATGCAGTTAAGCCATATAACATATTTTTATTTACACCTAATTCACGGTGATTGTTTATCTAAACTGCTACAAGTAGTTTAATATTAGTGTATATCTATATCTATTTAATGTAAGTATCATAAGTATCTGCTGGTATAATTATTTTATCGTTGATCGTAAGTCTATATTACATATAATTTTAAATTTCTTTAGCCAAGCATAGTTATGTCAGTGGAGACTGATTTTATAGTTGGTAGCTGTATTTAACGTATTTAATGTTCGAGGAACTTAATGTAATATTTTATTTTTAAGCCTTAATCGTGATATATGTGGACTATATTCCTTACATTTCTTTATTTATAAATATGTCATTGAACACTTAGAAACAGTCAGTGCTCGCGCAAACTATTTATTGGTCATAGATTAAGATTTAACCTACATTTAAAAATCACACTTGTCTTGTTGTGATGAACCTTGAGAGCCATGATTTAGATTTTAGATCTTAGCCTAGTCGTTGCATTAATAGTAAATGAACGCACAATACGCCGCGATGACAATTTAAAATATAATAAGTACCTACTTAGTATAATGAGTATTTCATAGTTAACCTACATAATTAAACAGTTATTTATTTTATGACAGAAGTGGCGGTAGTGATCGTGATTCAATTAATTTAACGTTTTCTTTGTACACGAGGTTTCACTAAACAGTGCTTGAGTAGGTATAATACTTTCATTATATTTTAGGTGTTGGGTGATTCTATTCACAACTATTCAATTTATAGGTAGCCGAAATGCTTTTTATATTGTTTACTGAAACCGGCCATAGAATTAGCGCAATTAAGCGCGTTACTAGTCATTATAATATGTTACCTAGTGTATTTTTATGATATTAAAGCATAATGTGTTTTTAACCGGTGTTTTTTATTTATTTATTTATTTATTACAAACTGGGAATATACCATTTATAATAGCTTTGAGCTTAGCGTAAAAATCCCAAGTGAAATGACAAGAAATGAAAACCCCTGGGTATACACAGTATACCTTGAGCTTAGCCAAAAAACCCCAAGCTTGGACTATGAAAGAAAATAAATATAAAATACCCTAGAGTACACACCCCACAGAGCTTTGAAAAATATGACTCTTGCACCTCCCGAAGGTTTTTTTTGCTTTGTGGCTTACACCCAGTAATCTGTGGACCACGAGACGAAAAAATTGACCTTAGGTGAACTATGTAGGAGGGCTTACCATCAGGTAAGGCAGTGGTCAAAAGCTAAGCCTATTAACATCGAAAATGCCTATTAATCATAGAAAAAAACAACAGGTAATATTACCTACTTACATTCAAACTCAATGGCGGTTGTGAAGTCGGTGCGAAACGCTGCGCAGTCCAAAAGTAAGCGCCGGTATGCACAGCGCCAGCGTGCAGGAGGATTGCAGACAATTTATAAGCCAGAGTTTGAATGGCACTAGTAACCGGTCTATGGGAATTCCCGAGAATTTCAAAGTCCCGGGACACGAAACAGCCTACAATCACAGTCCCGGGACTTCGAGACTTTTGAAGCCTACAATGCAGTTCTTCCGAAAAGCCAATTAGTGCAGTTTTACTTATAATCGAGGTAAAAAAGTCCATCTTCTGTGACTGTGAGGTGTGGTGGCCAGTGTGAAAATATTTTGACAAGCATACAGCTCGTGGTCTTCTCTCTAGGTGAGCTTTCCAAAGTTTCGAAGAACCGCTTCGCCAAGTATATATTAGTCAATACCGAATGAACTTCACAAAAGCGTCGTTGCAAAAAAAAAAAAAACACCACACCATACTCACATCATTAGTCTTACCAAATTATCTGTGAACTGAAGAGCGTCGCTGCGTTCGCACCAGTACTGCCATTTTATGAATAATGGTCGAATATGACGGATTTCTACAGTACATCTTTTAACATCGTTGGATATGTTTTAGTAGGTAGGTAAGTAAAATATAATCTGTCCGCCCGCTTTGTAAGACACACGCATAGCACACGCGCGAACCACGCGTGTAAACGCATGCCGCACACCATCTTAAAACACGCACACATATAAACTAGCGTAGTTACGCAGTGTCTATATGCACATTATGATATTGTAGATGACCAAGTAGCGTCATATGACCGGCAGAGGGGAACGCCATGCCTTGCCACCTCCTTTTTAAATGCTCTAAGGGGACTCGAGACAACTAAAATTACGAGAGCCGGCTCTTCGAGACACGAGACGTCCCGGGACCCAAAAACCCTAATGGGTATACCTTTACCCACCTATAATACGAATTAAAACTATCATCAGCCGAAAAAAGTTGTCCGTTACGAACGGTTAGTAACCGTGGTATTTAGGTACCACCAGTCGTATATACGTACAATCGGAGGTACTACGGTGACCGACACGTGACACTGATACCATCAGCCGGAAGACATCCACCATTGAGCATAGACCATTAAATTATTGACCCATAAAACGTCACTGAACGCTCGTTGCAGGGGGAAACCCCCAAGGAAGTTGAATGTATTTCTAAAACGGTTTCCCATAATCACCACGTCTTGATGATCGCAAAGACAAAGTATAACGCTACGTATAATGTACCGAGGAGAATATTGTTGTCCATTCCCTAGCTTATGTCAAGCCTAGTGGCCCAGCCCAGTCAAATGAACTAAAAAGGGGTCCCACAGTCCCCTTCTTAAAGGTTCTTATAAAAATTCAGGGTTTTTATACACACAGTTATGCAGTCAGCGTCAAGTAGATTCGGAGATGAATAAATCAAAAATACCGGCATAGTTTTCGAGATTTTATTTTGACATATACTTACCATGTACTTATTTTAAATGTATCACATTATTTTTATATGAAATACAATGTTACAGAAAAGTTAAATAGGTACCTACAAGTGTTTTACACACTACTACATATTTTTGAGATTATTAAATGCGGTAATGTTTACTAAGTTCTTATATACTAGAGATAATATGAAAAATGTTTCAAAAAGGGAAAATAAACAATAAATACTATATCTACCTAAGTCATTAAGCAATCTAGAAAATTTTAGGATTCGTCTACACCAACGTAAACATAATATTAATTAAAATTATGTTTTTAAACATACCCGTATCTTAATAGAATTTTTAAAAGGGTAGCAAATACCCACGCTACCTACGTATTCGTATACGGCAATAAAAATTCCGGGTTATGACCCGACCTGCTCAACCACCACGCCACGGAGGCTGTCAAGTTATGACGTTTAAGATTTTTTTTGCCTAACGTTGCACCATAATCACAGTAGGTGCAACCCACCGGGTTGGATGGGGTGTCGGGTGGGTTACACCAGCTTACTTTAGCAATAACAATCATGGACATTTCAGTTAAAGTACCGGTTAGGTAAAAAAAATGTTAAATGACGTCATAACTTTAACTGTGATTATTGTGCAACTCAGCCTAAAAGTTGCATCAAGTTAAACTGGCGTAGCAACTGGACTACTGGACTACCTATTGCTACAAGTAGCAATACAATATATTTATTGAGTTTCTGTATTATCCTCATGGATATAAGAAAGAACGTCTCGTCTAAAATGGTTAATATGTACTTTAGACATCTCATACAGAAGTAATCGTTAGGCTTTTAGATATATGTAGAATCTAAATACGTTTGGTGTATACGAAGTCGCTTAACTTTTCTGGATAATTTAATTGGAATCAAGTCACTGCACACTCGCATATACTGTGCAATGCGCAGTAAGGGCCTATGAACTTATGCACATGACATTTTAAGTTGCGCCTCTGCACAGCTGCTACAACAGCAGTAAGCGCACCGATAGCGTCTAAAAATGTGCATGCGCAGGAGAAATAAAAGCGCGCATATAAAAAAAAACTGTCGACATAAACAACGTAACCGGATTAAAAATTATAATTATAGTTATATCCATTATTTGGAAAATTAACTGTTATTAAAATGCGGACAGTATAATTTTATTATTTATATCAACACCTAATGCAGCTACAAACTACTCCGCACGTCAAACTGTACGACCAGATTTGCACATATATAAGCGCAAAAAACTACACCACATAAAACCTACTATAAAACCATATAATTACTGCGCAAATACGTAAAGGGATTGCGAAATTCTTAGACAGCACTAATGATGGCAACCGCAACTGCAGACAAGGAAAGTAATAATACAGAACTTGTAAAATTAAGAGCGAGTCATGTCAACGAAACTGACGCTCTAAAGCTTGATCATGCGCATATGATTTACATACAGTCATATGATTTTATTCAGTGGTATAAAACTTGCGAACAAATCCCCCAAAAAAATATCATCAAAATGCATGGCTTAGTTGAAAACGATTTATATTTTGAGTGCATAAGTAACTGCTCTCTATGGTGGGTAACTTTCAAAGCAGCAGTTGCGTGACATTACTGCAGTAGGTACTACAATTTCGACTGCTGCGGTGGCAGAGGGGCGCTTCGAAACAACCTTTTTTTGGCCAAATTCTAATGTCCAATTTCACCAACCATAAAAATTTGTGTCAAATTAGTATTATTAACACTTGCAAGCAATGCTAATTATGTAACGCTTTACTACGGTATAGGTAATTTTGAACCGTTCGTTGGTGAAATGAGACATCAGTATCTCTCCTTTATATGTACCATTAAAATATTTTAAGTAATGAGATCTTATATTTTATAGATCAAAATTCTAACACAACATTTATTATGGATTTATTTTAATGACATTAATTCTGTCATCTAACACCTAATACACATATTGATACAATTACATTGATTACTTGTTTTTTTTTTGTATTACATAATATCGGTCAATACATTAACTAAAGCACTGTTTATGTTTTGATCAGAAATATGTAGTTTATGTATATTTATTAAGACAATTGTTTACGGTTATTATCCATGACATTTAAACTAATTACATTAAAATAGGTACACATGATAAGTGCCAAATTAAAAAAAGTGTACGTCGTGCGTAATCAATAACAAATAGACGCATTACTGATGCTTAGAGCCGTAAATTATCAGTCTTAAAAATTATATAAAAACGTACTACGTTTCATATTTTGCAAAGTAAATAAAAAATATAATTAATTACACGCAGGACGTTAGTGTCGATTCCGTACAGCATTCACTAAACAAAACTAAGATATCTGACATTATTATATCTCCATTATCAGAACGGTACTACAGCAACTACCTCTAGTTAAACTTTAAAGAATGCGACATGGCAACAATAATAGAAAAAAGTGCAATTAAATACCTGCAAGCTTCGTATAGAACAGGGCCTAATCAAATACCATAATTTCAAGTGTTATTATACATAATATTACTTATCTAGATCATAGTCACATTTAAACGGTTCGAACATTTTATACATTTCATAAAAACATTAATTATATAAGACTATTATTTTACAACCAAAGAAATTATTATTGTAATCGAAATAGCCGCGTTTTCACGTAGTTGAATCCGCCCCAATTCAAAGTGCAACGGCGAACTAGCATTATATCACACAATATGATATAACTTATCTGCCAACCAAGCGTTAAAAATATACTGGGTGTAATTGAATTCATTAGCATCCTTTGAAACTAGATACCTACTCCTGATACCGGTCACGTGTGGACCAAAATTTTTGAATTCTAACACATTGGTTTGGTAATAATAACTTCAAAAAATGGAATAACTTACTTTATCAAATGCTACAATACAAAATTTAATTAAAACAATGAATTACTGTTTTTAATTAGTACATACAAGGTATAAAAACGTTTAAATGTATCAAAATCATTTGTGCCAACTGCGTTAGGCGCCGCGGTAACCTTCATAATTTTCAATAAAAATATTTTCATTTACACTCTTTACTCTTTAATAATCATCTATAAATGATGTACTATCATCGGCTCAATTATGCTAATGAATTAAATTACATCCTGTAGAAGAGCGGGGTTTAACCAAAATTATTAAGAAATTTCATCATTCAATAATGTTCCCAATACACAAATTTAATTTTCTTTGTAATCAATTTGTAAATGAGAAATATAAAGTAGTAGTTAAATAAAACCGCTAAAATAACCTTAATTCATGAGTTCATGACATAATAAATATTTATACAACTGTTTTGTTAATCACACAAACTTAATAGCCAAACACTAGCCCTAAGCACACTGTGCGCATCTAAATTTGATTTCCCCATAATTATAACAAAAAGACATTAACGGAAACAATAACATTTCGAGCGGTTTATTTCAAATGACATTTA
Source organism: Ennomos erosarius (assembly GCA_963580505.1). Taxonomy (NCBI): domain Eukaryota; kingdom Metazoa; phylum Arthropoda; class Insecta; order Lepidoptera; family Geometridae; genus Ennomos; species Ennomos erosarius. Next base: position 10,346,521 of record OY756977.1, on the reverse strand, counting down.
TAACGAACTGTTCTAATTCTAAGATATTAATTCCATGCTCACTGGATTGACTTGCATATTATGATACTGCTTATTTACAAAATTAAAGCCACTTCTACACCGAAATGCATGAAAGTTAATATATATAATATTTTAAATCTCTTGTAACGTTTGTTCCGTTCTTACGTTCATTTCGTGATATGAACACGTCAAGGTTGTTGTTGTCAGATTTTAGAATCAATTTATCAATGTGTAGCTCTTTGAATCACTTTGTAACGATTGTTTAACGTCCATCGATTTAGCGTTATCACTTAAATCACTTTCAAATCATTTTTTCATATTACGCAACAACCATATTATTATACTCTGGCTGCGGTAATGGTGGAGTCAGGACTCATACTCTCACTTATACACCGGTTCGTGGCTCTAGTATTGGTTCAGAGGTTAATATTCTCTGTCTCTTTCTCTCTCTCCTTCATACGTTTCCAGTACATATTCAAAGTACGTGATCTAGCGCACTGACAGTTGACGAATACAAAATGTCAAGGAAAGAGGAGGTCGTCAGTGAGGGAAATAGCGATAGTGGAGTCTGGGTCAAATATATACTATACTTTTTTGAAGTGTGGACTCCAACTTAACCTACATCTTCGTCGTTGTATTAGTATACTTTAATTACACTTCAGAAAGGTTGTTTTCAACCTCTTCGGATTCAGCTGAATAATCACCTTCGTTAGCTGTATTGTACCTACAATACACGACATTGGCGAAATGGTAGTGAAGTTCTCACGGAATCGACGGTCAAATGGTTGTAGTTCATGTAGTCAAACAACTTGTAATGCTTTTGGAGTTCATTTAGAAATAAATGATGACTACATTCTATAGAATTCAGTCAGCAAAAATCGTTACCAGTACCGTAACAGTAATCACGAGGCAATTTTATACGCAATATTCAATCTCTTTCAACAGTAACATGTATTTTTACATTTATTAATATTTCATACAATTAAAAATCACGTGCATTTTTCCTATATTTACAGTATATCGTAACATCTTATTAGTTCATAACTGTAATATTTAGTACAATAATAATTATAAATTTAAAATTTTTATTTACAGAATCGACATTCGATCTCTATAATGGCAAATGGTGCCAAATGGTTTACAGCGAATGAAATAAGATTTAAAATTACACCTTTATATTACAGTATTCTACACTTACAAGCAATTAAAAGTCTTTGCACATTTTGCATAACACTATCCGCTTCACTGACATTTCGGTCTTAAATATATACACATATTTTTAAATAGTTTTGATGTCCCAGTCCAACATGAATTAATACATAACCCATAGCTCTTTTTCATGGCTGATACGTCATCTATATTATAACATACTAAAAAATAAAACTATACCGATACTTTGGAAATAGTCTGCCCGTCTTCCCAATTAAAAGTAGTATCAATCTTTACTACGTTAATATTGTAACAACCGATGAAATAGATCACTATAAGTTGTAATATGCTTATTTATAGGAAGCACTTTTTACTCACTAAATAAACAATAAAATATTCCATTACAACCTGGTTCAGTGACTGTAGTCAAAAAAAAGCTTATTTTGGCTACGAGTAATCAGTTAAATTAGCTGGATGGATCTAGAAAAGTTAGACAGCTTTGACAAAACCAGCTACGTTTTATCATCAGCATGAACTACGCGAACCACTTGCGCGAATGAGGCATTTCAATCCCATCGATTCCAATATTTTCATGTAATCTTTTTTTCAATAAATTCAGGCTGCACGAAAAACAATTAACTTTCACGCTTTGTGCACAATGCAAGGATTAATAATGTAAAATTAGAGTATTTTAGTTTTACGATTGCAAATTGCCACGTGTAGGTAATCTATTCATCTTGATTTTCATCCGGTGAAGACGGTAAGTCGATTGTAGTATTGGTATCGAAGACATATGGTGTGACTCGTCCTACTAGTCGCGAAGGCCGTTGAGAGCGCGCGAAAGTACGGTGCAAGCCGGTCGGTGACGCGGGCACGGGGCCGACCATCGTAGGCCGGCGCAGCGTCGGTGGCGGACCTACCAACGCCACCGGCCGGTTCAGTACAAGCCGTTCAGACGACGAGCGCGGCGTCAGACACCGCGAACTTAGACGCTCTGTATTGGCATGGACTACAGTAGACACATTTTTAAAAACAGTATTTTTGTACTGAGGCACTACCAAAGTGGAACTGCCGGAGCTATGCGAAAGCCTGAGTGACGGTTTTGGGTGCACAAATGTTGTAGCGGGTGTAGGTTGCGCGTTCGCCGGCGGGCACACTACGTCTGCAAATATTTGTAGCGGAGCAGGATTTGCTATAATTTTCTTTGCCGTACGCGGGGCGACACTGCTCGCGGATGGTTTTTGCTGACTGTTTCCAGCAGTCGATCGCTGAGCAACCGAATAGGTGCGCGGTCCCGGAAACGTCCGAAGCCTCGACACCGAGTGGTGTTCCATGAATGAATGTTCAGGTGGACTCAGAGAAGCAGCTGTTATAGGCGTCGTGACAGCGGTGGTCACCGTGCTTTTGCTGGCAGTCGCCAACTCATTCGTTGCTGCTAATTTGATAGTGCAATGACTACCAGTGTTTGTAATGGTTGGTGTCGCAGTGGTTATTGTACATAGAGTCGTAGGCGCGGGAGAATCACTATGAGCCGCAGCCACAGTCTGTATGTGAGGACTGTTCGTCCTTGGTGTGACCACCGAGGCCGTCGTAAAAGTTATTAAGGCCATCGGGGAAGACCCACTACTAATTTCAGAAGGTTCCGTCGACGACGCATACATTACGGGTCTAGCGGGAAAAGCGTATACATTTTGCTGACCACGAGTTCTAGAATACGTATAAGCAGTAATCGGTGCGGTAGTACAAGGCGTTAAAGTTTCTGTGGAAGTGTCATTACCAGTCAATCGATTCCTTAATTTAGAATGGGTGTCTGTAGATCCCGTCGGCAATGCAGTGCCATCGGCAGATCCCGGCACCGAAGGCGACGCTACTGCCGAAGAAGTTAATGCGGCAGTAGTAGGTATCGAGCTCTGGAAAATAGGTATGCCATACGCCAAACGCGAAGTTCTAGTCCTATCTCCAACTGGCATAGAAGGTGCTATAATATACGTTGTTTGAGATGGTGTTACGGAAAATGCACGCGTAGTAATGTTAGATGAGACCGCAGATGCAGAAGCCGAGTTCTGGCTGCTGGACGTGGCGTGTACATTGGGTAACATAGACATTATCATTCGATTAATCTGTCTGGCCGCAGGCTCTACAGCTGTTCTAGACGGCGAGTCTGATGTGCCACCCGTGGTTATAGTATACAAACCTGGAGTCGGGGTTCCAGACAACAGAGTGCGCGTCAATGGCGTCATGTTCGAAGCTCCCGGTGATTTCAACGTCGTTTTACTGTCGCACGGATTTACGGTTGAAATCAGCTGATTTGACAGAATTGTGACGGGACCGCGACTTCTGTTGGCGTCGGTGGACATTGCTGATGCCGATAGCGAGCTTGACTCACCCGGCGTACTCGGCACATGCGTCGCAGACAACAACGTGTTACGAAGTTTACTCAACGCTTCCGGGGTGATCGCCGTTATAGTGTGTGTGCCTAATATTGCCGCAGCGCCGGTGGTCGAATCCTGATTCGACGCAGCAGTGTTACGACTGGTGATTATTTCAGATCCTACCGGTGACGTCACGAGATAACCTAGGCTACAGGTAGTGTTCATTTGATTGTTAGCAATAGAAAATAATATTTGATTTCGAGGTCTTGGTGTGGAGTCTGCGATCGTTGGCAACACTTGAGAACCGACTCCCGCAGTAACAGTAGGACTCTGCGCTGCTCCGAGGGAACTAGTATTCGTTGTGAAATCGGAAGAAATGGCTAGATACGATGCCTTTCCGCCTGCAATAGCGAATATTTGAGATTCAGTTGTCTCAGCTACACTTCGGGAACCTTTTGTGAGAGGAACTTTCCTTGCAGCATATAACGTAGTACCAGGTGCAAAAGCAAACCTGTTCTGAGTAAACACAGTGCGAGATGCGGCGGTGGTAGTTGTTGTGGTGGTATAGGTGTTCACATGAGTTACAGAGTACGGAGTGCGAATGATACGGCCCGTATAAGAAATTCGGGGTTTCGCTGTTTTTGTTGCAGTCGGAGCACAATTTGTTTCGGGTGAAGGCGATAACATGGTTAACCGAGACCGAAGCAGAGTATCGCCCGTGCCCGAATGCGAAACGTCATCAGCGTTGGCCGCCGGAATGCCGATAGAAGACTGAGTAGAAGACAGTCCCAACAAATCCAATGAGGCCGACGAATTGCTGGCGGTTTTCGTGGTACAAGGCGGCACACGCGAGGTATTCGTCGGCGTCGAGTTCAAAGTAGTCGCAGGCCGGTCATATGATGCCTGCATTGGTGATATAATACTTACGGGCGTTCGGGGACCGGAGATGGTATGCGAAGTTACTGTACGTGTCGTTGACAAGCGACTTCCCGAAGGGTACGTGCTTGGTGAATAACGAGACCTGGAAGACACGTCAGACATCGTTTTGGATATTTTAAAAGCGTCAGCAACCGTACGCTTACTGACTTTCTGCGCGACTACTGTTGCTTGCGTTCTAAGTATTGTACCAGTATTAAATGCATTGGTCGATTTTGTGGCAGTATTTGCAGTTCGAATAACCGTATGTGTAGCAGCGGTAGATCTTGAGGAGCCCGCGTGAGTCGCACTCTGTGGAGATGAATTTATCAAAAGCGGACTCTGTCCCTTAGAACGAGAACGAGAGCGAGAGCTCTTCTTCGATTTACGGCTCGAACTTTTACGGTGCGAATGCGAACCGTGAGATCGTCTAGAAGACTTCTTCTTTTTAGACGAAGTTCTTGATGATAAATTCCGATATTTTTCAGACTCACCGGTCGCGGTGGGTCGTGAGCTACTCACTAGTGGTTCGTCATCTAGAACGAACGGATTGACAGCAATCTGATTCGGAGAATTCGGGCTAGCAGGCCTGGAATTCGGTTTCATAATCGCGGTCGCGGTCCGGGTCAGATACGCGGGGTTAATGAATGTATCCATTTCCATTGGTTTTATAAACGTGTTCGAAGCCGTGGTCATCGGTATGGTAGGTAGAAATACATCGCCAGCGGAAGTGAACGGCACCGCACTCGGAGAAGAGTACCGCGAGTATTGTGATGCATAAGTTACCTCAGCGGAAGCGCTATTCATTGAACTTTGTAAACCGTTACCAAGCATCACGTCTTGGCGAATCATATCCAGTATATTTACAGAGTCGCTGGCGGTGGGCGAAACCTGTGGCCTCATGAGATTTGGAAGCATCGATGGAAGACCAAGTGGTTCGTCGTCTGATAAATTATAATACGACATACTAACGTCCGGCGAAGTCGGAAGTAATTCACTGAATGAGGTGCCTTGAAACAAGTCCTCGTTAAACATGTTGGTGGGTTCAGGTTCTGTACATGGGAGCAAATCTAAAGACAAGCATTGTGTTAAATCTAATGCAGTGGAAGAAGAACTAGTGACCGACACATCCCCTGCAGTCGCACCCGTCGGTGCAGCCGCAAGCGGAGTGTGGGGCAAATGTCAGTGAAGCGTTTTCGACCTTTTCGATCTCTTCAGCGCCTTGGAGATCCTCACCCAGGTAGGCACGAATGCTCTGGAATAGATAAATACAACATTGGTATAGTAGTTGCTTCTTACACTTGAAGGGTTATAAATTAATAGAAAATTGAGCGAAAGGATACGTGGCGGATAATCTTAAGGTACGTCACGCTCAGCGCGCCTAATTCAATTTTTTTTGTGTGGTGTGCTAATTATAGCTTAATTACACAACGCAATTACATGAAAACTAGTTTTCCGCAAATAAATAGAATGTATCAACAAATTAGGATTAAAAGTATCACGTAAATATCATTGGTTTAGCAAGGGAATGTAGCAAAGCAATGGTTTAATGGCGTGCCTTCACTGCCAAGGGAAATGCCTTAATGGTGCGTTGATAAGGATTATGATGAAGACAATGTAGGGCTCTATTAGCATGAATCACCAATCACTAAGGATGATAATGCAACCACTAAGGATGAGGATGTCATCAACCAGAGAAATTAAACCTTGCCAGGACCCTCGCGGCCTAAGCGGATGCAAGCATGAGGGCTTTTGATAAAAGTATTTTTTGCCAATTTTCTCTTTTCTGGAGCGTGTAACTCAAAAACGGTTGAGAAAGTGTATTATAACAAAGTTGTAGACAATTTTATGAGCTTTCATAGTGTAGAAGGATTTTTGTTCTAGGACGCATCGTTTCCGAGATATTGATGAAAACACAAAAGTGGCACCTTTGGACCCCGTCCCCCTTCCGGCTTACCCCTGGGGGGGTCAGGACTTTTAGTATGTTTATCTCCTGAGTATCCTTAACAAGTTTCAGAAAAAATCGCTTAGGTCTCCACTCATTCACTCTACACCCCCTTTAGGCCATTCATTGACTGGACTATTCTTACATTTCTTGTCCCATTTTCAAACTGTTCCTCTTTACATTCTATCTCTGTGCTTAAATATCAGCTACTCTGAACTCTGTACATGTTTATCATACTAGAATATGTTCTGATTTAATTTTTTATAATGCACTCATGAAAGTGGAGAATCTTGTATATCCACTTCCAACGTTAAGTCGAACGTGTAGTGCGACTGAGACAGCAATATAAACATCTGATTCTTCAGAAATCCAGTAATGACGTATTTGAGTACTAATGCAATTAATAACTTAATTATATAGAGCGTCTTTGAAATGAGGCCTAAATGTGGGAACGTACTCAGGTCGATTTATTTGTAGACTGCAATATGTACTGTATCATTTAAGGACGTGACTGCGTACAGAGATTTTTTCAGTCGTTCAAACGCTAGTAAATAATTGGAATTGCCTCGTTTTAAACCTGTTCATCGCAATCACTTTTAATTAGAGTCTGGCAAAGCCAACTCTGCAATGGAGTATTTTGGAACCCCCAAAAAGATTAGAAATATTATTTCATATAGAAAATCAGTTTTTTATGCCATTACCTGTCAATTTCATAACATATCAGTGTATTAAGCAATTTAAATTTTCTGATTGGTTGTGTTTTCGAAAACAAGTAATGGTTCAACCAATTTAAAGTGTTAAAAGTTTTTTGCAGTATGCACTGTGCTACCATGTACAAGATTTTATATTACACCAATTTAAACCACTGCAGAGTTAGGTTTGCCCGACTATATTATATAATATAATACTCGTACTATCACAAATAGAACAGTTTTGAGACCTAACGTGATGTTAAAAGATAGCTATTAAAGCTACCTATTTAAGCACACCTAAACATATTGCTACAAAAAGGGTACCGTCTACGAACCAATCATCCTGTAATAGTACATTATGATATAAGTGTGCGAAGTTGATTATCACACTGAGGCGGTATTATGCGCGCGAGCCGCAGGGGAGCGCGATAAGGGAGCCGAGAGTGTAATGATCAACGCACACCCATGTCATACGACGTTTTTCATCACAGTATGCGAGGAAAAACAGACATGTATTGCTAATAAACTTGATAGTTTCTTATTCTCAGATTCTCACGCGCCGTAATTACCTATTGAACATAGTAGTAACTAAAGGTTATATGCTGTGGTGAGCGAATCGCAGATTAGAGAAAAAACGTTTTGTTTTAGTGGTGCGAATAATATCGATGCAGCCATAATAAATTAAGAAATATCTAGAAAAAATATAATAAAGTGAATAACAATGTATTCTGAACATAACTTACTGTGAATAATTCATAAAATTAAATGTTTACTAAGGAGGTACCTGTCAGATTTTTTTTCTAATCTGTGGTAATATCAGTTACGAAATCTACACTCTCTATCTCTTTCATTTTAAATGTAGATGAAAGTGACGGATATCCTAAGTTTAGAACCGAAACGTTGTCGATGGATTGAGAATAGGGGTATAAAGGGGGAATCTGTATAAGCCAGGGTATTTTTTTTCTATGGGTAATACTGAATCTGTATAAGCCACCCGGCTTATACAAATTAAAAATTCTTCTGTATAGGTATTTTACTTGAAGCGAGATACACACTTAACTAAATCGTGTTATCATCATAAACCACTAGTGGTGTAATGTAAAGTAAAAAGCACACGTTGGAAATTTCTTGGATTATGATCCTAAAAGCGGTAGGATAACAGCCAATTTACGAGCAACTGTGATGAAAAATATTAAGAAGATAGCTGAGATATAGATGAAATTTCTCCGGTTGTATTTTTTGGGGTCGGATGTAAGATATGGAAATGTGAAATGAATGTGCAGAACAGCAAGACTGGTTATCCATTCTAACCATCATTAACAATGTGTGTACGTCATGAGTCGAAAAATTAAATATTAATGAAAAACAATATAATCAGATTGTAAAGTATAGAGGACGACAAAAGAATAGTCGGTGCGAATAAGGACAATCAAGAATGGAATGAAAAACTGCCCGGTAATTAGCTAATTAGTTATTAATATAAGTGATCATCATCAGCCTGATGTCATTCAGAACATAGGCCTCCTCCATAGAGCACCACTTGGAACGGCTTCATTAAATGGCTCCCAGAGGTTTAGACCAGGTCATCGGTTCACCTAGTGAGAGCTGGCGTACGCTGGATCTTCCGATTCGTGGTCACCGCTGGAGAACTTCTCTTCCTCATCGGCTGTTGGTTCTACGAGCAACGTAGTCTGCTTATTGCCATTTAAACTGGTTAATTTTCAGATCTAAATCGGTTTTTTCAGTTCTCCAGCGGATCTTCTCAATTCCTATTTTATCTCGCAACAAATCCACGAGTGCGTCTCTCTCTCCATACCGCCTATTGTGACACTTAGTTATAAGATTTATTACTGTATTTTTCTGTAAAATGGTGTTTTCAATAAAGAGTGTATCTATCTATCTATCTATCTCGTTGTACGGTTTTGAGCTTACTATAGTAAAAAATCATACTAAAGTATTGTATAGTGCCAAAAAGTAATCACGGGCACACGCTGGTAGAAAACTTTTGTTTATAGCTCTGTGGAATATTGGATGAACTTAGGGGCCGAAACTACCCGAACGCTGGACATTCATGTTGGATTCTCCATGCGACCTCTTTGTCGAAGTTGGAAAGCCTTTTTTATATAGGTAGACATATTCGTCGACAGTTCCGATAGTATCGCACCTACCAATTACCGTTATACAATAGGCTTTAGTAATGATTTTCATCTTATTCATGTTCATCTTACGACTAACCTGTTCACTGAAATCACTGAGTTCTTTGAGCACAGTCTCAAGGTTCTCCAGCGACTGGCATTATGGCTCAGTGGCAAAAGGTTGGCGATGTACTTGCCATTTATGTTGATGGCTATTCAGTCCACGAGCTTGAAAACGTCTTCCAACGCGACATTTTTGAAGAAATAACGTCTCTATTTCTCGTCTCTCGCCTTTTTGTCAAAACAGCCGACTGTACTCTTTGGTCTTATTTTTTTTTATGTATCCTCTTGTGGTCTACGGCGCTAAAACCTTTTCTAAAACCGGCTTGTTGAGTGGCTAAAACCCATTACGTCCACCTGCGTGCACAGTTTGTAAGGTTTGTCAGGGTGTACTCATTACTCAAGGTTTCGTTATTTAATAAAAAAAAACTTTACGCACATTTCTATCGTTATATCTTCCCCGATAACGGAATGAAATCGATTATACAGGTGTTTTCAAGAGAAAACCGACTATATGTCACCGTCTTTTGGTTATTCCGTCGTTTATTTATAAACAGATTCTTTATAAATAAACGAAAACCAAACCAGTTATTTATAAACCGTCGGTTTATTGTAAACTGACAGTTTGTCTTACAATAAAACGGATGATTTTTCGATTATTTATAAATAGTCGTTGCTTAGCGGCGAGTTTATAAACAAACGGTTTTTAGTAGCGTTTAATTGTGAACTAACCCGTTTTAATGCACCATCTTTTGCTGTAATTTATTGTTTCTTTAAAGGCATTGTCTATAGTGGCTAACCAGTAGGTTACGACAACGAGCGAAGAGTGTTAGGTTAATTTTGACCACACTAGAAGTACACAATACGATAAAACGAAGTGATACCGATTAATTATCATCATCATCATAATCATTATCAGCCTGACGACGTCTACTGCTGAACATAGGCATGGGGCCGATTAACTATAAATAACCGAAAAAATCATCCGTTTTATTATACGACGAAATTGTTAGTTTACAATAAATCGACAATTTATAAATAACCGCGTTTTTTATAAACAGTCGGCTCTTACAAAAAAGGCTGTGACATATACATCGTCAAACACATTATCACTTCACATCAGCAGAAATTTGATCTAAAGCAAGTATTTAAATAACCAGTCAAGTGCGAGTCGGGCTCGCGCACGATGTGTACCGTACCATTGTTTATAAAAACGAGTAAAAAAATAACGTTTATTGTATGGGAGCCCCCTTAAATATATATTTTATTGTTTTTTAGTATTTTTTTATTATAGCAGCATTAAAAATACATCATCAGTAAAAATTAAATTACGGTTTATGAGATACAGCCTGGTGACAGACGGACGGATAGACAGACAGACAGACAGACAGACAGACAGACGGACAGCGGAGCCTAGTAATAAGGTTCGCTTTACCCTTTGGGTACGGAGCCCTAAAAAGGGGACGATACAACTACAGGTACCCCACATACAAATTTAAGTTTTCAGCCCAGATAATATAATACCTATACAGTACAGATGCCTCATCCCATAAAACGGAATAACGCGGGTTTATTTTACGAATTATTTTATTTCTGCATTATGCAAGATTATCAAGCGACATTTATTGCGTGTTGGCGAAGTATTGGGCCAAATAAATACACTGGACACTAACTAGTAACTCTCTAGACACGATTACTAATTTTTTTTTTACGTTCGGGCTATTTTTCATTTGTGCCGGATGAGACCCCATGGTTTTCAGGTTTGTCATTTAGCTTTGCCTAATAGATAAATCTTTTGCGAATACTACAACTCGATGTCGAACTTAATACGTAAAGGTATTCAAGGCACGCAATATGTCTTTTAAGTTTACCGTAAGCCGAAATATCAACTGTAGTGTGGAATTCAATCCCAGTCTTTCATTAGCTCCAGGTTCCATTTTCCACAGCTGTTCTGAGAGTTTCAGTCTTACTTCAGTATTAGGCCTTAAAGAACTTGGATCTATCAGCTTGGACAGTTTCCACCAACCCAATATTTAACTCATTCACTGTGTCGTATTAGGCTAGGGACTAACTAGGTTATGATGAAGTCTATCTCATTTGCGGTAGAACCGTCGGGGCTAATGCACGCCCACATCCTGGATGGCAGCTTCTCGTATTCCTTCTACATGAAGTCAGCCAGCCTCTGGCCCCTGGGATTCCACTGCTCTGCTTAAATAGGCTCTTATATATAATAGGCTGCTCATCGACGATCCTCGTACCAAACTTGGCATTAAATTATCCCACTACGATTCGGATATAAATATCATCATACTATATTCTCCTTCATCATCTGAGTTTGCCGAGTTCGGTGCGTATACCTGTAGGACCTTAAGCGAATGCCGAACACAGAAACGCTGTTTCTGCAGTAAATAATTTGACTAATGTATATGATGAAAAGAAGAAGTACTAGCGAGATCCAATCGCTATTTAGCGCGAATGCTTTTTTATAGTTGGAAGAAAAAATAAATTAAGAGCCTTACAAATGTGGCTTTTATTTGCAAACTAACACTCGCTCAAAAGTCACTTTCTGCTCAATTCAATAATTAACCTTATAATCCGTCTGCAAATAATTAAGATATACTGACTTTTGTGGAAGATCAGGAACTTCCTCGCCGAATGCGATTACCGGTAGCGTGTCAGTGATCTCAATGAATTGCAAGTCGCGGACAGGCTGCGGCCACACAGAATAATCCCCGCGGGAGTGTGTCTGCGAGGAGCTAGGCCCCCATGGGTCGCGCTGTCGTTGCCGCAGCCGCTCCACGTGCCTTTGCTCGCGAATACGCCGCATGTGCCATCTGGAATATATACGCTCATTGCCAACTGTTTCGAACGTGCACTAAACAATGCTATGCTAAGCCGCCAGCGAATTAGCTTAGCACTGCCAGCGCCATTTAAACAGCTCGACACCTGCACTTGCAGTGTGAAACTATTTCGCTTGTAGCGTCATTCAAAAAACGCTTCCAACTTACACAATTTTTTTAAAAGCACCTTTTTATTTAAAGCTTAGCTTTCAATGGCCGAACATGGAAATATCCCGTGTTGGCCCAAACTCTGTGAAACTTGCAATAGCCATTTATGAACTTGTACTCAGTAATTATAGACTACCGTTCGTGTAAAATCAATAATGCTCAGCTAAATTCACCTGTCAACGACTAAAGTTATAGGCTGTTACTAAAATATTGCAGCCGCTATAACCTTTTATAGACGACCTAGAAAATAGATCTGACTGGGGACGCTGCGCAGTAGGCAAAGATAAAATCGATATATGGATAATACTATTATTAAACTATAGTTAAAGGTTCCATTCCTGGAATTTACAAAATCGTGTTCCATATATCACCAATAATAATAAAATGAACCGGTGTCTGTTTGTTTAGAACATACATATATGTTTGGTTGATAAAACAGCTGACACTGCCGAGTTTTACAATAGGGTATTTTTTATCTCGGATAAGTCAGCTTGTAAAATTAAGTTTCTTATGTATAAACTATGGGTGAAAACGCAAAGCACCTCTATTTTTCTATAGCAGAGCCTTAAAATGTGTGCACGTTGACACTGACCCACGTTAACGTCCATAAATAGCTATTTCAAGCCGCAACTAGCTCATTAAAAAAGTTATATTCTATGCTATTTGAATAGAAGACATTTTTGGGAATATAAATTTTAGTGCTCGTACAAAAATTGATTCTAAACGTTTTTACTAGTCAAACGCCAACGCGCTGCGTACTTAACCATTTAATTGCAATTAAATTGTACACATGCCGTGCGACCGACATTCCCTCATTTAAACACCATCATGCATACAGAAAAAATATATATATATATATAAATAAATAAATAAAAATAATACAACGCTCTAAAAACACAAAATAAATGAAATGTAAAATATTGCAATACAATTCTACTACAATAATATATTCATTCAATCAGTAAAAATATACGCATAGCCATGTACACAACATACTCCGCATACATACAATATACATAATATTTCTAACATCATAATACTTGACGTTTTATGCTGTCTCGGAATAATGTAACTATCTAAATTAGGGTCTTAGTGGCGCTGCAACTGTTGATGACGTCTGTGACGCTTAACACCAGGCAAAAAGACTAGCACTTAACAATTCATTTACATAAAAAAACGACGCGGTAGGTATATATGGGCGGACTTTCAGTGTTATTCTGCTATTCAGTATTAGAACCTAACTTTAGTGACGTGTTATTTATTCATATTAAGGAAGGTCAACAATTGACTATTGGTAAAAATATCAGAAGGACCCATTTTACTTTCGTTCAAAGAAATTTATAGGGGACTTTAACTTTAGTACCTTTTCATTTGTGGATCGAAGATATTTCAAACTATTTGTCAATAAAACGCTGATGGAGAGCCCCGCGTGTAAATTTAGTATATTTATTGCATATCAATGTATAAAGCAAACTCACAGACCGGTTTTAGTTTTGCTATAAGACCATTTACTTCGATTCTGATATGGCATTTCAGCTAACAAAAACTATTGCATTTTCGTTTTAACCGCATTGTATCGCTATATTAATAAATATATACAATTTTGTCATCATGTTTACAAATAGAGAATGGAGTAGATGTTGCTGCGATGCTCAATTAGCTATTAGGACTATAGTTAAGTACAAACAATCTTCCGTATGTCACCTTGGATTTAAATGTGAAAGCGCGTAGCTATTGTTTAGTTAAGAGCAATCAATCGAGTACGTTGATCTTACAGTACCAAGTTCCGAGGAAATTGCAGAGGTAATTGGAATGTTCAGTACTGTACTCGTATACTCCTCATCAACAGCCTGAAAACGTCCACTGCTGAACATATGCCTCCTCAGAAAGCGCCACTTTGAGCGGCTGCTCGCTTCCTACACCTCCTCGTATACCCTAAAATATTTATATAAAATACCAGGACAGTGCACAGTAACTCATAGAAATAAATTTACGATACTGGATATCGAATAGGATACCTACAGTAATGTAGATTCGAATAAACTGGTACTAGAAAGTTACGGATGTTATCAAAATTAATGCTAAATTGGTGAATTTCCACGTAAACATGTGCTGTCGAATACTCGTTAGAGAATGTGGTAAGGAACGACATAGAGATATAACACGACTCGGCTGAATACATCAATAATCGCGTTTTAAAACATCAATCGCAATACAGTAAAAGCACACATAATATAATATTATTTTAAAGAGAACAAAAAGCATTTACGCCATGCAGTCAGAATATGAAATGGTGACTACCTTAAGTACGTAAACTCCATTTTACTTTTATTTAATTGACACGCTAGCGATTTCGCTATGATGAAGTTGATAAGCCCGGTTCCTTGTACGTTTGTCAAACTCAACTTACCAAATATTATACAATTATTGGTTGAAGATAGCCGATGATCAACAGCCAACCAAGTATTTTTAAGTTGACATGAGTTTAACTTTAATCAACGTACCAGAAACCTGGGTTGGTCTAATAAGTTGAAATATTTACCTAAGTTTTGTACGGGCCAACCCGTAACATATTTAGTTATTATATTATAATTGCAATATCATTGTCATAACTATTATATCAAATGAATTATATCAGTGTCAATAAAGCATCCAACCGAAACGCACGCCTATCATTTCCCGGTGCAGTGGAACCGGCTCGAAGGACCACTATGTAGGGTTTAGTGCTGAGCTCTACATAGATTGATAGTTGATTGATTGTAAGTATCAATGCAACCGGGAAATGATAGGCGTGCGTTTCGGTTGGATGCTTTATTGACACTGATTTGATTCATTTGATATAATGTGGCAATGATATTGCAATTATAATATTATACCTAAATAATATGTTACGAGTTCGCCCGTACAACGTTATTTTATTAAAAAGTAGTTTATATCGCTATACGCATATCGGCCGAGGTTTACAAACGTTACTCGTTTATGTGTTAAGAATAAATTAGAGTAAGGATGTGTTCAGATTTTAATGAACGAGTATTTTAGGACATGAGAAAAATAGATGAAACGAAATTAAATTTGGTCAACAAAATAGTGTGAATATAGCGACGGAATTTAATATTTATTTTGTGTATAATATTATGTATAAATTAATGTACCTAAATATTATTCGGTGTATGGGTGTTATAGCATAGTTAGTGTTTATGCAATAGTATTATAGTCAAACTCAGTCGTTAACATTAGAAGGTAGAAAGAAGAACACTCCTCAGCCCTCACCCACTACGTAGTCAGGGCTTTTCAGAGCTCTTATACGCAAGGGACGTGTGCGGTTAATTATTTTGTTTCTACCGAATATGACCCGTGATAATCGTATTCTTGTGATGTCTACGGCTGTACGTGATGTAAAACAAAAAGTTTTTTAGAGTAAGAAATTTCATTTTTGTTTTCTTTTTTGTACTTATAATCCATGAGCAAAACATTTAATTAAATTGATAAGTAAACCGATGATAAAAGTAACAAAATTCAACTTTTGTTTTTTAATATTTATATACTTAAGTTATTTCGAGCTGTCTCACTCGCAAGGGAATAATATGAAAGCCAAAACGACTGAATTGAATTATAATTATTGAATTATACGTCGCGGTCCTATAGATTTCTATTCGGGTATCCGGAGTAAATTTGTGGCATTAATAATATTGGCGGCTTTAACGTATTGTGCTGAAGTTACCTCACCTATCTCCATGATGTAGAGAAGAGTACCTATATTATTGCCTCGAAGCGTATAGTAATAAATAATCCTTCCAAACAAGCAATGATTTGGCTTTACGATAATAAAATTCCTGGTAGGTATTTAAGCGACTCAATGCGCAGACCAGCTCGTCACGTCATTCATTCTCATAAAAATAAAAAAGCAAAAAAAAAAAATGATCCACGTCCAGCCTTCGTAGGCAACACGAAGACCTTGTCACCCTCTCAAAATCTCGCAACATTCACAAGTGGGCGAAAAGGGTGAAAAACGTTTGTATGAAAAATCTACGTTTCGTGACGTAACGTTTTGAAACTTGACACGTACAAACAAGTATAAAAGAAATGGTATCTTTGAGTTTTCGAAATTCAACATAAAAAGGAAGTTAAAAAAATTGTTATAGATTGCATGAAAATTTCGAAAAAAAATTACCGTATCATACTTAAAATTTGGAATGTGTAAAGAACATACAAAATGAATAGACGGGTCTCGGGATTTTTTTAATATCATCCCCTGAAGAGGTAAAAATAAACGGTTCCTGAGAGATGGTACACGCGGGTGAAGCCGCTTGGTAGACGCTAGTGTGAAATATAACCTCTAATAACCTATATTCTCGAGAAGAGTTGACGTCAGGCGGACTGATCGTAACAATGCTAAACCTATTCTGCTGCATACATGAT
Organism: Ennomos erosarius; assembly: GCA_963580505.1. Classification (NCBI taxonomy): domain Eukaryota; kingdom Metazoa; phylum Arthropoda; class Insecta; order Lepidoptera; family Geometridae; genus Ennomos; species Ennomos erosarius. The sequence continues at coordinate 10,329,826 of OY756977.1, read as the reverse complement.
AAAGTCATACTGAACCAACAGCACCTAATGGAGATAAAAGCAAGACATCATATTATAAAGTCGAAGCGTCGAACAAGTTACGGCCTGGGCAATGCATTACAAAGATTAATAAATAATAAAATAACTAATGTTATTTATCACAAATCGCGAGATCTAGGAACTCAATGAGAATTTACACTTAAGTTTTACCAAGGTATTTGAGTTTTCAGATCAAGAGTCAATGCTCAATTCATTTAATTTACCAATATAATTTTCGCTTGCAGGGCCGTGTTTTCGTCGAAGCGCGTCCATATGATTTGGGCCTTTAAATCCCGGACCAATATAGAGATGGCGCTACATTAGCAAATATATTGACTAACGATCAAAAATGAACGTCTACAGACAGAGGACCGCTCGTGGAACAGCGCAATGGGAAAACTAGATAAACAGAAAAGAACTGCTACCGCAACGCAGGCCTGTTTAGCTTTCACAGTTTAGGTTGTGCTTTATAATAATAGATACCAACACAAACATTCATCAATTTCATTGCCCATACATTATTAAGAAAAAATACGAATTCGAATTAAAAAATCATCAAACCAGTACTATAAGATTACAGAGTTAACAGCAATGTGAATGTTACTTAAACGAAAGTGAAAGAACGAAAGTTAAATCGTTCAAGGGATGTTAGCAAAAACTATAACAATGACACCCCATGACGTAGAATGGAAAGTGGATGAAATATGAAACTTTTAACAACCATGAAACATTAAAAACGAAAAAAAAGAAACCAAAACATACACTTTCTCTTAGTAAATTAACTATTGGTGATAGGAACTATAGGTAGAAAAACACCTGAGCTGCCGTCGTTCTTCGGCCTCCAGTTTCGAGTGTCGTTTCTCGAATACTTTGTCGTCTAGATTCTCTGTGCCTTCCAAACTGTAGAGGCTGGTGTAAGGTTTTTCACGCCACCGCGGTACCTAGAAAAAAAGATAAACAAATCTTGAATTTCCTACTTTAGATAATAAATCCGCTTGTGAAGTTTTCGTAAAATAGTAAAGGAAATTTAGTTAGAAATAGATTCGTGCCTGCACCAAATAATATTTTTTTAAAACCTTTAGGTTAACTTATTAGAGCCTATGAATAGGCTCTCACTTGGATCTGCAGCTCGGATTCACGTGTGGATCCGACGAAACCTTTCTCTATACTTAAATCCACATCTGGGTCCATGTAGGGATTGCAATCCGTTGTCATTTTCAATCCGACCGGATCCGGTCGAAATTCTGTCAATGATCCGTCCAATTCTGTCCGGATTGGTCAAACCTGGTTAACTTTCCCTTTTCGTTTAAAAAAACTACTGTTTATGCGGTAATCAAGTGATTGTAGGTACATATGCGAGATACACATATAGCTAAAACATCTTATATCTATATGTAATCAACTTTATTTTCTACGTTTTAATTAGAAAAACGATTAAAAATCCACTACAGTGTAACTATAGTCAAATAACAAATGGGTGTTTATGATTTTTATAGCCTGCTTAGCGTAATTCCGGCTTGAAGGATGGAAGGATGTGGGTTCAAGTCCCGTTCGTGATACAAACTTATGTTTTACAAATTAATCTGAACAAATGGGTGGTTCAGGCTTTCAGTTTACAGTTAGATCAATGTTAGTATTTAACATTATTAGATCTAACAGTTTACTATAATTTTTGAGGCCATGTTTATGACCTTAATTTCATGCTGAGTAGATCGGAACCTCATGGTGTCACTCAGCATTATATTATGTGGTTATACGTAATTCTATTGTTATTAATTTATGTATACTGACAAGAAATTTTAGATTTAGGTACTACTGCTAAAATCATAATAATAAGTTAAATTTGTGAAATGCGGGTATATTTAGGTTTTATTAAATTTGACAAATTTAGATAAATTAACTACGTAGATAAATCCCAAATATATGCATAACTGAAAAGTTGAGTATAGAGAAACGTGAATAATTTGTGACCACCAATGTAACCTATGTACGAGCAAATAAAGATTTCATTTCATTTCATTTCATTTCATTCCATTTATTTCATTTCATTTCATCTCATTTTATTTCTATTTTAGTCGTTTATCATGGCGGTTAAAATATGAAGTGTGATATTGTGTTGAATAATGTTCTTGCTTTCATTATAGTATATTTCATTATCAATGGCACAATCATCATAAAAGTACTTTTATAACTTTATCAATTCAAGTCTAGATCAAGTTTAATCAACGTACGCGCTAATTATATGCATATAATGTAACTCATGCAACAGCACGACTATTTTACTAAAAATTGGCAAACCGAATTCGGTGTATTGTTACCGGATCCGGTAAACGCTAAATGACGCCGGATCCGACGGATTACCGGATCCGGTTTTTCGGATTGCAATCCCCTAGATCCATGGATACATACTATGATATAAACATTTTAAATTGGATATATATAAAAGTTTAATATTTAAAGGAAAAACCCAAAAGACATGAACTTGTATTCCTAGGAACTATCACAAAACAAAGCAGTTACGTTAGGAGAAATTATATAGATAAATTATTTTTTCCAGTGTAAATAGAACAGTTTTGACCTGTGTCATAGATCTGCGGGGTGATTACGTAACTTTGACAGCAATGCAACAGGAGAAATTTCATTCCGAATATGAAAATTTTCATAGTAACTATGCACATAAACTGCGTATTGAAACTGTCAAATCCATACATTTTTGTGTTTCTATTGGTTGCAATCAAGTTACATAATCGCCTAGCAGGATAGATGTCGCAATCGATCATGATGTTGTTTACAGCGCCCAAATTGGATTAAATAAAATTACATTTTTTCATTTTGTAGTATTTCTTTCTATCAAATTCAATGCATTTATGCAGTATAGACCTCCTAAGGACAAAAATGTAATAAATACATGGAGCAGTTGGTAACCCGTTTTCGTAAAAAACATAAATTACCAGTGGAGTGGAGGGTCATAGTGAAGCGTGTTTAAAAGAGAAACATCAATGTTTGAATGTACCTAGACCACAGATAATATAATACAATACCTAGACGTTGAAAGGTTGTTATATAAACATACGTAACTAGTAAAAAGAAGTCAAAAGAACCATTCACATAGCCGAATCTGCATCTCGCTAAAGATATGTTCCATGCCATAGCTCTCATTGTTCATGAAAAATTCTTTAAAAAAAGCTAAAAGCTAGCTAAAGCTAATTTATAATATATTCGTTCCGTATCGCTTACACTCTCGTGTTATATTGTAAGCATAGATGATAGACATGTACACGCACCTCGACATTAGACGAAGTGTTGTCTGTAGGGTCACAGTCCTCTTTCTTGATATCAGGGTCGAGGCCAAGATACCACGAAAGGTCTGGGTCACCCATAGAAGTGTGGTAATGCTCCTTCGTCGTCATTCCCGGGACTGGGGTCTTCTTACCACGGATCGCTTTAATAATAAAAATGTGGGTGATGGCATATTTGTTTTTGTAGCATACTTATTTATTATTTTACATGCTATTTAATCTAAAAATAAACACTTGACTTGATTCTTCAGTTAATTCTTCTTATTACCTCGACGTGCCCTAGGCTTAGCTGGCACTTTCGTTGGTGTGTTATCACCATCTTTTATTGTTGCAGCCGATGAAAGCGCACGTTTTCGTCCGCGCTTGGTTTCTGAGACCCGATTGTTTTCCACAGTCGTTACCTAAAAAAAAAAGGTGTATTTGAATAACATAATTTATATTTCATTAGTATAAGTATCTACAATTTAAGCTTTTTCATTTGTGTGGCTATAGTTTCGCTTATAAAAATGTTAAGTATTTTAAATTGCTTATAAAGCAATGTAATTACTACAGATCTATGTAAACTAGTACCAAGCATCAATACTTAATAGCGGCTATCGGCGCATTCGCTACCATAAGAAATAGTAAATATACATTGATCTAGTGATGTGTTGCATATCAATAGATCATATAATCATAGAACGATGTAAAGTGCGACATTCCTTGGTTTAATGTTAGTTTGTATTAAATGTACAGTGATTTCATCGAAAATTTTCTGCTTTAGACGTAAGCAACCAGCTGATTGAGCAATATAATTATAATATTTATACAACTAGTGAATGGATTTTTTCCTAGGATGGATACGCATCTCAGCGGCACAACGTTGCACAACAGGAATGTGCGCAAAAATAAGCATATCAGCAGTGTCTAAAACTTACCTCCGCTGGGGGCCCTGCTAAGCTGGTAGTCCTGGCCCCACGCTTTTTGGTCTTCTCTGTAGCGTTCTTTTGAGGGGCAATCTCCATTTCTGTTGCACTGGAACTATCTGCATTAACAGGGCCGGGCTCAAAAAAGTCCGGAAAATCCATTTTTGTAATGTCCAAGGGTATATTCACGAGATTAGCTGAAGTCTCTCCATAAGAGAAGTCGCATAGGCTCGTTTCTTTCGGCTTATTTGTTGTGAAGTTACGCCAGTCGATATCGGCGTCCATTTTTTCAACATCTAACTCTGGTTCATCATCCAAAGAAATGGTTTCCGAGTCTTTTTTGCTCTGCACGTGCATGTTCGAGGCGCTATAGCGGTCTGTGAGCTTAGCACGCTTAGTCTTGGGAGCGCTGGTGGTGCTGTTCATTGTATCATAAATGCGGCGCGGGGCCGTCGTTGAAGTGATGGTCGACGTCACGCCACCGATCGTATCAGTGCAGATGCGCATCCGGCCATGATTGGTTTTTTGCAGCATTAATTTTGGTATTGGTGATTGTTCCCTCATTTCTGCTTCGCCAATTTGATATGGATCTTCCCCAGTTGGCGTGGGGTCGATGAGCTGCAGCCTCTCTTGCAAAGCAGTGTAAGCGTATTTTGATGTACTCAGTTTCGACTTGCCGTAGGTCATCTTAGACTGTTTGTTCACGCTAAAGAAATCTTCGTCGTAAACGGTGCCTGAAACAATCAGTACATTACCTACTATTAATGTTGTTTATTTTCGTATCGTGATGTTCTGAAGACCTAGCATGCGCACCGCGAAAAAACTTGTCGTGGCTTTTAGAGTGAGACACACTAACCCCTGTATTCTAAAACATTTCACCATAAATCCTTCACTCGACTTCCACTTAACTTTGAGGGAAACTTAAAGTACATCGTACCTTGAGTTGACAGTTGTTTCGCTTCTCTCGTTTAAGAAAACTTGACGCATAAATGTCAAGTTGATTATATATTGTCAATTAAAAATACCAAACACCAAAAATGAGTTTAAGTCGAGATTGAGTTGAGTGGAGTAAACTCGTGGTAACAACTTAGAATATGGGGGTAAGGCACTACCTTGTCGCGGTCTCTGACGAGCAAGTGTAGAGAAAATTTTGCCGCAAGTGTGCATGCTAGCCGGAGCTGTATACATGCCGTGGTTGGTCAAATTGATAAAAAATTGGATAAAGTAAAACATGTTGATTTGTAATAAATAATATGAAGCTAAAAATGATTAAAATATGCTCTAAATATACAACAATATGACTCTGTTAAAAATCACTCAGCTGGTAGGTAACACATCACTTACTTGTTTCAGGTTTTGCTGTAGTCTTAGTTTTAGGCATCCGACTAAAGCTTCCAATTCCTGTTGGTCGCTTGCGGTTCCGTTGAATTTTCGGGTTTCCGCTACTCGTGGTCACCGTATATTTAGGCTCATTGCTTATATCAATGGCCTTATGTTCTTTCTTCTGCCGCTTGTTGTCAATCATGGCGAATGACTCTGGTGGAAGCGTTGTTCCTTCTAAAATCGATGGCACTCCCATATCAGCTGACAAAAAAGTGTGCAAATCTGTAACTTGACAAACCACATTATCAGATAATGAATGACTGTTCCATTATATTATCAAACATACAAAAGGTGGTTATGTTAAAGGGGGCTATGACAAAAATCAAGTACGTACCAGGGTCACAATTGCGGTTCAAATCGAATGGATCCAACAATTTAGGTGTACTCAGATCTGTGTTGAATAAATATGGGGATGGCAGACCACCATGATCATCGCCTAAAAGTTCATTGTAACGGTCGAAATAATTCTGAAAGTTGAAATATTAATGAAAACAGGATCCGAAAGTACTACACATTTGTCATGCACGAGCTGACTTCGGAACAGCCACTATTGTACTTGTTAACCTTCTTTATATAATTGTTTACAATGTTTCAAAAGATGTTGAGATCATGGGAAGTCATCAAGAATGTACTAATAATAACTTTTATTGTTTAAAAGTTGTTGGAAAACCTAACAGTATTATAAATAAATAAATAAATAAATAAATAAATAAATATGTGTGGACATTTCACACAGCGCCATCTAGCCCCAAACTAAGCATAGCTTGTACTATGGGAACCAGATAACTGATACAATACTTATATACTTTTTTGTTTGTAAATACATACATAGAATACAATATAACAACCAGACGCAGAACAAACATCCATGTTCATCACACAAATGTTTGTCCCGGGCAGGAATCAAACCCACAGCCCTCAGTTCAGAAGGCAGGGATACTACCAACTGAGCTATCGGCCCCGTCAATTATGCAACATTATTACATCAAACAGCATCTTCAAGCAAAGAGAACATTTCTTTTGGAGAGAATTGCCTAACTCTAAAGCTTTCTTATTATAACGAAATAATCATATTAATCAAATGGGGCACTGAAGGTTGCATCAAGAATGCATGCAAAACCACGGGCTGCATCTAGGTTATTATTAAGTTGAATTCTATCATCCAGTATATTTTTAACAAATATGAGTGTCTTGTTAAGAGGTACATATTTTACCTGTGAGGATGATGGTACATCACTTTTGTAAGAAGATGAAGTTTCTGTTGCAGTTACGGGAACATGCACAAGAGGTGGAGGTTCGAGACTGTGTCTTCCCAATGCTACCTTCCGTTCCACACCAGCCAGTGTCATCTTTGACTTAAGCTGAAACACGCATGTATCTACATTTTTCACATAGAAGCTTTACAGCAGACTGCCTGTTTCAATAACATGAAGTATTTGGCACCTTATGTAATATAATTATATCATACTATATCTAAGGTAATCGCAAGTTCATTCTGTACAATTATATAATTACGCATAACAATAATTTGCTAATAGGAGAATTTGGCATGTGATAAGAAGTATGCCATGTGTTATCATTATCAAAGGACCTGAAACATCTGTACATCATAAGAGACAGCCGGTCCACAGAAGTGTTTGGTGGCCAACAAAACAGACTGCTTTACAAAAAAACTTTTACTGTTGTATAGATTGCTTTTTTGTCTTCATGAGTTAAGTTTATTTTTCCAGCTATTGGTGTTGAAATATTATAACATATCCCATCTCAACACACAACAAATTTTTGCTAAACAGTTTGTATTGTCACCATGGCCATGGATCTAAGCAGGATCATTACACTATTCCATTAGCTGTTTCAAGAGGTTACAAAAATATTATGGTGTAATTATTTACAACTACACCTAAATTGACACAAAAGATTACACATGGACTATTTTTCAATTTAAATTTATGGTATGGTTATAACTAGCTGCTGTCTGTGCGTAATATAAATGACCACAAGTTAATCTAGCTACAAAAACTGTTATGTCAGTACAGTACTTGTGCTCATTCCTCAGAAAAGGCATCTTGATCCTGATGATTGATGATGGTGTATAGTATGTAATCTGTTTATTGTTATATGGTTATGGTTAAAAATACAATTGTTATAACAATAGTTTGAAGGATCTCAATATGATAATAATATAAGCAAAGAGCCTCAACCAACACCTCAAGAAGCTTTCGCTAGACAGTTGGGTCAAGGATCAGATTAAATTCAGAAGGCAGTACTCCTTGACACGGCACATATTGTAAGGAGGTTTCTCACTCTGTAGCCCTCACTACAGGTAGCGTGGGCCCTGCACCTTTTCCGGCGGAGCATTATATTTTAATAGAAATATTGTAAAAACATAGTTTTAGCTGAACAATATGATGTATATTATATAATGTGTTATATATCTTGATAGATTTATACAAAATTACATATTATAATTAGTACTATAATATTAATATGAATAAAGTTGCTTGGCAAGAGCTTTGCGGCACAGCTAGAAACGGATAACATGCACACACCCAAAAATTTCAAGGAAATAATGTATATAAAATATATTTCGTTGTTAGATCACTCTCACTAGTGATGGGTTTGGACTAGTAGGATTAATCAACAACATGTCTGACCAACTAAAGTGAAAAATAAACCAGCCATACAAGTTGACTTTAATTAGTACATTTACTTGAACAGTTTCAACTACAGTAGAAACTCAATTATCCAACTGTCAGTTATATGGATTCACGATTATTCGGACTACTATAAATTAACATAGACAGTAAATTTTAACCAGTAATAGAGGTAGTTGCATGCCCAAAATTTTAAGATTACTTACAGCTTTTTAATGTGTAATAGTGTATGTTACATGTATGTCATTTAACAAAATTCTTAATGAACATCGATTTTCATTGATATACAGTACAGTAATTGTTGTTTTTAATAAACACATAACATTATGTACTACATAACATGCACCAAACCCGCTTTTCTTTATAGTCCAGATTTTCGATTATTTGAATGCCTTACAACCACAATAATTATTATTATTAGTCCATTTAATAAAGTTTCTACTGTAGTTGAGGAATGAAGATCAACATTAAAGTTACACTCTTTCCACTATGTTATTGTATTCTAGACAGAATGAAATCACCCTTGGGTACAGAACCTTAAAAATTAACATACAGTTTTCTGATCAAGCGCCTAGCTACAGCATTTTATTATTTAGATAAATCATTAAAAAGTGCTAAGTGTTTTATAATAAGTTCCCAACCCATAAACAACCCATAACGGAAGTATTCAATTCACTTCAACTGAATATTCGCCCGAATACCGAACATGAAAGAAAATGCTGAATATTTGGTGCATCCCTAATGTAATTACCTACCTAAGGTTCAACTTCCTAATAACACAAATATTAGCATGTGTATCTGTATGAATTTTTAATTACAACTTTATTTATACAACCTATCCCTTAGCTACGCCAACCTTTTGCTATCCCTGTTATAATTCCTGATTCTAATTATGATTTGAAATTTGAAATATTGATTATTCTGATGATTGCTCTACTGCTATTTTTGGCAACTAGGTATTTTTGCAATATTTGGCAAACTCGTTAATAAGCTTAGATCTGCATACGATGCCATATTTGGCAGTGATAGTTTATTGAAAATATTTCAAAAATGACATGATAAGTTTTTTTTCTATTTTACAGGTGCTTTTCGAGGGGTACAGAATAACATATTTATTCTTTATCCTAAAAAAATCATGCTGAGGAATTAATTTTTTTAACTTATTGAAGAATAGAAATTTTATCTAATATTAAATTAAAAATCCCAAAAAAATATAATAATAACCACTGATTGAGAAACTTACTGCTTCATTTTCCAATTTCAATGCTTGGTAACTCTTTTCTCTTTTGGACATCAAGTCATTTTGTTGTTGTATCAAATCAAGGTGATATATGAGGAGATCTTTCAATTTCTTATTTTGAATCTCCAGAGAAGCGACTCTTTGAGCATCGTGCGTCTCTCGTTGTGGTACAACGCAGTGCGCTGAAATTTCTACTTCTTTATCAAGGTGACTGCGATCGGTGCTCTCCGAATGGCACGCATATAGATGGTCGAATGGGAAACTCAACAAAGGCTCCTTCGAATCTAACTGATTCAGTGTTGTTGCTAGTTCAGCCGAGAAATTCACGAGATTATCATTTACACCTCGACTGTTCATTTTTACAACACTTTTAAAATAAATTTGGACGACGAGCCCGCCGGCTGTCAATAAAAAGGCGCTTGTATCACTGCACTTTTGTTCGTTTCATTACAACTAAACTTCTAATATCATTGTTCATACAAAGGAACACCCTCGGTTAAACAAAAAATCAGTCATTTTGGAAGCATTACATTGTCGAAACTCGACAAATATACGTTCTTCGTTCTTCGATATATTCTATTCTGACATTACTATCATGCGCATGGGAAACGCTTGTATTCGATTTTTTTGACGCTCTAAAGTAATAGTCACATATCCACTTTTAAAACAATACATTTGTAAAATATTACTAACGAAAATTACAAAACGATAATACAATAGAAAACTGCAATTTAATCCTCAAATACCAAATACAAATAGCTGATCGTCGTCGTTCAGAAAAGGAGGCGTCAACCATAGACAAGCAAGAGACAAGTTTTTTTTATTCACGCGCAGTGCACGGACCGTACCACAGGTTAGAGAAAAAAAATGGACCAAACGCTCATAGATGAACTACCTTACCAAACGGACGGGGAGCCCGCCCAGTCAGTGTTGCCAACACTGATTCGCCAAAGAGAGCTAAAGTGTCTTAAAAATGAGCTAAAATTTTCAGTAAAAAGGAGCTAAATTAAGGCAATACCAATTTCTGTCTCAATGAAAACGATTCTGTAGCTTTAACATGCTTTTTGCACTTTATATGATTCAATAAGTCAGCCTTCTCGGGGTTTAACTCGCAGCGACAATGACTACAGTATGCTTTGGGCTTTTTATTACTCGCTTCTTTCAACCAATCTTGAAATGGCGCCTCTTCAAAGTCATTTATCACTGAGTTTTTAACTAAAAAGCCATATAAATGATTGTTTCGATTAATATGTTTACAACATAACACCACACCCAGGCAATGCTCAGAAGTTGAAAAGAGTTTAAGTTGTAAAAGAAAAATGTACAATCAAAGAAGATTGGACTATCGGAGTTTGGACTACAATTTTAGGAAAATTCCCCATAAGATGTCTAAAGATAAACATTTATGAAAACAAAAATTAGGTACAATTTAAATATCTCAAAAAATGACTAAGGTACAAGCATTTTAAAAACCAAAATAGAAAGAGATCGCTCAAACGGCCAGCGACGTAAGAGGAAGGTCGTTATAGTAGCTGTGGTGGCTTTTCATACAATCTCTTTGGCATGTGACGACACGAGTAGATTTTTCATAGTAAGTGTTGGGGCACTCTGTTTCTCGAGAAAGGGACAGGAGATGCCTGCTGTAGAAACTTTAAAAGCTTATTACTCCGTGATTTATTTACCGATTTTGCTTATTTTTACAATTATTGCAATCATTTTTAATCTTCTTTATGAAAGTAATATTGACTTGTTCATTTTTAATAGTAGGCATCATGCCTATTCTATCAAGAATAGAGAATATCTATATTAACATGAAACTTTAATGTCAAAATTAAGATAGTGTCAAAGACAGAGTCACTTTTTTACTTTCTTTTGTATGGTGTGAGTAGTAGGTAACTACTATTTTATTATCTGTGGGTGTGAGCAAACTAATGAGTATTTTTTTTTATAATGATTTATAGGCATAGCATTTGACCACTTTCTCACCTGAAGGTAACTGATGACACGGCCTACGGTGGTGCAAATTTGCCTAAAAAGATATGTACCTAATGAAACAAAAAGGAGCCAAAATCCTTCCAAAAAAGGAGCTAAGGAGGTAAAGACAATTATTTTTAGAGCTGCCGATGTAAGAAATGAGCTAAATATAGCTCTAAAAGAGCTGAGTTGGCAACTAAGCTCAGATAGTAAGCATATCCTCTACTTAGTTTGTGAATGTCATATCAAAATCAAAGACTTGTATCCAGACCCCTAATACGAAAAAAAGTAAAGCAAAACCGTACACACCACTTTGGGTGTGATTGGATCTCAGCTGTCAAACTAAAAATCAGTCGTTGCTTGGACGTACTTGTGAAAAGATACCAGGAAATGCCAACTAGCGTGATAGAACATCACTGAAATCACGAGAAATACCGAACAGGGAAGCTCATGTTGCTATTTCACAAGTTATTGGGCATTAATATGTGTTATTTAAGGTATTTTAAAATATTTTTGTCTTGCAAAGAGTTGTATATCAGTATTGCCACACAATGTATAAAATATTTCCCGATTTTTTTGCTTAAAATTTTAGCATATCCGTACTAAGGGGCAAAATCAGAAAGAGGGCAAATCACAAACAGACCACACATGGCGGCCGTGCTGATCGTGAGATAAAAATAGTACCTACATAATATATCCGAGTCGAAATAAATAAAAATTGGACACCTCATATATTTCTGTTCAACAATTTTTTTAATTCTACGCAGTTTCAAAGTAACATAGGATACCTAGTTGCAAAAAATGCCACGATCAATTGAAATAAAGCAGTAACTTCAAGGTTACCTACCACATTTGTTACATAACATAAGTTATATTCATATGCCTGTCTGCATCTAAGTTTGACCACTTTTATATTCGCATTTATCTCTCTAAATGCGTTGCAGTAGGTACGTCATAGCGGGATAAGTGAGAACTTAGGATCTCTTGAACTTTAGGACAGACGAGCATTAGTATTTTAGGAGTCAATGCACACCAAGTAACACCGCACGCACCGTAGTGAGCAAGCAGAACTTTTAATGTTTATGAAGGGCTTCTACAGCCACAGCTTTGTGTCTGTTAGAGCGTAGAATCTAGGTAGCTTCTGTGAGTATAGTCTGCACCGCACTCAATGGTGGCTGAGAAGACAGCGTGAAACGCTGCGCAGTATCAAAATTTAGATATGCGTGGGAAGAGGTAAGTGGTGAGCGCAGCGTGTGCCAAACGTTTTTAAAACCGTTTAAAAACGTTTACAGTAAACGTTTGGCGTGGACTCTACCTGTGGTTTATGTATTATTATAGATTTCCCACACGGGTTAAGCCGCCAGGTTTTGATTCGAGACGTGTCAGGTGAACTTGTTTCCATCCAGCAATGTATTGTTGCACGCTGACGCCGACGCTCCACCGGTTAAACATTCGTTAGTTAACAAAAACTTCGGTTACTTAGAAATAATGACTGAGCGAGCAGTCCTTGCTACATACTACGTACAAAATGGCTAATATAGTTTACTATATATCTATTCTGTGACTTTACTGCCAAAGTTTGCCCCACACATAGGTACTACATATACCATATTCAGTCAAAGATATTATAATAATTTCTTCATGCATAACTTGATGTTTTTTTCTTGGGTCTGCTTCTTCATTTACCCGATTTGATCGGGTGATACTTTTCATATGGTATGCTGGTACTGACAGAACTGACGTAAAATTGACGTAAAACTGACATAAAAAAGTTCGTGCTCTATGATCATGGACAATAGTTGCTTGACTTTTTACCGAGGCCGAGGTTTGTATGGGGAGTTCAGCGAATAACCCCCCAGTTCTGGACCTATGTAATAGGGGGAATTCTGTGATCAAAAAAAAAAAAAATTCGAGGCTCAAGCTTAAAATTCGTGTTATCTCGATTGCTAGCATTTTCTCGCGATTTCAAGCAGTTGAGAATGTGCGGTGTGTATTATAATGTCTGTGAATTCTGAATACAAATTGAGACTCATTTGCAATGTGTTGTAGGTTTGTTAGTCTAATCCAAGAAAGTTATGTGTAGGCCATGGATCACAGATGAACTACCAATAGATAGTAGATAACTATATTCTGCGTAGCCAGTACAGTCTTTCTCGCTTATACAACGTGTGTTGCTACTAAAAATTTATTGTCTCCCTTTTGGGGGTTTTTGGATAAACTTTTAGATGGAAAGAAATGGCCTTTCCTACGTGGATACATTTGATGATAGTGATGATAAATAAGCAGTCAAACACTCCATCACTTTCATGTCCTCTCAGCTGATAAAAGTATAATAAAACAACTAAAAACCACAACTATTATGTAATGCACAATAATTGGCCTGCAGTTTTTAGTATGCATAAGTTTTGTCGGCAAAGGAATTGGCTTCAAATTAATTTTTCTTCATGATAAAGAATTCACTATTGAATTGTACCGAATAGATTCGAGCATTATTTTGGTTAGCCATTTCTGCCATCCCATGGCGCTAATCCATGTTTTCGTGATTTGTCATTCATACGGGAAACTGAAAAAATCATTAAATATGAATAATTTTAAACGTCGTCACAAGAGGGCATGAAACTTTACTGATTTGACATCTTTACACTGGAATTTCAATTAAACATCAAAATCAAAAAAAGTCAATAGGTATACTATTTTATAATCAGCTCTCAATTACACAACTAAATGTCTTTAAATTAGGTAAAATACACAGATTTAGCAAATGTAGCTCTTGAATTAGCAAGTTGAAATGGCAATGGGCAGGCCACATCGCTCGTAGAGCTGACAACCGATGGGGAAGAAAAGTTCTCAAGTGGCGACCACGAACTGGAAGACGCAGCGTAGGCCGGCCCCCCACTAGGTGGACCGACGACCTGGTGAAAGCCGCGGGGAGCCGATGGATGCAAGAGGCGAACAGCCGCTCTAAGTGGCGCTCCCTGGGGGAGGCCTATGTTCAGCAGTGAACGTCTTCAGGCTGTTAATGATGATGATGATACAGATTTAATGAGCAACTACAAAAAAATACGACAGTTCCTGGATTCGCCCCCGCTTCTACGTCCTATTGCCCTATTGCCTGTATATATTTACTCTACTCTATTTGTTCACAAGCGGGTGGCATCGAGACTCCGCCAAAGCGCCACTAAGCATGCGACACTTGCGTTTTGCAGTACTCATTGAGATGATTATCCGACATAATAATATAAATATTTCAATAAATAAATAATATAAATGACATAAGTCTCTTGCTTTAATATACAGCATATCACTAACAATGTTCTGTTTTTTTGTGAACAATATTATAACCAAGGAACATATTGTTGTTATTGTTTTGTTAAGAAAGGCCACTTTTTTATCCAAAATTTTACAGTTACCGCTAAAATCCCGGTAAGTAGAAACCTATAATATTTCTGAATGTTAAAAAAACGGCCAGTGAGCTATTTTGTGCAAATAGCACTGAAGTACTTATTTAATTTTTTCCTCTACAATATAATTATTCATAAACACTAGCATGGAATCTCTAACTTTCCGAGGATGAAAAGTATCTTAATTTATGTTGATCCCGGTGTTATAAACCTGTGCGTAAAATTTCATCAAAATCACATCAAAACGGCTGTTCAGCAACCCACACAACAAATAGACACCGTTTCGTGTTTACATTTTAGGTCGGAACTTTTTGGTCTGTTTTTTTTCACCGTTACAAATAAACACAATCAATTCAAGCTAAACTCAGTTCAAGCGTGTAACTGAGTTTAGATCAACAATTTACTTTTCACCAACATAAACTGAACGCATTGTTGGTTTCCATGGTTATAGGCACATCAACGCTGTCAAATATCACAAACATGACGTATCCTTTCAGTTATAGACGATAATTTACGTTCTGCGCATAGGTGCGGGCCGGCCTTAAACTTGGTTTCCAGAAACGCGATCAACATTTAAAACCATTTACTCAGAACTTAGTTCTATGTACCAACGGTGAAATCGGCCCTTATTAGGGATATAATATAACTTATTAATCAGTGAAAATACTTTAATTTGGAGCATCTAAATTATACATCTAAATCATTATTTCAATAATATTTTTCAGCGACTTTGGTGAATATCTTTTTACAGTATCTGGCAATACTACGTGTAGATAATGTAATAGGTTAAATACAACTTTTATTATAAAAATGTGATAAAACAACACTAATTGAACCAAAAATATCAATCGATTAATATTAGGGACACCTTTTTGATATTCTAAATAAGTAAATACATAAGCAGACGACTTTAGACAAGTTGAGCGAACTTACTTGTAAAACGAAATTCCATCTTGTTTTCTTTCACTTTGGCTTTTTTAGCCTATTATGCTGCAGCCATACAGTTGCACAAAATAGTCCACAATAACTTGCTAACTATAATATTGTACTTTAAAAGACGAAACATTACAAAATTTATAAAAATATCCAGATTTTCGTCAGACTGACTTTTGTTTGGCGACTTCGTGTCATGGAACCTCAGAGAGCCTCAGACCAAGGAAGTGTAACTCAATGCATGGAACTAACAGAACATCGCCAAAAAACTGAGCACGCCGATAAGGACAAAAGAAAACTATCTGTATCCTTTTCGAACTCGTCAGCTTACTGTAACTATTTATCTCTTTTTCGCAACACAATTGCATATCTGTATATCTTGGTGTAGGCATTGTGTAGGTATTTCTATTGGGGTAATCAGACTTTCAGTATATAGCAAATTAGCAATGTACTCTGAGAACCAGACAAAAAACGAGATTGCATCT
Organism: Ennomos erosarius; assembly: GCA_963580505.1. Lineage (NCBI taxonomy): Eukaryota > Metazoa > Arthropoda > Insecta > Lepidoptera > Geometridae > Ennomos > Ennomos erosarius. The sequence goes on along the minus strand of OY756977.1, from coordinate 10,313,534 downwards.
CGATTCCCGAGAGTAGGCCCCCAGCAACCCCCAAAGAAGCTGCATTACAAATCAAGCCTGTCGATAGTATCTATAATTGTTATGAAACCTACTTTCAGTTAAATAGTTTATGAATTATGCCTGACATGTCTGACTCTGTCATTATGTCATTGTTGTTATTTTCGCTTTGCTATGTTGTATTAAAATTATTATCACCTTAAACAAAATATTATTTATAAAACCATTATATTCTACGTGTTAGGGCATAATATGATATAATCATATATTTTATCAGGTCATGGGCTATTAAATCCCATCCGTAGATTATAAATACATGTGGTTTAGGTGACAAGGTGAAATTTTACTTTCTCTGAATAAAATTCGGGGAGGTATTTTATTGTATAATGATGGAAAATGTGAACATGAACATGAACAATACAATTTTGAGTAGTTCTCACGTTAATATTGAGAAACTACAGGGTGTTTACAATTATCAAACATGGAATTTCCTTATGAAATTATTATTGATAGACAATGGTCTATGGGACATTGTAATGAATTCTGCACAGGCTAGCACAGATTATTCAGGAGATGAAAGGGCATACGCAAAAATTTGTTTGAATATATCGTCTATATGCTACCCTCATGTCAAAAATTCTAAGGCTGCAGGAGAAGCCTGGTCTAGTTTGAAGTCAGCCTATGAGAATGCAGGCATTGGCCGTAGATTGACCCTAAAAAGGAGACTGTCGCAGATTAAATATGTTGATCATCAGTCAATGGACCAATATTTGGGAAATATTATTTCTGTTACCCAAGAATTGGCAGATATTGGATGCATTATTGAGGATGATGAAGTAGCAGAATTAATGCTCATCGGTTTGCCACCTGAGTTTGACTCATTGATTATGGCAATGGAAGCCACAAATACTAAACTGACATCTGACTTTGTGAAATGTCAATTAATACAAAGCGAATTTAAAAGAGGAGCTACTGTATCTAATATGGAACAATCTGAGAAGATTCTTGTTGCAAAGGACAAATTTGTTCCCACTTGTCATAATTGTCAACAAAAGGGACACATCTTCTACAAAGAAGGGAAGTACTAGTAGCACCGATACGGAACCTTTTTTCTAATGAAACTGCTTTGGTTAATAGTGTTTGTGACAAAGATAGCTGGATTTTAGATTCCGGATGTTCTAGTCATATGACTAATAGGAAAGATTGGATGAATAATTTTTCTCCAAACAATAAATCTGAAATTACTACTGCCAATAATGATAAAATATATAGTGAAGGCGTAGGAAATATTAATTTGACTTTAGATAACAATGTTGAAAAAGTTATTACTGATGCTTTGTATGTACCGCAAGTAGCAGCTAATCTTTTGTCTGTTAGCAAGATTGCAGCAAAAGGCTATATGTTAATGTTTGATGCTAATAAATGTTATGTTTACAGGAATGATAACGTCAATGTGACTGGTTCTTGTGATCTGACGGCTACTAATGTGGATGGTATTTACAAAATTGATCAGTAACGGGAATGTTATGTATGTACGGAAAACCAAGAGCCTAATATTCACACTGAAGGTAACGCTTTTGTGTCCAATGTTAATTCTTTAGAACTGTGGCATCGTCGCCTCGGGCACTTAAGTTTAGCAGGTATGTTGACCCTTCGTGATTCTTTGGCGCGTGGAATTTCGTTTACCAATGGTGTTTTGTCTCCTTGCACTCCTTGTTTTGAAGGAAAGCAAAAGAGCAAATCATTTCCTTGTGGTCAAGCGCATAGAAGCGAGACTAAACTTGATTTAATCCATACGGATATTTGTGAGCCAATGTCGGTTCATAGTTGGAGTGGTTTTAGATATTTTATTTCTTTTACGGAAGATTTTTCGCGCAAGACGTTTATATATTTTCTAAAACAGAACTTTGATGGAAAAAGCTAGGTCAATGTTGCAAGATGCTGATTTGGAGAAACAATATTGAGCTGAAGCGGTAAATACGGCTTGTTACTTGAAGAACCGTAGCCCAACTGCAGCTTTGAAAAATGCTACACCTGAAGAATTATGGACTGGATCTAAAGTGGACCTTAGTCATCTTCGAGTTTTTGGTAGCACAGCTTATGCACTTACTCCACAACAACAACGCACAAAGCTTGATCCTAAATCGAAACCATACATTATGTTGGGATATTGTGACCATACCAAAGGATATAGACTTGGTGATCCTAATGATGGCACGAAGATTATCAAAGCACGTTCTGTTGAATTTATTGAATCTGTTAGAGGTATTACCTACAAGACAGCAAATACTAATGATAGTAATAAAGATTTGATCAATAATGTTGAAGTAACGGTATATCATCCCAGTACTTCTCATGGACATAACCATGAACCGGACAGTGACGAATTTGCCACACCGGATATATCATCTACAGATATTGATGTTTTAGATCCTGTTGATGATGAATCTTATGTTCAAGAAGCAGTTACTTCTGATGAACTGGAAGAAGCTTCGTTAAATAATAGTCAGCAAGATTCACAAAATCTGAATGACCAGAATATTGTATCTGATGTGGAAGTTGCTAGACCCCAACGTAATCGGCATCCTCCTATTTGGTTCAAAGATTATGAAGTGAACTATTTCTCTGAACTAGCATTAATGGGACGCAGTGAACCTAAAACATATAATGAAGCAATTAAAAGCGATAATGCTAAAGATTGGTTGGCAGCAAGATGAATACAACTCTTTAATGTCGCATGGTGTTAGGAAACTCGTGGATCGACCAAAGAATGGCAATGTCATTAAATCAAAATGGGTTTTCAAAGAAAAGGTAGATCCAAGCGGGCAATTTGAAAAGTTTAAAGCACGTCTTGTTGCAAAAGGTTTTACGCAACAATATGGCGTAGACTATGAAGAAACATTTGCACCAGTTGTGAGACATAGCACGCTACGACTACTATTTGCGATTGGAGTTGAAAATGATATGGACATCGAACATGTTGATGTCAATACAGCTTTTCTTAATGGAGATTTACATGAGAAAATTTATATGGAGCAACCAGTCAGTTTTCAAATTGAGGGGCAGAACAAAGTATGCTTACTCAAGAAGAGCTTGTATGGACTTAAGCAAGCTAGTAGAGCATGGAACGAAAAAGTTTACCAAGTTTTGGTTGAAAATGGCTACAAACAACTAAAGAGTGAAAAATGTGTGTTCTTTAAAGACAAGGTTATTATAGCGCTCTATGTTGATGACTTTTTTATATTTAGTTCCAACGAACTACAGAAGAAAGCGCTCTATGAGTTATTAAGTTCCAAATTTAATATTAAATTACTTGGACCTGTTACACAAGCCTTGGGCATGAAAGTTGAAAGGAACAGGAAGCAAGGAACATTGAAACTTACTCAGTCACAATATGTGAAAAATCTATTGATTAAGTTTGGCATGGACGATTGTCATAAGGTAGCAACTCCCATGGAAATCAACTTTAATCCACCAAAAGCTGAGAAAGTTGATTCAAGGTTTCCTTACCAGGAACTTATCGGAAGTCTAATGTATCTTGCTGTATGCACTCGGCCTGATATTGCATTTGTGTGCAGTAAGCTTAGCCAATATAACACATGTTACAATGAAACACATTGGCTAGCTGCTAAACGTGTGTTACGGTATTTGTCGGGTACAACTGACTACGGACTCAGTTTTAGGCGCGGTAGCAATAAAGTTGAAATTTCATCCGACGCAGATTGGGCGGGGGATACAAACGATCGGAAATCTTATTCAGGTTTCGTGTGTAGGTTTGGACCTAACGTTATTAACTGGCATAGCCACAAACAAAATAATGTAGCGTGTTCTAGCACAGAGGCTGAATATTATGCTCTTGGAACGTCAGTTAAGGAGGCTAAATTTTTAAATAACTTCATGTTTGAGTTGAAGTCTTTCGATATGCCACATGAGCCTATTGTTATTTATAATGACAATAAGAGTACTCTTAAAATGGTCGAAAATCAATGTTTTCGCAGAACCAAGCACATTGATGTACAGCACCATTTTATACAGGAATGTGTTGAACGAAAGTTAATTAAAATATTTTATAAGCATTCAGCTGATTTGGAAGCTGACCTTTTTACTAAGTCTTTACCAAAGGTCAAGCACAATTTGTTTGTTAATAGTTTAGGTTTAATTTGAATTTTATTTTGTTGTTTTATTGTACTCTCGCAGCGTTTTAACTTAGTACAATTGAAGCAATTGCTAGAGTAAGGGGCAGTGTTATGAAACCTACTTTCAGTTAAATAGTTTTGTTCTGTTTATGAATTATGCCTGACATGTCTGACTCTGTCATTATGTCATTGTTGTTATTTTCGCTTTGCTATGTTGTATTAAAATTATTATCACCTTAAACGAAATATTATTTATAAATCCATTATATTCTACGTGTTAGGGCATAATATGATATAATCATATATTTTATCAATAATTATAATTGAAATTATCGCGCTAAACTGTGTTTTGTGAGCGTGCCAACTGCCAACGTAGTTTTTTTTTCTCTAATCTGTGGTGCCAACCGTAGGTGCCAACGATTATCGCTTGTGATTCTTCTTCTTTTTTAATGGCTTTCTATCGCGTTTTTGCAATAATTTTGCCAATGTCAAGTGAGTAAAATTTGTACGGTTATGTCAAGTCAAAGACATATTTTGTCAATCAGTGAGTCAAAACGCCAATAGTAAAATGGTGGATGGGGTTGGTTTTTTGGCGGGAACGTGAAAAAGTTCACGTCGTTGCATTGTATTATTTCTCAAAACTTGTGCTTTTTCCAGTGTTAATGTTTAAAATTGGTGGCGTTTTACGCATTAAGTGCTGAATTACGAGCATGAGTGTGGTCAAGTGATATAATGTGGTGTAACGTGGTTTTTCGTGTTGCTTCCAAAGTTCCATAGAAGCTTCTTGTAAAGTTGCCACCACTTTACTTGAGCATGACTTACCTCCATATTCTAAGTCGTTACCGCGAGATTACTCCACTGAACTCAATCTCGACTTAACCTCATTTTTGTGTGTTTGGTATTTTTAATTGACAATATATAATCAACTTGACATTTCTGCGTCAATTTTTCTTAAACGAGAGAAGCGAAACGACTGTCAACTCAAGGTACGTCGCGATGTAGTTTGAGTTTCCCTCAAAGTTACGTGGAAGTCGAGTGAAGGATTTATGGTGAAATGTTTTAGAATACAGGGGTTAGACTGGACTATGACCCGACTTAGACTGGACTGTGACTATGACTAAGACTTGACTACGTAAAATATTCTAAAACTCGATGAAAATATACAATACTTGACACTGGCTAAATACACTATGTGTGGAGCCAACACATATAAAAAAAAAAAAAATGGTGGATGGAGTTTTGGCGGGAACGCGGAAAAGTTTATGTCGTTGCATTGTATTATTTTTCAAAACTTGTGCTTTTTCCAGTGTTAATGTTTAAAACTGGTGTCGTTTTACGCATTAAGTGCTGATTTACGAGCATGAGTGAGGGCAAGTGATATAATGTGGTGAAACGTAATTTTTCGTGTTGCTTCCAAAACTTCATAGAAGCTTCTAGTAAAGTTGCCACCACTTTACTGGAGCATGACTTAGACTGGACTATGACTATGACGAAGACTTGACTTTACGTGAAGTATTAACACTATGAAAAATTACAATACTTGACACTGGCTGAATACACAATGTGTGGAGCCAAAATATAAAAAATAATAAAAATGGTGGATATATGTATATATATTATATATAAATATATTTATATATATATATATATATTCTACGAAGGCTCTAAAAAGGGCCGTTGAAGCAAAAACGAACATGCATGTTTCTATAATCTTGAAATCATTTTGCGAACGCTCGTGCACGTTCACGATAATAAACCACCCTTATTACACATTAAAAAACAGAATACACAGGTTTTAAAAAATAAATTCCGCCATTGTCGGAGTCTTCAAAGACCCAAAGAGTATATAATACAATACACAGAGTACATTGGGGAAAAACCTAAAATCACCTAATCCTAAATATCATTAGTTACGCAACAAATTACAAAACAAAAACTCATGAAAATTTTAATTTGACGCACTGAGTGAAACATCATCAATCATCAGCCTGAAGACGTCCACTGCTGAGGATAGGCCTCCACCAAAGAGCGCCACTTTGAGCGGCTGCTTGCCTCCTGCATCCATCGACTCCCCACAGCTCTGACCAAGTCGACGTCCACCTAGTGTAGGGCCAGCCTACACTGCGTCTTCTAGTTCGTGGTCGCCACTTGAGAATCTTTCTTACCCATCGGTTTTTAGCCCTACGAGCGATGTGGCCCGCCCACTGGTACTTCAACTGAGTGAAACGTTCCACCTTAATACTACTAATGTTCATTCTAAAAAGGTTAATAATTACTTTGTCGTTGTTTGAAATCTTCATTTATATACTATATTTAAACAAGATCATAAACATCCGTATCCGCATCCGCTTCTGCGGATGTGAGCCTTAAAAAATCCGCATCCGCAAAATCCGCATCCGCCTCCGCGGATGTGAAAAAATCGGCTTCCTCAACATCCCTGGTCTGCAACACAATATCTACACAATGATAGGGTATCTTCATAAGTATAACACATTTCAATAAAGGAAAAAGCAGATATTTCTGTTGCAATCTCATTCTCACGGCACGTAGACATACATAATGGTGGCAGTGGGATCACAATATTTTCATTCTTTCATTGGCATCGTTTTTGTCTCGTTTTAATATTAGGATTGTTAGTTATTTGTTTACTGAGGCTCAAATCTTCACAAGACATGAGGGCTTCAAGGTCTGCCATGAGGGCCTGCACAAATTCAATCTTGTCACATATTTAAGAGCATATATTTAAATAACTTTTAAGTCTAATAAATAATTTTAGAAATATGACCTATATGTCTCAAACACAAACACAAACTAAGTAGAGAATTTATCACAGAGCTTTAAAAAATTTGAGCGCAGGAGGCGAGGCGTTTTTTGCTCTGTGATATATATAATGTAATATACCTACTTATACTAATTCATACACAAATTATTTAGGTGCCTAAACTATACTAAATTCATCTCTTACCTATCTATTTATTGTCCCGACGAGGAGGGCCAATAATATTATTTTTTATTTTTTTTTATTTTATTATTATACCCAATCTGGCACTGTATTAGTCTGCTGGACAAGTAGGTTTTTTGACTACAACACCTGAAGGGGCTGGTATTATTGTAGTGTAGATAGGTTCCTAATTATTACACTCAGTCATGCATGACCTACCTACTAGGTACATAAATATCTATTTTGTGATAGTACCTACAGTTAAAACAGAAAAAAAAATTGTACTTACCTACTTAAATCCTGAAAAGTTCTAACAAGTTCACACTGTATAAGAACGCCTGATTTTGTTACTAACTAACCGACTGCGATAAGTGGTTGGCGTGGTTGCGGTTGATGGTCGGCTGATAACCCAGGGGCGGCGGGATCGGTTCCCGCGACGGGAAATGTATAATTAAAAATAATAATAATTATTTAATTTTTTGTAGGAAAATAGCGGAAATACTAAACTTGTTGGGTGTAGGTGTTTTGGGACAATGGTCCTCATAGTCCTGGGTCTCTAGATTTTCAGAGTCCTAGTTCCAGAATCTAAAGTAGGTATGTGACTGTTGGGCGTTGTTATATATTATCATTAAAGTGATTTTTGAACGAAGTTTATAGATCGAATCCCAAGGTTTATGTAGGAAGAATCTTTTGGAAATCTGCCAGAGCTTTCCATACGCAACTTCACTTCGGATCACCATGAAAATAAACATCTATGAATAAATTCCTACGGTGTATACGTGTTTCAGAGCTTGTCCTTTATCAATTTGCTAAATTAGTCACGTTTGGCGTATAAGTGGTATATAAGCTGGCTCACCAATTTTGGATTTCCTACCATCCACCCACTGGTAAAAGCTGCTTTAATTTTTTTAATAATAAAAGTCTCAGTGAGTTTGAAACCCAGAAAAGTGCCTCTATGTGCCTCAGGATTTGGTAAAAGACAAGGCAGTCATTTAACTTTGAACCTTATAGGTGCAAAACACGGCTCCAGTGGCGATGAAACGCCACCGATTCCGGAAGAAGAGCTTGAGCAACAAAAAATCGAACATGAACGGCAAGTGCAAAAGGTGAGCTTATTTTAAGGGGATATTATAATCTTAAACATTGTACATATTGTTTACGTTTAGTTAATGTGTATATTTTATTACATATTGTACTTGGGGGTGACTGATCAAATCAAATCCTGTAGGCATAATTAGTATAATGGCTTCCCAAAACCAATTAATTCTGAACTAAAATGACAATAAATGAATGTATAAATTTACCGACAACCAACTTAAAAAAAAACAGGGGATTCAAAATTCAGATTTATTACATTTTTATGTCTAATTTATACAATAAAAAGTGCAACTGGGCTAAATCTGTACCTACATTGAATATTTTTTGAAAATGTTGACTGCATTATACTTCTTAATTCATATAGACAACAAAACAATATTTTTTCAACTATTTGTCTATCTGTCTGTATTTACGTTTTTTTATACTCATCCTGTCGAAGGGAAAAGGCAAAAGAGAGGGGAAATGGATGAATGGATGGCCGGATTCTATTACCGTCCCAACTAAGTATTCACCTTTTTTCCTTATCTTTTTCCCTTTCCCTTCTCTCTTACCCATATACACAGGGTTTGGATGTAAAACTAATAACCCGTGCGAAGCCGGGGAGGGGGGAGGGGACAACTTAGTTGCTAATAAACTCCGCTTTAATCTACCCCTATGGTTTTTTTTGTAAGTAGTTGATCCAAAATATTGATTCAGTGGTTTGCAAAATTATTTAGCTAATAGAAAATGATGTAGGTATTATAATAATTTACTATAAACAAAAGTATAGGGTAGGTACTTATACGTAGTTAAGTACTCTCTACGTACATATTAATAATTTATTCATTTATTTACTTAGGAAAAGGAGTGTCAAGCAAGAGAAGCTGAGGAAGTGGCCAAACTGGATATAGAACTGTTGCATCAGAGAGCTATTGAAGCAGAAGAGGAACAAAAACGAGAGGTGAAACTTCAATTTGTTTGGGTTCGCGAAATATAGTAATAAGTCTAGGGCGAATAGTCGCATACCAATGAAGCCGTTCTACACACGATAATTAGTATGGGTATATCGTTTATGAATGCTATTGTTCATTGCCGGCATTAAATATACTTAGAAAGCTTTTATTATCTAGCGAGCTGGGTGGGGGTCTAGCAAAGATCCCTTTCCATCCACAGCGTTATCGCCAAACGATAACTCCAAATGTATGGGAATGACAGCCCCTGCGAAAAACTTCCCGCAGCTAATGTCAAAGCTAATGTCATTCTCGATACATTTTGGGGCTATCGTTTGGCGTTAACGCCAAAACGCTAACACCAAACGCTAACTCCAAAATGTATTGAAATTACATTAGCTGCTGAAAAGTAAACGATTTCCGAAATGTCATTCCAATACATTTTGGAGTTAGCGTTTGGGATCTATGCTTTGGGACCCCTCAGCTGGTCCACGCTGGCTAAGCATGAGCTTATTAATATTAATTTTATTTGTATTTAAATATTAAAAAACATCTCCATATTACATAATATTATTTTTTTAAACTTGCGCAAGCACCCGTAAACTTGTCCCCATCCATCTCTGACATATCATTATTATTAAATAGTGATTGGGTTTATTACCGCGAATTTAATTGAGAGAATTTAACATAGATAGATAGCTACAGGTACCAAGCTGTGAAATATAAATTCCACCAATGTAGAATGATTTTTTGTTCCATAGTTAAGGTAACGAATTATTAAAACTCTAATACCTAAATGTTGACCATTGCTTAGAATTTGTTAGTGTTTAACCATTGTTTACCTTAACCATGGATCAGAAAACCCACCCTTAGGGTGATTTTTTTTATTTAAGGGAGATATTTAGATAACCAATGGTTAAAAACTTTAACAAATTTTGTCCATTTGTTACAGTTTGTTAGAGTTTCTACCATTAACTATATGGATCAAAAAACTCACGCTTAGACTTACGCGATCTTTTTGTAAATTATTTTAGATAGCAGAGTATGTGGAAGAACTTCGGGGCATGAATACTTCTTGGTCCCATCACCGACTATGTGACTTACAGAGACAAGCGGCTAGGTGGCGGCACAGTCGGCCCTCGATACCTGACACGACACGGCCTTACAGGGTAACGAAATAAATATACTTAAGGTACTGAATACATGCATCCCGAAACTGCAGCTACTTTTGGTAAAATTAAGAAATAAAATCACAGTGAGGTTATAAGTAGAGCGTCACCTAGGCAGGTCACTAACAAATGGACGAGTTGTGAAAAAATGGTGGTGCGGAAGTGAAATAAGGTTTTGCCCTTTCAAAACAAGAGCTGCATATATGTACACGAGATTAGGCGTGCTTTAGGCGATGGCAAGTACAAGAATTCGATAGTGGGCCATTTTAGGAACCGCGCCATATTTAGGTCAAGTTCCTTATAGCTATTATTACTAAATACCAAGACCGATAAATAATTATAAGTACAGCTGTAAATAAGTTAATCTTAGGTACTCAGAATGAATGTCTTTTTAGGAGTCATCGTCATCAACAGCGTGAAGACGTTCTCTGCTGAACATAGGCTTCCCCCAGAGAGCGCCACTAACTAAATAACTCCTTTTGTAACAGTAGCGAGCTGTAATCTAATAATCTCCTTTGTCTCTATTTTCCTTAAGTATGGGGCGAAAGGTGTATCACTTTTCAAATTGATTCGGTTAACATCATTTTCATAAGCAAGTTTTAATAAATATGTAACAGGAACCACAACTGCTTAAAAAGCGTCCGGATTTTAGAACCTAATCTCGAAATACCCGATCCCAAAACGTCTTTGTCTCGGAATCGCGGAGACAATACAATACTTATTTATGTTCTACTACATGGATGAAATAAAAAAAGGTCTTTTTTTATTAGCTCCATATTCTACTACTATTAAGGAAAAAATTGGTTAAACTCTGTTAGAATTTTTAACCATTGGTTACCTTAACTGCGGATCAAAAAACCTATACTCTTAATCAATTATTATACATGCAAAACATTTGTGTGATGAAAATAGGTATTTGTTGTGTGTATGGGTGTTATATATACATATTGTATTCTATAGGCCTGATTACACCTACCGAAAAGTCGTTTCAGTAGCAATGAAAGTGATGATCACTGTCAGAGTCATTGACAGTTTGTATGTGATCGTTTTTAGCAGCTACTGGAACGCACCCTTTTAAAAATAAATAAATAAAACCCTGTCTAGTTCTAGATAGCGTTGTGTAATATCCGCAAATATTTATTTATTTTATTTTGTTATTATTAATAGTGTAGGTATCACAGTATTGTATCACCACTCAAGTCAGCAATAAAATGCCAACGGCTTACAATTTTGGTGTACAGAGATTTTAGGTCCTGGGATTATACTACACACAGACAGCGGATACCTACTTTTAATTCCAAATACATATTTGTATCAGGGCACAATAGAAAAATAATTTATTGTATTTCTTTATGCATCTCATTGAACATCAAACAGTTGCTAACATAGACAGATTTTTCACAAACGTTACCCTTAGCCAACATTTAGTTTTATAAATAATATAGAAACTACGTTAAATAATACTTTATAAGAAATTAAATGCACACTACTTGTAGGCGTATTAAGTTAATTAATATGATTCATTTAATTTATTTTATTGGCTACATTCTGATTTAGCACGATCTTCATAAAAACAAATTGGACAAAACGCACAACTGTAACAAACTTGGCACTATTACCTGAATTATACTATCGGAATGAAAAGTTATTTGAAGTTACCATACCACTTACTTATTCGATAAGTTTTGTTCATCAACCGTCCGGAAGACTACTACTAAACGTAGGCTTCCCCTGTAAAATGTCACTTTGAAGCTTACCGTTACACCTTTTGTTGAATTTTTAATTACCATAACCACGAACCACCTATTCGATTTTAATTTGTTATTTGTCCGTATTGAGTGAGGATAGTGGCAATTTTTTTTTTTTTTTTATGTAGAATAAGCCTGCGTTTGATTATGTAAACGAATAACGTACGAGCTTGTCATATTCCTGATGTTAAGCGTCACGCACGACTGCCCATAACAGATTGCAGTATCACGCGAAACTCTGAATCAATAAATCTTCGCGTGACACTGCGCACGTCATCCTGAGACATCACATCAGAGGTGTAGGTATCCAATCAATTTATGTTACAGTAATACTTACATCGTTTGAATAAAATTCATCAGGGAGGTCGTACATACGTCGTTTTCTCACTTTATTTTCACCGTAACACGGAATTTTAGTCGTAACTTCAATTTGACTATCCATGTTTCCATTGTCTTCCTGCTGGTACTGTATAAAAATTACATTATTCTATAAATAGTAGCACGTTGTTTATTGGGCTGTGTCTGTTAGTGTGGGTGGCTTTCACGGCATAATCGATAAACTGATTTGAATCAACATGGTCCTGGAAAATTAATTTACCGCTTATTACGCAGAAACATTAATTTTCCCGATTAAAATGTATTGTATGTTGACCTGGATAAGAAATAAAAAGGTTGCTTTATTTAATCCAAAACAATTAAAAAAATATTCTGATTTGGCGTAAAAGCTGTAAACACATAGGTAAACAAACACATGGTCAACTTTTCACTTTTAATGTTCATTTTTTTATTACCATTCCGCCTATTCAATACCTACATTTGGTTCATCACGCCGCCGGATGACATTGACTGCTAAACACAGGCTTCCCCCATAAAATGTTACTTTGGAGCTTATCGTTATAAGTTTAGTTCATTACTTTTTAATTAATTCCCTACCACGGAATCGATTTTCAAAGCGTAAACCAAATTTAAAATTGGTGGAATATAATATCCTGTATATGGCAGCAGTATGAATCAATAAAAATAAATTGGGTGAACCCAAGTTGAACCATTACTTCTTCTCGAAAATACAAAAGTTAACACCATGGTCGTAGTATTTCAACATCAATCAGAACTTTTAGATTGTTTGAACCATAGCTCAGTTGATAGCACGTCCGATAGAACGTCCAAGTTGGCAAGCAACGCTCGTTGTTAAAACTAAAATATTTTTTTAAATATTTTTTTTAGTTTATACAACATCTTTATTAGCTACCACCTATATTAAATTGTATTTATTTGTTTATTTTAATGCTGAGTGGAGGTGTATCAAAATGATTTATGTTACTTTACTTACATCTGCATCGCTTGAATAAAGTTCAGGGTGACTGTAAATTAAACGTCGTCTCTTTACTTTATTTTCACCGTAGCACGGAATTTTAGTAGCGACATCTATTTGACTATCCATGTTTTGCTTGTCTTTCTGCTCGTACTGTACACAAATAATGTTTATTTTATTACTTATTCATTATCATAAAACTCAAAGTTACAGAACAGTCCAATGATTCCTACTAATATATAAAAGTGAAACTTTGTCTGTTTGGGTGGCGATCGCGGCAAAATGGCTAAACCGTTTTGTTTCGCGAAAACGCGTCAATTACATATTATATGTACTTATTTATATTATCTGGGACTTATACTAAACTTGTATAAATATACTGGGTGTAATTAAATTCTTTTTAGCATCCTTTGAAACTACTCCTGATACCGGTTACGTCTGAACCAAAATTTTTGAATTCTAACACATTGGTTTGGTAATAATTATAACTCCAAAAAATGGAATAACTTACTTAATCAAATGCTACAATACAAAATTTAATTAAAATAATGTAGTACTGTTTTTAATTAGTACATACAAGGTATAAAAACGTTTAAATGTATTAAAACCATCCGTGCCAACTGCGTTAGGCGCCGCGGCAATCTTCATAATTTTCAATAAAAATATTTTCATTTACACACTTTTACGATTTAATAATCATCTATAAATGATGTAGTATCATGGGCTCAATTTATGCTAATGTGTTAAATTACATCCTGTATAACTGATATATAATGTTTCATTCGCAATTTACCCAGTATTATACGGAAACTGCTTATTTTCTGCAATAAAATGTATCTATGTTGAGCTTCATAGTGAATCCAACGGGTTTGCTGAATTTCTTCCAAATAAACAAATAAATAAGCGTTTTAGCGTAAGAGCCAGAAACCACGTAAGGTAAACAAACACGGTAAATATTTCACTTTTATATCATGTTAGTAGGGATTTTAAATCACAAGCATTAGTCAAACTAAATTATTATAATAAAATTACCGTAGTGAAACAAAAAACATTAGCGCTTACCTATTTGATCGTTAATTAGTCCATTGATCTAAATAAGATTTCGTCTGCATATTAAGTTGGTAGGTACCTTAAAAAACGCATAGATATATACTGTATTATTTATTACAGATTTTTATTAACATTTTAAATTTACTAGCGTTCATAGGTATGAACACAATTATTCTTTAAAACTCATGATCGATTTTGTCATAACTTTTAAAGACGCGCTTTACTTATGACATGTAAGTAGGCCTTGTGATCTGTAAAAAAAAACATTTACTATAACTCTGCACTACTTTAAAATTGGTAAAATATAAAATCTAGTGCATGCTACCCCAGATGCTACAAATTTTTTTTAATACTTATGATTGGTTGATCCATTACTTCTTCTCGAACAAAACACCAATCAGAATATTCAGGTTGTTTATTTACATGTTATTTATATATTTTTTTTTAAATGACATGTAACACTACTTATATAGGTAACATAAAAAAACTGTTTATATGAAAAAGCTTTTGGTGTTTCCAAAGTATTCTACTGCAGAGTTAGCTCTGGCAGACTCTATAATAAGACCAATGGTTATAGCCCGGAGCAATATCAAACTACATTTTTGGGTGCAGGTAAATATTATTAAAGCAGATAACTTGCATGATGATATAGATTTTATAATTCTTAAGTAAATTAAGATTGTTTCAAAAGATTCCAAAAATGCTCCAGGACGGTTCCAACAATGTAATATTAAAATGTTATAATGCAATAAAATCATAAACAATGTTTTCTGATATCCGTAACTTTAATATCACGAATTTTAATGAGGGAGATATACCATTATATTATCTCAAAGCATATTTTTTTATTTATTTTTTTATTGCATATTTATTTATTTATCTTCATAAAATATGTGGTTCTATTGACAGACTGTGTGTAGGCCGCCCGAAGGCTGATTCTGGGCCATGTCTTGTGGCAACAACACCATAGACGAAAACAACACTCAGATAGTTAAGCTTAACGACATTAACGTGCCCTCCCAAACTCCTTAGCGCTCCGTTGTAAATATATAACTTTTTGTAGCGGTCACCCATCCAAGCAACGACCACAGAAAACTTTGTCAGATAACCTATATATATTTCCAATACATTAAATTGCGAAGATGGACTTCGCATTTTCGGTTTATTGTATCTGCTGTTTCTATGACCCTTTGTTTAATTTACCCCAGCAGCCCCACTTCCTTCTTTTCTTCTCGTGTATGAACTAGACAACAAACTCACCCTCAAAAAACAAAACCTATTAGTGATCAACGTCGAGCCCAAGCCGTTGAATAGAGTACATGTAAACATGCAGCAGTGGCATCATTCTTTGTAGTACTGACTTGTTAGTTACTTACTGCGTAAACTTAGATAACAGTCGGAATATTAAAGTAAAAAACTTGTGTGCATATAAATGACCGACAAGAATGAAAAAAGTAAATATAAAAAATACACTGATACATTTTTGTTTTAAAGTTTATAATAAAAGCTATAACACTTCACTAAAAAATGAATAAAAACCGTTAAATTAATGATGCCCAACATCACATTGTGTTTGTCAACGTTCGCCGGTGAATCGTATGACGAAAACACAGCTACACAGCTTCTAGTGAAAGCGCGCAGAAGTGCTATCAGTAGACTTCCGAACACCGACTAATGGTGAAATAGGTCGTTCCAGAGAGTTCTAGCAGGAATCGGGCGGCGTGCGTCGGCGCGCGGCGGCGCAATGCTCGTGGACCGCGACCTGTAGAACGTTGTATTGCATGCTTCAGTGGGCGACTTTTTCAAGCTCTACCTTTGTCTACAACTGCAGTCTCATCTAAGACTTTTTATTTTTCATTACTCATGTAGTGCACGAAAAGTGGTCGGAAACGTTTATTATTATGTATATACTTACCTATATCTAATTTAGGCGTTCGACTGGGCGGCTCCTCCGAAATTACTTATCTGATTATATACAAACATCCGACATTCAACGAAAAGCAGAAATTTTCCAGAGATGATGTATAAGCCACATTTCTGGGAAAGCGCCCTAATAAGTACAGTACCTACTTAGGTACAAAAAGCGATCTCAGACAAAAACCTGAGTAGGCCAGCGTCCGTCGTCCCATTGAACTATTATTATGTTTGAGATTGAGATCCAAGGCTATCAGAAAATTAAACATTATGGCCATAGATTGCCAACATGAGCCAGTCAAGCGTCGAGATATGCTTGCCACACGTGATGAGCGATACATACAGATACCTATAATTTTGAGTTTAGATCATCCGCATGTAAGTCCCTCAAGTCCAGAGGCGTAATAATTATGTGCAATATAGGTAACGGATGAACAACACAGTTAGCGACAGTTAAGATAATTATATTCTTGTCGTGGCGAGGCAGATAGTTTTTAACGTGAGGTCAATAATTGCAGCTATGGTTGATAAATTAGTACTCATGTTATTTGTAGGTACTTATACAATATATATGAAATGATTCCATGTTAACTTTGTTATGTGATAGCTCCACGTAGATGCCTCTCCCTTCCCTTTTCCTTTTGAACAGGATTAGGGCGTAAAACTAATAACCCAAACCTGGGGCTAGTTATACTATGTATAGTTATATGCGTAGGTACTAGTCAAAAACATAGATCAACTTGCATTAGGAATAACACCATGCCAACTCTCTTGATTGGACCACAAGTACTTAGACGATGTTAAAAAAAGGTTTTCAAAGTCAGCCTATAGGTACCACAATAAAATTATAAATAAAATGGCATTCAAATTGTTTTTGTTCGCAGCAGAGTGTAATCAAGAAATCTTGCAGCGCACAGCTTACAAAACCGCATTCAAGTCAAAGCATCGGCGATAACGAGGGGATATTCATAAATTTATCACGATTGGGATCGCACAGAGGTAAGAAGAAAACAGTGTATGGTAGGTAGTATGGTAGGTATACACAAGATAAATATGGATCAAAATGGAAACGATGGAAAAACAAGTTGGGGGTGATACCTATAGGTGCCCTGTACTTTGGTATAAATATAAACACGCCGAAACTATCGGCTGCTGCTGAAAAAGTGGCCTTGCTAGACGTATAGAGGATAATTATTATGGGCAAGTTACGTTTTTGTAAAACATTACGGGATCAGAAATTGGAATCTAAAAATGCGAATTAATTAAAGCTTCTTATCAAATCCATGTCCATGACTGGCACGAATATTAGTATGGTTTGGTTACTCAAAAATATGACAAATCATTTGTATGACAATACCATGGACCATCTCATTGTACTGCTGTAAAATCTGTCAATACCACAGACAAATGAAAACTGGAATTCACATTCTTCATTTCATTTATACCAAAGTACACTTATAAATAGGCTTGTGTCTTGATATTAAAAATTAACAAGTTAATATTATTTTACTAAAGTAGGTTAGAGATTAATGCAATAATTGAAAGAATTAGTAAAATCAAGGATAAATAAATCACGGAGTAATAAGCTTTTAAAGTTTCTGGGAGGGGTGGTTTCTTTCATCGCCTGTCCCTTTCTTGCAGAACAGAGCATCCCCACAGCTACATATGTAGCTTGGGATATGACGTCACATGCCAATGAGATTGTATGTGAATCTACCACAGCTTAGTGATAAGGTACTACGAAGGTGGAAGAAGTGACGTCACTGCGCGTTTGAACTGTCTCTTTCTATTCCTGTATTTTAAAATGCTTGTGAATTTGTCATTTTTTGAGATATTTAATTATTGTTTTCACGACTGTTCATTTTTTGAGGAATATTATTAATTTATGCAATAAATAATAGCAGGACACAAGTCTATTGTATAGCGTTGATAAAAATAACGGTTACGGGTTTAATAGAGTTTCAGGTGGGATAAATTAAGGTATTTTGCATACGTACAGATGCGTCGGCGGAAAGCGACGGCGGTAGCAGCGCAGCCGGCGACGGGTGGCGAGCCTCCGCCAACGACGTGAGTCCGCAGCCCGCGCAGGACCTGACGCGTGCGCCTTCCTGCCCTGGGTACTATTTATTTCGCAACGCACGAAACTTACCTAATACCTCAAATCGTAGTTATTGTCAATTTTATTATAGCACTTAGTTTCACACGATATATCGGAAATTTCAATTCTATTGAAATTGATTGCCCATATTTTTTTTAAATTAATTGAGCTCTCGCACAGCTTATTGATTTTACGCTTTAAAAGTTTGAATCTTTGTATTTATTTTATTCTTTTTTGATATATCAAACGGCATGAAACTTAAAAAATCCTCTCCCTACCCTCTGCATACCCCTAATCCTTTATTTTTTGCCATGTTTTATACCTTTTATGCCTTAACCCTTTTTATGGCATCATGATGATGGATGGATATTTTCAGATGCTACCTACTTGAGTGGTTACAGTTTTATTAATTATTGTATATACTAGCAGCAGACCTACTCTGGCTTTGCGAAGGTTAATTGGTTTTACGTTCTAACCCTGTCAGGGGAAAGAGATAAAAAGATAGGGGAAACGATGAATGGATCGGACGGCGAGGGAAGGAAGATGGCCACTTGCCTCCCTTCGCCGCCTGTTTTGCCTTCATTTTTGTTGTCAATAACATTTGTCGTAGTATGTGGACACTTCACATAGATATCTATTTCTACACAGTACACTGTGGAGGACGGCCATACATAATCCACCGCGAGGGTTTTAGATTAAATAACTTTGTCGGTAATTTTTCAAGATACTGCAATAATTCTTTTGCCATTGTTAGATTGATTTTTAGTCATATTTTATTAAAGGACTTTTGGTTTTTTTTGATAGTTTTTAATTGCTTCGTGTAACCCAATACATACCGTTTAGTAAAACAAAGAAACATCTATTATGGTGAAAAATATGTTACACCCAATAAAGTGTCATTGGAGTTAGTAGTTTCAGCGTAAATTACGTTCAATTGCACCGACATACGAATTACACAAAATCATTTTTTATACCATAAAAAATATATAATTACTAATATAGAAGTGTAGCCCGCAAAAGTACATTTACTAAAAGTTTTATCAAAAAATATTCAGTGTACAGAATTAACTCGGTTATAGTTTTATTATGTATGGATATACTAATTTTACTGAGGTATATAAAAATGTATTTGCTGTTCTTAGGAAACCTACATGGACGTATCCTCCAGAGCAGGTAGAGACTTGACCATTGTTTGTTATAAAATGATTTTGAATGTTTCCATTACATTCAAAAAAATATTTTTGTTCGTGTAAAAAACTTAAATAACATAAAATATATACTAAACTAAACCTATCTAAACTAAAGTATACTTACCTAAAAATATGAAATCTAAAAACTTTAAATAAACCGTTGGTGGAGGAAAAGGTGCCCAGAATGGCGGCAGCATTGCCACGTTGAATGGCAATGCTTATTTTTTGTGCAAAATAAAAGCCGACATTTTGGTCACTCGATGCCTCCAAACGTTTGACAAAGTCCCGGTTACGTTTTATTTATTATTTATTTATTATGAAAATATATAAATATTTATGAATAGAAATCAAAAAATTTCCCGAATAATTTTCAAAGACAGAACCTGAATGCCCTTTTTCAAATGGAAAGGGCGTTGTAGATCGGGTGCATGAGCTTGATAGTAATAAAGTACGTCTTGTTTTGAACGAATAATTCCAATTTTCCGATATTGATATGAAATTTCTATTTTTAAAGGTTTTGTTACATTTGAGCATATACTTTTAAAATAAATTAGTGAGTCACATATATATATGTTAAGTACGTGTAAATACTAACTAACACTGATCTATGAGAAATGATTATAGACTTATATTTATTTAATCAATAAACTTTAAGGTATTTATTATGTAAGTTCAGGAAAAACGAATTACGCATTTTGTTTTTTGTGCATAAATTATCCGGCAAGCAGATGCTGGAGCGTGACCGAACGCATCCAATCGTTTCAATCTGCGTACTGATTTATCACCGGCCATCTATGCAGGTGGGGGGGCACAGAGATTGTATTGATTAATATGCAACGTGTAACGTGCCCCAGTTTACAAGTAAAAATTGTATAATGATTTGTCAGGCTGTTAGGTTGTCATTTGTTTTAATTTAAGTATAGTATAGGTGGGTATATAATCGAGATCATCGTCATCCTTATGGTGCTGAGCTAATGTGATGATAATATCGCCAGCAAATGCAAAATGAAGTACAAAGTTATTGTCTTCGTTCGGTGGGTTGTAAATTAGGTCGTAGGGGTGCGTGGGGAGAGTCGCGCGCCGGCGCGTCCGGGTGCGCCGAGCCCGCGCCGTGACTCGCCCTGCGCCCCGCACTCCCGCCCCACCGCTCTCGCCCTTCGCCCGCAGTTTTGCTGCCCGCAGTTTCCGTCGAGTTACCGCATCAAAGCTAAAATAAGAAGTGACCACCTACTTAAAACCTATATCCTTGTTTCATCGACTTTCTCGGTGAGTACTGCCACATTTTTGACGTTTGCATAATTCTATCCACCGTGTGTACCTTAAACATAATACGTATTGCCCTTTCTTAACCTTCATCGTGTATAATCAATGTTTAGTTATATTTTCTTGCGTTGATCTATAATGTTCGTAAATCGCTCTGTACCGCGTTCCCTTAGAGGAATTTAGCCCCCTAGGTTGTGTCACCTGCATGCTTTTCTTTGTTTCCCCATGTGTCCTCGTGTGCTGTAACGAGCCCTTGCGTGCGTTCGTAGAGCGTGTTCCGGTTGGCTCGCGGAGGCGTGTGACCGTTTCGTTACAGATAAGATGTTTGTAGGAAGATAAGATGCCGTCATAAAATAGGAGCAAAATGAGGAGAAACGAGATGCAAATCAAGGGGGTGGAGGTGGACGGCGAAGGCGGCAAGGAGGGCTCGCAGATGTCGCGGAGCGAATCCACTATCAGCCGCTGCACCCCGCACACGCCGCTGGGCCTGCCAGACAGCGTCAGCGTCGACTCCAACCCCATGCCAACTATATACCGGTAACTGGAGCGCCCCGGAGGAGACGCATCCACACTCAAATTATCACAGTATCATTTCCACTCGTACCTAACACTTTGGCATTCAAAACATTTACTATTGTAGTCTACGCTCACAAATATTTATATTTCGAGTCAAATTGAAAATAAAATAGTAATGGTTGATCTAAAATGTGACGTCAATAAATGAACTATTTAAAACACTTGCTACAACGAGTATAATAAAATTATAACGGTGGGTTACACCACCTTAATTTAACTGCTAACTGTAACCGCCCACGCTTCGCAGGGCGGGCTAATGTCAAAATCTGACAGTAACTTTAACTGTGATTATGGTGCAACTCAGCCTAAATGTTTTGGTATAAATTTAACTGTTACTTATGTAACCTTTGTGCCTACCTACATATTTAATACTTTGGTGCATAATTCACGATGAAGGTGAAATTGCTTCTGGCACAAACATTGCAATTAGTTTTGTAAACTTAATAATAACAAAGTTGGATAAGTACTTGGAGGCATTATGTAAAAATTATTTGAAACAATGGGGCGGTTTGAAGCTATAACTTCAATTGATGTTGTCTAACGGTGCGCACGCACAGAATAGTTGAAGCTTTCCTTAAAATTGATGCTCTTCTAATGAATTAGTTGGTATATCAATAAGTAATCCGTAACAAAACGAATAACTTTATTTCATTGAATATAAAAGCTGTCGATACGTCTTCTCACGGCAAAATTCAAGCAGAGATCGCACTACGCCGTATGCATCGCGCACCGCGATCGTCGCATGTGAATAGGTATCAATAGCAGTTAAAAACTCTATAGGCTATTGTGGTTTTGTATGATGACCAAAATTTGAATTTTGAAACAAGAATATAATCAGCTTTTTCTATTTAATATAGTTCAGGTGAATCGATTTTAATTGCACTTGACCACTGTAGCCGTAGAGTATCAGTACAACCGCTTGGCTTGTGTCATGCTCATCGGAGATCAGAGTCTACTGCAGATTAAGGTAAGATGTTCAGTTTATTCCTTGTTGTGGTACTACCTACACCTGTCGCTTTTTAACACTTCCCCTTTACCTACTTCGCTTTCCCGCTTTGTTTTACTGTTGGGACTTTTCTTGCGCCTGGATATTGTTATGATATTATTAGTATAGCAGATGTAGAGCGACGTTGCTAAATATCATACATAGCTGCTACAGTGACGATGACAGCGTTCATATAAGTAAATTACAGTAGGTAATTGCTAATTGTACGGAAAATTATTAAAAATGGCACGCAGAGATTGTAAACATATTCTATACAGTTGAATAACATCATATTGTATGATGTTGATAAGTAAATTTTACAACTTTTGTTCTAGCCTGCCATGTTTTTAATTCCGTTATCAAACTTACGTGTCTATTATTATTATATAGGCTATAATAGCTTAACAAACAGGTTATTTTGTTCGTTTGTAAATGATTTAAACCTATATAAGCATGATATTATTATTGCACAGTAGACTATTCGACATCATTACTCAAATGAACGTTAATTAAAACAACACAACATTTGTTAAATAGTTAAACTAGTATTTTATTATTGTTAAATTAAGCTTTGTATTAGCGTAGAATATAATCATCATCCTGCCTAATGGTTAAAACTCCTTGAGATGTCGTATTGTAAAATACCTAATAATTATATGATATATTGTAATTATAAAAGCAAGATGTACCCTCCATTCATTTAAAATTAAAATAATGACTCATATAACCATTCTAATTGACTTCGGTGCAAGTATTAGCATGACAAAAAAATAAATAAATTAATAAATGACAGTTTTCACAGTATGTATTTATATAATTTGTCGGACGTACAAGATATACTGATATACCAAACCTATTTAACACACCTATAAAGCTTTTTAAACTTTTGCGGCTTGAACTCATATTTTAAAGTTAAATCGGGTCTCTTCGCGCACAGAAATTTAAAACACCTATAGGTACTTAAAGATTTTTAGGTGTTTTAAACTTATTCATGCGTTCGTCATCGGCCTTTATTCTCTATCGATTCCTTACTTCGAAACCACGTGAATTCCTTGTCTTACATAAGAAATTTGCAAAAATATATTCTCTATGAAACGAAAACAATACCGCGCGAAATGAATTTGGAATTGGCGCGATTTGAACTGTCAAAAATCATGTTTTACCGAGACGCGTTCCTAAACATCAACACATCAAAAGATATATGACCACTTAAGTCAATATATTTAATTCAATATAAAGATAACTTAAATGTAAAGTGAAGGTATATCTAACGCATGTGACACGATTTGAACAAGACACGATAACGACGTGGTTTCGTATCGTGTGGAATCTGTTTCCATAGAGAATAACCGCTCAAATATTTATACCTACGCATATTTACTATTGGTGGATAGCACACGGGTTTTCTCTCACATTGAGAGGGTGTAGGCTGCAATCCACCACGCTGGCCAAGTGCGGGTTGCTCAATGATATATCTGTTCTCTAAGTTTGTGATTCTTTAATATTTTCTGACGATTTTTTCCTTCACCATTGTAAGACCTATTTAGTACCTACGTACGTCCTCCAATACACCATATGACTAATTTTATATTAGTAAAAAGGTGGCATTCGAATAACAATATTTTTACTATTTATTATGTGGAGATTGTAATTTTTTTATGTAAGTTTAGAAGAAAAATCATGAACAATATTCTATGACAAAATTTACATAGAAAATAGAATTTTATAGGAGGCAGAATTTCAATAATCGCTTTTAGCGTTTTTAGTCAAAGTTAAGGTGTATCACGTAATTATCTATAAATAAATGAAAAATGTTATTATTGGTGTTTATTAATGCAAACAATTTTGCTTGATTCAACAAGAATTAACTTTCACTTGATGAAAGAAACTGTCATGATATTGAAGCTACAAAAATAACGTATCTACATAATATATGCTATAGCTATAGATACCACACCGATTACATCGAATGAAAACAGATGAATCAAACATAAGAGCGCTGAAACGATGATTGCAATCTGTTTTTCCAGTAAGCGGCTATCATCCAAAAAGAAAACACTGATCTGTTATTAAAATAGAAAATATCTGTATTGTTTAGATGTCGTGCTCCGATCGCTTCGTTGGACTGTATGGACGATTTTAGTGCTCACTCCCAGCAGATGCTAGATCAAGGTGAGTCAAAAAATATTTATATAATAAAGACTGCCGTAGCCGCGGCTTATTAAAAATATGATTGGAGACTGAAAGAGCCTTGGAAGCAACGACCGCGTGATAAAACTTTTCGAATCATTGAAATCCGTTCACCATGACGAAGGAGTCGTTTTTAGGTTATAATTTCACTAAAAGATTGCTATTATAATATTACTCATTATAAATATTCAAATGTTTATATTAAAAGGTAATGAGTAATGGCTCAATCTGGTACACACATAACATCATAAATGTGACGACATTCACTCAGCAAAAATAATCGGGCCACTGGAAGTTAATAGACATGCCCTAACTATAAAAATTGTGTGTAATTCCAGTAGTCCTACCACCAAATTCCTTTTGATATATATGTTTTGGGACATTTTGTACATAATTATTTGATCAGGCTTTAGTGTGTAATTTAATTACTGCTGAATCTTAAAAATTAATTGCCTGCATAATTAATGGTGACCTGTAAAACTACATTGAAACCGAAATCTGAATCAAATCTCTAATGCGCTTATTATTAGAATTCATGTTGTTGTATTTTTTTTAATACGATTATGCGCTCGCTTAACTTTTAAAAATGCAATGTGCATAGCAGTCTTTTTTGTTAACATATCTATACTGTCCCACTATGGTCCCACTGCCGGTCAAAGGTCTCATTATAAGCAATCATTACACTTACCTTTTTCATTTGTATTTTTGGAAGAGAATGTTAGATCTTAATCTCGCAAGAAAACTCTTAAAACACGTTGGATGAAATAGTACCTACATAGAGTAGATGGTTTATATACTTACCTATTACTACGTACATTGTTACGCACATGCTGGCCTTATAGGCCAGGGTCAGTTATCAACTAATAATTCATTTGTGGCTTGTTGCATCTGAATTTACCAATGATATTACGGTTCTTCTTCTGATGCACAGGCAAGTGGTAGGCCCAAGTTATTTAGCCGCCCAATGGCTTCAGATTTGGCTGATATTATGGTGAGAACAAAGTTACGAATGAAACTTATTGTTTCACCGTAATTTGTCTATAAACGTTAAGATTAAATATTCATAATAGAAAATAACTAAAACAAAAACTGTATACATTCCTAGTGTAGCATTCTTGTTTCTCTGTCTGTTTCGTCACAGTACACGTATTTCTGTTGGTATTTGCGGTAATGAACCTATTGTTTGGAAGTTGAGGAAATTTTTGAGTAAGTTTTGATAATGCATTCATAAGGTATCCGTGACGTAGGGGTTATACAACAGAATTTTTGTTTATAAAAGAGAGGCGGTAGGGGAAAAGAGTTGTGCAAGGGAAATAGGAATGAAGAAAGAGGTGAAATCGTAAAGAAAGACCAGGGGGTAGGTAGGTAAAATAGCGTAGCCAGTAGCCAGGCAGATCAACTAGTAAGCGAAGGTTTATTAATTTATTATTGCTGCTCTACTCTAGACTATGAATATTATTATAGGTTGAAATTATATATACTTATTGTATAAAAAAAAGTAATGATTGACTGCGCATAAAAATTAGTGCCAGCCTAAGATACGGGCCTTCTCATTCCTGGAGATAATGTAAGCTATAATCTATCATGCTGGCCAAATGCGGGTTGGTGGATACCTCAAATTCCCAAATTTGGTGATTCTCGAATATACCGATCCCCTGAAATGTTTTCCTGTGACCGTTGCAAGAGCTAGTACAAATTCCGCACATAACCTATCTTCAAAAACATTAGAGTGCAGCGCAAATGGGATTAGAACCTGGGTGCGTCGGTTTGAAAGTTGCAAGAATTTCCGCTGAGCTACACTTTTTTTTTTCTTTTTTTTGGCTCTACACATAGTGTATTTAGCCAGTGTCAAGTATTATATTTTCATCGTGTTATAAAATATTTCACGTAAAGTCATGTCCTAGTCATAGTCATAGTCCAGTCTAAGTCAGGTAGTCATAGTCCAGTCTAAGTCATGCTCCAGCAAAGTGGTGGCAACTTTACTAGAAGCTTCTATGGAGTTTTGGAAGCAACACGAAAAGTCACGTTTCACCACATTATATCACTTCCCCTCACTCCTGCTCGTAATTCAGCACTTAATGCGTAAAACGCCACCAATTTTAAACATTAACACTGGAAAAAGCAAAAGTTATGAAAAATAATAAAATGCAACGACGTGAACTCTTCCGCGTTCCCGCCAAAAACTCTGAGCTACACTTGTTGTACCAAAACTACGTTTAAATTAAATTATATAAAATAATACCCGTAATAATAATCGCTATATATCTACACAGGTTTTGATTCACCAAATCGGCTTTATATTTTTTTCCTGGTAGGAAACGGTCACTGTAGCCTATAGACAAATATTTCAAAAGCAACAGACAGTTCTTCCTACCATAATTCTGTAGCTAGAAATAAATGTGTTGTAATTAATAATGGAAAAACACCTTAATCCATCATATATTGAACAAGTGTATTTTTCAGATGTATGAGTCACATTATTTACAGTAAATCTTATAATATCTATGGGGCTTTTCTAGAATACTTGTTCAAAAGATTGAACAAGTTTTCTAGAAAATCCTTGTGTGCATGTAACGCAGCAGCGGTAGCTGCTACGCGTGCTACGTAACTGTAGAGCCTTTGTAGCCTACGGCGTAGGAGAGCGTAGTGGCGCCAATGTATTATGTGTGTAGGTTGTAGACGGCAAAATTGATCCAATATTATAGCTGTGCAATTATTGTGCATCGTTACTGTACGAGCTTTGTTGATAGAGTTATTTATTTATGTAGGTATATAGACAGAGATCAAGACAATAAATTAGTTAATATTTACTTTGTGTGGCTATTAGCGCCGACATGTTGCGACTTGTGACACGCTTAAACCAGTTCTCTCTTTACTCAAGCATAAGTCGATAAACAATGCCTATTGCTATTAACCAAATTAGGGTGTTTTTTTTGCTCCGTAGTGAAAGTAACCAATGGTCATAAAAAACTAATAAATTCAAACCAATAGGTAACTACTATTTTAATATCTGTGCCAATAGTCACAGTTAGAGTTTTTAGCGATTGGCAAAGATATTAATAGTAGTCCATTGGTAACCATGACTACGGAACCAGATAATATAAAACCTACAGTAAAAAATCCACCCTTAGACGATTGATTGCTAATAAGTAAAATCTATACGTACCAGCAGGAGAGATGGCTGTGTCTCGGCATAACGTCATGTCAGCGTACATGGGCAACCACACGGCCGTGGCTTCCGCCGTGACTCCAGGTCTTCGGTACAAGAGTCTCGGAAAGTCAGGGCTTCGCGTGCCCAACGTCGGTCTGGGCATCTGGACTATGATGAACGAAGAAAACGCAGAGGAGGTCGTCATGACAGCCCTCGAAAACGGTATCAACCTGTTCGACCTTTCCGAAGCTCACTGCGGTAAGGCCCCTTGTAATATTTCAAGTTATTGTCTCATTTGTAGGTAGAATATCAATAACGGCCTATATGCTTTGAATTTCCTGATAAGTAAATCAGTCTAAAAATACTTGGGATTGGGCTAACTCTGGCTAACACAATATGTTGATCATATTTAAATACTTAAATAACGTTTTAGATCTGATGCGGTTGTTAGTGATTGTAAAGTATGAAGTTTATACTAAACTTGAAAACATAATAATAGGCATGATGACTAATTTTTTCTTTGATAAATTAATTATATACCTCAAAAGATAAAAATTATTCAAGAAAAAATTCAACAATTTTTTTTTCATTTTTTTAGATTTTTATTGTCATTTGTGCAAACAAAAATTAAATACCTCAAAAAATGACCAAGATAGCTCAAACGGCCAGTGACGTCAGAAGAAGGACGTTATAGTACCTCATTACTAAGCTGTGGTAGCTTTTCATACAATCTCTTTGGCATGTGACGTCACGAGTAGATTTTTCATAGTAACTGTAGGGGTGCTCTGTTTCGCGAGAAAGGGACAGGAGATGCCTCCTGTAGAAACTTTAAAATCTTATTACTCCAACTTAAAAAATAAGCAAAATCGGTAAATAAATCCCATGATTTATTTACCGATTTTGCTTATTTTTCAATTATTGCATTCATTTTTAATCTTCTTTATGAAAGTAATATTCACTTGTTCCTTTTTAATAGTAGTCATCATGCCTATTATGTCAATTATTACGCCAGTTACGATTTAACACCTACACGAAAAGTTGCAAATACCAGCCATTGCGTTCATAGAACATATAAGCAACATTTTCGTACATGCCTTAGTATTTTCACAGGAATTTTTACGAACAAATTATTCAACATCTGTGTTGTTCCACAGCAAAAGGCGAAGCAGAGCTTGGTAGGATCTTAAAAAAGAGAAACGTAAGAAGGTCCAGTGTTATTATAACAACAAAAATCTATTGGAGTACAAAGTATGTATGGTCTGGGTATACGTAGATGCTATTATTTATACATTACTATAGTTCTTTACACTCAACTCATTCTGGCATCTAACATTTGAGAGCTTTAGGCCGCCTTTGTAATAGTGATGCCGCTCTATAATATGCTCATCTGTTTGGTAAAATGATGGATGATTGATTTTCACAATACTTACTACTACTAGTTTCACTTTTAATTTTTTTTGTTGTGTTGTTGTAGTAGTCTTGTGTTTTAGCAGTTGATTCTAATAAAAAAATTAAAAAAAAAAGTCTGTGTTAAAAAGTAAAATTCACTATTTTTTGCCTACCTACTAAAAAAAGTCTTAATTTATAATGCCTTATTTTTAGTCTAATATCACTGTTTGCGAAAGTCTTAAAATAGGTTAAAATTTTAAAGACTCACCACGTCACAACAAGATTCATTATTGATTTCCTTTTGTTAAATAAATTATATTGACCAATAGTATAACAAAATGTATGATTCCATATGCGATATAGGTACAATCGGGTACATTTGATTATGAAAATGTTTACGGGAGCTATATGCAAGTGCCTACTCATTTTTAAAACGATAAAACAAAATATTGTGTGGAAATTGGGCATGAAATTCAAGAACTTGTGTCATCTTCTAACTTTTAGCCGGCATCGTGAGTAGGTATGGTCAATAAATATTCGAACCTTTTTTGTAAGAGAATGTTCGTATCCCAACAGTAAAAACGTAATAGGCTGATTGCACTACAGATATTAGATGTCTGTGGATTGCACCACCTACATGTAAAAGTAGGTATACAATCTTCCATCATCTTACTGCGCTGTATTTGTAATATATTAGGTATAATTATTACCTACTTATACTTTCATCAAAATAAAGGCTTTAACCATTTAATGACAAATGCGTAAAGTATTTATTTTGTACATATGATACGTATTTTTGACTATTTAATCTAGCAAATCTTGTATTTCATACAAGTAGGTACATACGCAGAGAATATAATCATTTGTTAAAACGCTTGTCATAATCATTATTATGAATAGTTTATTTATCAGCAGACAATCGCGTAGAAAAATCTATTTTAAATAGACGTTAAAAGCAATCGAAGATAATCAAAGCAAAGGAAACAAGCATACAGAAAATAAAAACAATGTTGCTAAAACTTTGCCACCTTCTTATCAATTATACATTTTAGATTTCAAAGTCACTTTGCCTTTATGAAGCAAATGATTGGATATAAGAAGGTATTAGCTGTTCGTAATTTAGTTATTTATTACAGTTGAATTAAAAGGTGATTATTATTTCTCCTGCGTAGATTTTACTGAACAATTTAATCGGTGCCGGATTAAATCTAAGCGCTTGGGAACAGGAAAACTAGCTCAATTATTGAAAACCATGCATCTTTTGAGATGATCATTCATTGAATCAATCATTTTCAAGTCATACCTGTATGACAAAGAGACACTGTAAAGATATTAAATAAATTTTTGTTAAACAATTTTTAACAATAGTCATTTAATCCGGCATTGAATTTCTTTATTATAATACACATGCATAAATAATATAAAAATATCAAATCGCTAAACGCCTTACTAAAAGCACAGATTTTATAATAATATGTGTGTGGACATTTCACAGCGCAATGTAGCCCCATATAGCATAATAGTACCTAGTAAAAGATAAAACTGATTAACTCTTCTTCTTCTTTTCGAGCAAGTGGTCAACCCTGGTGGGAGAGTTTTTAGGCTGCCCAAAGGTTCTACAGTATCTAATAAATCAGAAAGAACTATTTTCATTACTCAATATTCGCCCTAATTCATTTTGCTAAAAACGTTCATTTAGAAACCAAAACATTAATTTAATAAAGAGTATGAACATCAGGCGAAGAGACATAATATAAAAAATTTACTGTGATTTTAATATAATAATAATAATAAATATGTGTGAAGCTAAGCATAGCTTGTACTATGGGAACCAGATAACTGATACAATACTTATATATACTTTTTTTTTGTTTGTAAATAGTTACATATAAGTGCCTAAGTTACAAATAGTCGTTTTAACAATTGAATGGGTATATATACTTACTAACATAATAGTTCTAATAAAAATAATCTTTTTTTCTTTCATAATAATAATAATAACAATATCATAATCATTTCGTTAAGAGGGCCTAATACAGAAAAAGGCGAACCACCGTCAGTACCACCACAGTGCACGTTCGTAAACACGCATAACCTCATGAATATGCTTGCTTTTAGCTTTTTTCTATTTCCACTGTTAAGTTCTTGGTACAGCAAATTTCAATAGTCGATAAGTTGAAATGTATTTAAAATCATGTAAAGCAGATAACTGCACAGTCTGTGAAACAATTGACGACGCTTTACCAAAAATTAACTTATGAACGCATGATTAAATCAATGAAACATTTATAGCCTATTGCTGAATTGCTTACAATTAAAATGTTGGTGTTGGATTTAATTATGTATTTATACTATTAGGTCTGTAGAAAGAGGTCTATCCCGTAAGCACGTTTTTGAAAGCGTCAAGGCGTCTCTGGCTAGGCTGCAAGTGGAGTATATTGATGTGGTACTGCTACATAAGGTAGACCCTTTGTGTCCAATGGAAGGTCAGTAAATTTTCATTGTACTCTTGCAAATTTATACAAATTAGTAGGTACCTCTCTTTAATTAGAAGTCTCACTTGGTTAATCCTTCGATTAATTTTCAGAATACTGTTAGTGCTTAATATAATCTAGCTGTAGTTTGGTACATAATCCTTGTAATTTGCGATGTTTGTAGTAAAATACAGTCATGGTCAATAAGAATTTATTTTAAAAACTCAAAAAATACTTGCTTGGAAGTTGTATTGTGCTACTTTGGTTTTGAGTTCGCTGTCTCCAAGCACTATTGTGATCGACATGGAGATTCATTTGTAGCCTCATTTTTAGTTTTTTTTTTTGTTGTCCAAATAGAATTAATTTTCAGTTGACATAAGACAGACAAAAAAAGATGTCGCTTTAATTTTAATGTAAATGTTTTAATTTTTTCCTATTTTTGGATTTTCGCACAATAAAAGCTTCCTTTTATATCGCACTTTATTTATATCTTTTCTTCTACGGAAACACCACCACGTCTGCAAAAACTATGTTGAATTAAAAATTATAAAACCGGCCTTTTTCCTATATTACAGAGGTAGTGCGCGCAATGAACTTCGTCATTAATAAAGGTTGGGTTTCGTATTGGGGCACTGCTCGTTGGTCTCCTTCTGAGGTAAATAAAATTAATCTTTCTTACTCTAACCATCGACATATTGTTATTTTTTAATTTATTACCATACTTTTCAGATAATGGATGCTTATACTAACTGCAGACAGTTCAATTGCGTCACACCGATAGTTGAACAAACAGAGTATCACATGTTCTGCCGAGAGAAGCCTGAACTGTACATGCCAGAACTTTATCACAAGATTGGAGTAGGTACGTCTCAAGAAGCCATTGGAAGCGTTGATCGACGAGTAACTTTTCAGTTCAAAGTTGTGTTAATAAAAGATAGCTGCGAGCAGAAAGGCACTTGATTGCATCGAGTCGCGAGTGTAATTGGAATCTTAAGCTTTCGTGGTGGTTCGCGTAACTCTAGTGCAGTTAAAAGTTGTTTTGCAGCCGAACAAAGAACAAACATTTAATAAAAATTTCTGAAATTAAGTATAGTGATTGTATTTGCTACGATTCTTCTTATTATCTATTTCTTCAAGGGAAACGTCAAAACGTTATTATGATCAGCCCACAGACGTTTTAATACTATATAGGATTAGCCAGTATTTTTACACTAATCAAACAAAGGAAAACGCCTCGCGCATGATTTTCATTTTCTTATAATGTAGAAAAAGGAGGTGGCTTGTATCATTTTGCTATTTATGTTTTCCGCCCGCAGTTTTGAATGACAATACCTACATAATTAATGTCTTTACTTGCGTCGTTTTATAACATGCAAAAAGACTTACAAGATATTAATCCAGAAAAATACAGGTCAATTTTTTTTTTTTCAGGAATGATGGTCTGGTCAGCCCTGACTACCGGTAAAGGCCTTGCTCCGGAAGAAGTGACCGCGCTGTTTGCAAAATCTCGCTTCAACAGAAAATACAGCACTTTCAGTTGGTGTGAAGAAGATCTCGCTTTACCTGAAGTATTACCATTTTATTCTTCTTTTTTAATAAATTCTTGCTACTGAGAACAGAGAATGCTTGAAAAAGTAACATGTAGAACGTGTTCTTATTTTATATTAATACAATTATTGGGGAAAACCCAATATAGCTCTAATGCTATAGCTTTCATTGACCAAACTATTGTTTATCAAGTAAGCAGAAGGAAACTAAAACATAACCAGGATAGTTTTACGTAACACGTCAGTGGTTTGAATATTTAGTAAAATATTTGGACTTTTTTCATTTTTTTACTTGTGACGTATGTCTAGAACTTGGAGCAGTTTGCATACTTACATTTTAATTGTTGCTGTAGATGGTTACTTCAGGGAGCAAGGAACAAGTGGCTGGGGAGGAGCCTCGTTCGTACGGCGACAAGCTACGCGATCTCGCTGCTTTAGCCAACTCTCTCGGTACGCTACATTTTCACCTCTAGTTTGTCTACACTTCATCATTATCATCATCATCATCATCATCATATTCAACAGCCTGAAGACGTCATAGACCTGCCCAAAGAGTGCTACTTAGGTGACGTCTCATCTCCTGCATCTATCGGCTCCCCGCGACACATTTGCCTACACTTGTCAGCTGCGTATTTATAACGCACCTAGTTCCCAAAAATAGTATGTCCATTATACAGCTATATTTTAAATTCGGGTTAAAAAGAGATGGGGCTTTATTTACAGGTACATATAAAAGGTGTCTCCAGCAGAGGCGTAACCAGCAGGTTCCATAATTTCAAACTCCATGAATCTAATGCTCCACTTAACAAAAAATGTACCTACCTAAATGAGGGCGTCTGCTAAAATCTTTCAGACACGTTTATTTACAACCTGTGATACAACATGACATTTACTCAACTGCTTGATCTCTTCAAAGTTACCAAATACATTCCAAGATTTTCATAACAGATTGCTCGATGAGTCAGCTCGCTGTGGCCTGGTGCTTGAAGAACGAGTCAGTGAACTGTCTCTTGCTGGGGGCTACCAGTGTAGCCCAACTAAAAGAGAACATTCATGCTCTGCAGGTGACTACAACTGATTTGTAATATCACTTATTTATACTTTTGAATACTTCATCAGTTTATCACGTTGAAGTGATTGATAAATAGATAAAAACATAAATGAAACTTTTACTTGCCTACAACATTTTTATATTAGCGTATTCTTCTGTCTTGTGCTTGAGTTTATAAATAGGTATAATATCTCTTAATTGGAAGGCTTCTAGTAACCAACCTACTCAATTGCGTCAGCAATGTTACGCAATGGAAAAATCCTTTGGGCGACTGGTAAACAAGCAGCTTCTTTCACCAGTTACGTAATATTTTACACAAATATTAAACAGATATTTTATAAAACTATGAAGAGATGTTTTATTGTTCGGTTGGATCAGGCTCACTAATGGTCTGTGATACCTAATGGATACATCCATTAAACCTGTTACAAAAATTTGGTTGGTAATGGTTGTCGAATAGTCAAAAACCAAACGTTCGATAGTTTTCCCGCTTTCAAGTTAAAAGTGTAGCCTGACGAAAATACCAATAAATGTCCTCTTTTTTACGATCTTCTGTTATAATTAGTGATGTAATCGTTTCTCACAGATTGTGCCACAGTTGACGCCATCCGTGATGGTGGACATAGAGCGCGTGCTGGCCAACAAGCCCGCTCGGCCTCCGATGGTGTCCACACTGGCCATGCGTAACCAGGCCAACAACAACACTGTTCGAGTTGACATGACGTAAGTACTCTATTTTTGATCCATCCGTCTATTACATTCTGACTCAGCAGCTACTTTCAATGAAATTGAAGTGTATACAAATCATTGCGAAGTGTGTTTTGTTTGGGAATTCAGTATTCAAATTGTCGTTCTTCCTACGTCCTACACCACGTTTGTGATTTAATGGCGGTTGTGAAGTTGGCGCGAATCACTGGCATAGTAGCAAAAATTAGATGTGCGCGGCCAGTAGAAAGCTGTGAGAACGTCAACGTGCAACTCATTTCACAGCCGCCATCAAGGCTGAATCACACTTTAGAACACGTTTACCCCAGTAT
Source organism: Ennomos erosarius (assembly GCA_963580505.1). Classification (NCBI taxonomy): domain Eukaryota; kingdom Metazoa; phylum Arthropoda; class Insecta; order Lepidoptera; family Geometridae; genus Ennomos; species Ennomos erosarius. The sequence goes on along the minus strand of OY756977.1, from coordinate 10,278,289 downwards.
AAATAGTTGGTTCTGCGCTTAAACTGACAGCCCACTGTTCACTACAGTTTGCTGATGGTCTAAATCAGTGACCATAGTTTCTCGAATTACTTCATTTCTGATTAGATCCCTTACAGAAACTCCAAGGTTATCAATATCAAATTTTGTTGAAGCTGGAATAACTTTATCTAAGATGTCTTATCTTGTTCCGGACAAGGGTATTCCAGTAAATCAGTTTTCAGGGAAGCTCACCAAACTGTAAGACATCCATCATCTGCGTGCTTATGATATTATGAGTCCGGAACCAAAGGGATACATTTGACTAATATAATATGGGTGTTTTATATCGATATCATATCAGAACCAGCATAAGACGCTGCAAAATTGCGTTATAAAATGTTGTAACTTCTACGAACCATATAAAAAATGGCTGAAATGGTTACAATAAGGCAGACATAACTTAATAGATAAAAGTCTCTAGATGAAATACCTAGAGATTTAAAAAATACGTTATCCCAGGGGAGCTTCTGGAAGCACTTCTCCTAAGCCGGAGGGAGAGAACGCCGACGGCGAGGTGTCGACCCCCGGTAAGGAGCCCGGGCGGAGCTTCTGTGAGATCCAGTGACTGTGGTGGCGCGGAAGCACTGACTCTGCTTCCAAATCTACTAAATCAAAGGTATATATGTACAAGAACTTAGAAATATGATAAAAGTATGGTTAAACGAAAAGATTTATAACAAAATATAAATTATTAATAGACTTATTTCCCTCAAGTCCAGTTCAAATTATACTCAAGCAAACGACTATGATACCTATCTTTATTACTAAAGTAAATTAAAAGAGATTTACGTACATTAATTTTTTTTAAGGTTTAATGTATAAAATAAAGTAGTATATTTATCCAATATAGCCAATATAAATATTTGCTTCAACTAATTTTGATTTGTTTCAAGCACGATAACTTTCCGCAGGAATCTAAGGAGGACAAGGAATCAAAGGCTAAGTTCTTCCTTAACAACGCTGGCGAAGTTATCAAACGTACCGGTAAGTCATGACATTGTACAATAGTATTAGTGCCCATTACACAAAAGTACTTGCAAATTTTTTTAGATATAATTCAAAAACTAATAAGTCCACTCTATGTTAGTGTAGCCAAAGCTCACTTTCTCAACAATTATTATTGCACCGAGTAGGCAAAGACTTTAGATTGCACCGAATGTAGTGTTCGACTGTTAGCGAGGTCCAAAACTAACTTTTAAGAAAGAAAACCCCACACGAACTATGGAGACACAAAGAAAATAGACCGATCGCTTCATCTCAAACCCAGAAAAATAAATGCGTATTTTTTGTGTAATATATTGATTACATATTCGTGTTCCATTATTCAGAGCACGATGGTGTGAGCACTGACGTAGTGGTTTCCATCTCGTCGTTGAAAAGCAAACAGCAAGCGGCTGCTGCCGAGAAGCAAGCCAAGAAGAACAAAGCTGAGCAAGCGGCCAGACCTAGGTCCGCTTCACTCCAAAAGTCCACCTCTGGACAAAATATGCCTTCAACCAGCCGCGACCGTCGTCGCTCGCGATTCGATCTTTCCCCGTCAGATCTTTAAATGACAACGAAAAGGCTCTACTGAGACGCTACATCTTCGATGAAAATAGTCAAGTTAATTTCAAGTCAGTGATGATAATAATGTATTTTAAATCTGTTGGTAATGGATTATTATTGGATGGACTTTAAGCGAGTGTTTACGAAGGAAAAAATTGACTTGACTATCGAATCTAAACAAAAAATAAAAGTTTTCTAAAACTGAGGCTTGGCTTAGGATAACAATGCCAAGTAATTTGATGTAATTGAATGTCTAAAGATAATAATCTAAATTAATCTAAGTTAATAAATAGAAAAAGTAAACACGTAGAGATGGCACCATAGTCAAGAATAGAAGTACACGTAACTAATTAAAGGTTTGAAGAAATGTGCTACGAAGGAACTCAGTGATTGAAATCTGTGATGATTGATTGACATGTGTTTTTGGAACCGAATGTAGGTACATAGTTTGATTAAATCATCTATTAAATGTGTAGAACAATCATTTGTAGTAGAATGTAATTACTCTTTCATTGTTGAATGTTATAAATTATAAATTTAAGGTTGGATATGACAAATAGTTGTATTGGCACATTAACAACTTTCAATATTAATCCAAGATATATTTTATGTCAGTATGATGTAATTAAAGAGTAACTACAATTTTACTTTATTATGATATATTCTTGTACGTATTCTTTGACTTCAAACTCAATTCAGGAAAACGGCATTCACTTTCACTTTGCTGAATTAGATTTTAAAGTCAAAAAAGGGAAGTCGTCATCCTTGTAGTTCTCCGTAGATGTCTTTAACAGCACAAACTCTGACTAGCAAAACTATCAAATTCTTAAGAGTAAGAGATAAAGAGTTGTCTTTTGTCTCAGTGTTTTTGGCTGGATACAACGAGCCTGTTGCCCTTTTAATGAGTGAATGATTCCTCTGATTAGTAGGTTTTGAAGTTTTATAAATAAGCATACCATTGTTTTAATAAAAGCAATTTTTATTATACACTTTAAGCAAATCGCTAGCTTGAAAAATGTTTTTTTCTTAATAAAGCACCAGCTTTGATGATGACGACTATAATTTTTTTTTTAATTTTATTTAGTTTATTTTTTACAAATCAATTATTGTTGCAAGTTAGCATAATTATACTCTAATATTAGGAATAAATTAAAAATAATTCTAGTCAATATATTTATAGAAAATAGGGAAATAGTTTAAGATGTTGTTGTAGTGCACGTTTCATCACAAAATCCCGTGGTATCCATTGTGATCCTCTTGACGACAAATTACTTTAGATCGACATAACAATACATGTAGCAGTGGCTGTAATCTGTCGATCCTACAAATAGAAACTGCCTATCTGTTTCCATTGTTCTACCAACCGATGAAAACTGACGGCCTTGCATATAAAATATTTATCGTACCCATACTGACATTGGGCCTCGATCCAACATCTCTCTATACACATATCTGTCCTTTTTGTTCACCTAGTCCACATAACATCCTTTTGTTCACGTAAAACCATTTTTGGTATGTGAACAAGATGATAAAAAAGCCCGCTTGTGCGGGAAGGAAACCATCTTGTCATAATGACTATATTGCAGCGTTGACATGCGCTTTTTCGTCAAATGCTTGAATATAACTTGAGCCTTACTTCTCGTTTGTTAAATCTTAACCTTGACCTCATTGGTCACATCTCGAAACAAATGTGTACAAAGAACAGAAAGTCAGTTACAAAATGGATACATTAATTTTTCATGAATCTAGATCGTCAGGTTTTTTCCGCCGCAGTGTTAGAGATCTATGTAAAATGGAAACAAACTCACACAGCCATTGAGCAGATAAGATCTATTATCATGTAAGGTTACATTGTAATGCATATTGTCGTGGATTATTGGGAAGTGAACGGTATATATATATTTTTACATAATACAATATATTATGTGTATTTAGTGTCTGCATTGTTAACAATGTCGTTTTAACGTTAGAAATGTATAGACATAATGCAACATGCAGCTGTTATCATTGATAAGTATAGAGTATCATAATTTATAGATGGGTGTTTCTGTAGATTACATAATTATTATTTTAATGGAAAAAACTGTTTTAACCGTATTAGCATATTGGAAGTTTAAATCAAATATGTAATACCTTTTCTCTCCTAAATCATTGTAGCTAGGGCATTGTAGCTAGTGAAATTACTGGGCAAATGAGACTTAAGACCTGATCACACAGTGTAGTAATCTGATCACTAGGCTGTGTGATGTCTCAGGATGACGGGCGTAGTGTCACGCGAAACTTTATTATTTTAAAGTTCCGAGTGACACTGCAACTGTTATGGGCGGCCGTATTGCTTAGCATCAGGTGAACGACAAGCTCGCCACGTCATTCTATCTCATAAAAAAATCATAATGGTTTACTATTTCACCAATGTAATGGGTTAAAAATTCGTTATAAAGGGAGTTTTCTACTTTTTGTGTTTGCCAATAATTACATAACACATAATTATTTTTATATTTATAAGTATTCGGAATGATACCAACGTAATAATTACTAAAAAAATCTGATTATTTTTAACCTATAGAGCAAAAGTTGATAAAATAATAATTGAGTTATATTACCCAAAATATTTTATGTGACTCAACAATAAATAATAATCCAAATAAAAATATTCACTATGACTAATAACATTGCACAAAACAAAATAAAAATACATTACAACAACAATACAAAGCACACAAGTATATACATGTGTCTAAAGTCAATTTCTTGTACTTATGTCACTATAGTACCAATATATATTTGCTAATCAATATAATATTAGGTTACTTACAGTTACATGACGAACATATAAGTTATATAAATTTGTTCAAAACCACCATCGTTAAAATTGTATGTTCAAGGCATTGTTCTATTGTTGTTAAGTACCTATCTCAATGTTTCAATGTTAATTTGGTGTCTATATAAGTATGTAGTATTAAAAATGTAATGATTATTGGGACTCGATGTTTAGCTGTTAAATCTAGGAGTAGAGTCAGAGTCCAGTACCTTCTTGAATATCTAATAGCACTATAAGGGTCTTATTCACAGGGCACTAAAAATGACGCTTTGCATCCAGATAGAGGCCGTTTACATTATGCGCTTCCACTTAAATTAACATGAACAATCGACTATGGTAGATGATATAAGGATGACGTAAATAATATGCCTTGACAGTAGTATGCGCTTACTTGGCACGCAATTCATGTTCAGAATTACGTCTTTATCTGGGGACGAGGCGTAATTTTATTTCGTGCTCTGTGATTGTATTCAATCACTCTTTAAGCTAACCAGTGCTATAAAGATTTCTCAAAACTGTCATGTGTCTGTTGAATTGGTCAACTTTTTGCTAAAGAATACACGCTGAGTGAGGCAAAATTTATGCAACTGATTAGCTAATCGGGTGATTTTGAATAAAATGGTCGCAATGTTGTTATAACTTCGTTAATAAGCGGGTTTACAGTACAGATAGTTAAATGTTAGATTTCACTTATTGTCGCTGTCCATTTTTGGCATGCCCTAGTCGTCTATAAAGCGTTTTACATACACTTAAAGTAACACTGCCTGTGCCTGTCCCATCTTGGCCCAGCTCAAGTCATCACAAAACTTCACCCTTGCAGCCGTCGTCGTTTTGTCCATTGACTTTCTAGTTAATTTACCTGTTTTGACGCCTCACTATTTTAAACTCTGTTGTTTCGTTTCTAGCATTAGCTTTGTACAACGAGGCAAAACGTTGTTTGGCTACATATTTACTGTTTACTAGACAATTGTCGTTGTTAATAATACACCAGTTTAGTTTTATGTAGCAGTTAATCGTTTTGTTCATAGCTGAAAGTGAATTGAACAGAGAAAAAGTTATGAATCTTAATTTAGACAGTATATTATTGCTATTCGTATTCGATTAAATGTCGTCAGTTTTTAAATAGTAAGGTACTCATAATAGAAGCAAGCACACAGTTTTTGATTAAGCATGGCAAGCGAACACATTTCAATGTTTACCAAAAGTTATCCTTTAGAAAATAAAGATGTAACACGATGATTGTCTTACATTTGAACCTCCCTAGGTGTAATCAATTGTTAATGTTGGTGTTCCAATAAAAACGGTAGCGGTATGCACGGTACGGGGACACGACGCATGTCGAGCAGAGCGCAAGATGCGCCGGCACCGGTAACTGGCCAATTAGCCAGCCTCATCCCTCCAATGGCTCTCCGAGATCCTTCCCAGGATAAATATAGCACATCCAGTCGCATGTCGTCTCGGTAAATAGCGATTGTGATCCGAGATAAAGTTTAAGTGTCGCAGTGGACGGACGCGCGTCTGTGCACTGCAGGTGAAGTCGCAAAATGACAGTAATATATTTCGACTGGCTGGACTATCTTGTTTTTGGGGCGATGCTTCTAGTATCAGCCCTGATCGGGGTCTACTTTGCGTTCTTCGCAAGGAAAAAGCAGAACACAACGGCTGAGTATCTGATGGGAGGCAAGACGATGGGTATATTTCCTATATCGATGTCGCTAATAGCCAGGTATTAATTCCCAATGCATATTAGAAATGAATGCAAATGTCTTCAAATATTTATTTTGGCGGTTCGGAGATCATACCATAGCATCTTATATTTTCAGCTATGTTTCGGGTATTTCACTATTAGGGCTTCCAGCTGAGATGTACACATATGGAACACAACTGTGGACAGTGGTCCTTTCGGAATGGGCGGTATCACTCACGATTGCCGTTGTATATTTGCCTGTATTCTACAATTTGCAAATTACTTCCACGTATGAGGTAACGAATATCCTTAACCTGTGTTACAATCACACGTGCTCTACCTACTTAAATTCCCGACCTACTAACCAGCCGTAGGCAATGTATATCTATGTACGAGTAATGGGTACATATCACAGTTGGTGAAACTAATACAACCCGTTTATATTTTGCAGTACTTACGACTAAGATTTGATCAGAAAGTGAGACTTCTCGGATCTATTATATTTATCATTAAAATGTTATTATACATTCCAATAGTCGTCTATGTGCCGGCGTTAGCCTTTAGCCAAGGTATGTTTTGATACTACATATTCATTTTATTTTAGGCAATTGGACACAATTTTAAATTTTTAAGCCCTTATTTTTATTAGTTTTATTGAAAGTTAGCCGAAAAATAACAGACATACATTTGACAGCTTCCGTGGTGTGGTGGTTGAGCAGGTCGGATCATAACCCGAAGGTGGCGGGTTCGATTCCCGCGACAAGACAAGTATTTGTGCCCGAAAAAAAAAGCGGAAATACTTGTTCTGTGCCTGGGACCATGGTCCTCGTATTTTCTGGGTCCCTAGATACAGGGAATCCTAGTTAGGGTCCAGGATCTATGTATGTGATCGTTGGGCGTTAATTAAAAAAAAATTATAGGGATTTTTTATTAATGGATTAATGAAGATCACAGATAACTGTATATTAGATGAAGATTTTAGCAGGAAGCAAGAAGGATCGTCTTGGACTATTTTTATATGGAAGTCAAGAAGTCAATGACGCAATTTAGGCTTCACACCTCGATTATCATTTAGCCTCACTTTGTCTTTTTAACAAAAACCAAATATTAAAATCTGATATTTTTCAATAGGGAGCTTTTCAGAGAATCTCGAAATGGCTTGCGAATTTCGGTACAAAGGTACAAAATTTAAATGATGGCAATTTCAATAAAATGATAATAGATGAGAATGATGTTAGTGAACTGTGAAAGTAGTACCTACGGCGTGATTTAGTTACATTAACTAGGTACCTGCTTTATTTACTTACGACAATATAAGCCTACTACGTAATTTTAATAATATTTTCAGTTACCGGGGTAAACTTGCACTTGATAACACCTATAGTGTGCGTCGTATGCATTTTCTACACTACACTCGTGAGTATGTGTACTATACATATTGACTGACCCTTTAAAACTCGAGAACATATCAATTGCTAAATAGTTGCTAGCTGCTAGACCGAGGTCAACTAATCATACAATAAATTGCTTGAACTATTTTTACTTGCAATGCTATTGACGTATTTATTGTGCGATTTCTAGGGGGGACTCAAGGCTGTGGTCTGGACAGATACCCTTCAAACAATGCTTATGTACCTTGGTGTAGTATTTGTCTTGGTGTATGGCACTTGGCGACTCGGTGGCTTTCGCGAAGTATTTGGCATTAGCAAAAAAGGAGATCGGCTGGAATTTTTTAAGTAAGTACTTATTCGGCAATAATTGTAATTTATTAAGCCTCCGCTAAAAATGCAGCCAGCACTTTATTTAATTTTCCTATTACTATTCCAGTATGGATTTTGATCCCACGATTAGACACACATTTTGGTCAACTGTGTTTGGCAACTACTTCAGCTGGTTGGCCTCTTGTTCTGTTAACCAGGCTATGGTGCAGAGATGCTTAGCCCTTTCTACATTGAGACGAGCAAGGATGTAAGTTTAAGAAAATCCAACAAGAGTTTAAGAACAACTTGGAGACCAGAATTGAAGATATATTTTTGTATTTCAGAACAATATTCATAATGGCTGCAGGTATTTTCATCATCGTATCGCTTTGCTGCTACACTGGTTTGGTTATATACGCTACGTTTGCGGACTGTGACCCCTTGACGACGGGTGCAATCAAGAAAAGTGATCAGCTTCTGCCATATTTTGTTATGACTATAACAGGGTCAATTCCTGCATTACCAGGAATATTTATGAGTGGAGTATTTAGTGCCGCGTTGAGGTAATATTAAGATTCAATTTTCCAGTTCTTAGTTTATTTATGTTTCTAGGATAGGAGGACTAGAATTTCACTGTTCCCAACTAGTATCCTAGTACTAGTAGGTACTAGTAAAATCAAAAGAAAAATATAAATGTAGAGGAAAATAGTATAAAAGTAAAATATTATTATTAGTGCTCTGTCGTTTCAGCTCTATGTCAACTGGTTTGAACTCGATGTGTGGAGTGATATTTGAGGATCTCATTAGACCTGTTTATAAGAAGCCTATTACAGAGAGGACCGCCAGTTTTATTATGAAAATAATTGTGGTTGTCATTGGTTTGTATGCTTATTAAAATTAATTAATTCAACAATTACTACAATTCACTAACATAAAAAACAATAATCAATTTAATCGTTTTGCTTCAGGTGTATTTTGCGTAGCGTTAGTATTTTTAGTTGAGCAAATGGGAGCAATGATCCAAGCAGGGAAAAGCTTGGCAGGAATCACGGCAGGGAGCCTGCTTGGTCTGTTTTCTATGGGGCTGTTCTTACCATGGGTCAATGCTACGGTAATTTAAACACTAGTTTTATATTATCTGAGGTTACCATTTATACTAGTTTATACTATTTATTTCAGTAACGGCTTTGTCATTTTAAAAACGATTACTTATGATTTGGTTGAATGTATAACTTACAATTTAATACTATTGCATGGATGTATTTGCCTTAAGAGAGACCCAATCTAAGGACTTAACTACATATTATGTTGACATATACTTACATTTCCCATGGATTTCCTTGGCGGGCTGCAAAAAGGGAAAGATGTTTTTATTGCCTTCTAAACTGGAAAAATATGGAATCAAAAATCCAGTTAAAATCAATGGAAGCTTATACATAATGTAATTTAATTCATTAGCATAAATTGAGCTCATGATACTACATCATTTATAGATGATCATTAAAGAGTAAAGAGTGTAAATGAAAATATTTCTTATTGAAAATTATGAAGATTGCCGCGGCGCCTAACGCAGTTGACACGGATGATTTTGATACATTTAAACGTTTTTAACCTTGTAGGTACTAATTAAAATTAGTACTTCATTATTTTAATTAAATTTTGTATATTTGATTAAGTTATTCCATTTTTTGGAGTTATTATTATTAACAAACCAATGCGTTAGAATTCAAAAATTTTAGTCCACACGTGACCGGTATCAGGAGTAGGTACCTAGTTTCAAAGGATGCTAATGAATACAATTACACCCGGTATACTTAGCCAATTTTTTAATCTTGTACTTTATTTTAAAATCACTGCAATGAGTTTGAAATGGTCAAGAATGACTAACTAAGTAAATGAATAAATTATTTTTAGAACTGAGCGCTACCGTGCTTCGGAGGGCACGTTAAGACGCCGGTCCCGGCTGTTGTCGTAAGACAATAGTCGTTAAGCCAAGTCAGAAGCCTTTAGGCGGCCTAAAAATTCTGACACCAGGGCTGACCATTTGCCTACACGAGAAGAAGAAGAATTATCTAAAGTGACATCAATCAACCAATCCGTACCAGTATAACCATGACGATACGTACCTACCTATGTCGTATGCTGAATCTGTAATAACTTCGGACTGAGTTTTAGACTTAACTGTGTAACCTACGTACGTTATAAGTAGGCTGAACCTATGAATAGACACGGATCTAGGACTCGGTACAGAAAAATTCCAGCAATTTTTTTTTCAGGGTGCATTAGTTGGGGGAATTACATCGACTATTCTCGTGGGGTGGATCTCCCTGGGCACTCAAGCAGCCATGATAAGCGGCGAGATCATTGTGGTGCCGAAACCCGTATCAGTGACTGGATGTTCAGCAAACTACACGCTGCCCACCACTCCTTCAGACAAATACACAGTTGAATTCGATAGGTATGTCAATTTATGTTACTGGGGCGTAGGCTTATACTGCTGGGCCGCGACACATAGTTAGAATCCAACGGTAAAAGTAATATTTAATATTGTCAATAGTAAATACCTATGTACCTATTTTTCTTATTTTAGTGTAGGTGTCAAAACTTTTAGGCTGTCTTTCTTACAGGCGAGACCGACGACGGCTTAACGTGCCCTCGAAGGACGTTCAGGCTCAGATCAGATGTAAATAAAAATAGCACTGAGGATTCCGGGTTACCTATATGAATGAATAGTCTAGACAAGAGTCTTACCTTTGAAGATTTATTTCTAATCTACTTATCTTACATTTGTTTGCTCTCCGTGTGGATTCTGAGAAATACGTACAATAGCTAGGTATCAACGTGCCCACGTATACCTAGTATCATTTCGAGATATTACCACAGAATAAAGAAAAATACTAACAAAACCTTACTCAAGTTAACCACTGAGTGTGAGTACTCATTTCATCATCATCATCATCATCATCATTGTCATCAACAGCTTGAAGGCGTCTACTGCTGAACATAGACCTCCCCCAAAGAGGGCTACCTTGAGTTGCTGCTTGCTTTCTACATCTGCTCTGCTCATCATCGTCGGTCCACCTATTGGGAGACCGGGCAACATTGCGTCTTCCGGTTCGTGGTCGCCACTCAATAACCTTTCTTCCCCATCGGTAACCACTTAGTACCCATTTACAATGGAGTGACTCAAGCTCTGAGAGTCGTTAACGTTAACAGAACCATAAGTCCTTATCATTGGTTGTGGTTGGACAGACAAAGATCAGTGATATCATGTGATATTTGCATACGTTTAGGTATTATTTAAGGTGACAAAAAATTGTTTGAACAGGTCAGGCACGTTCTTCCTCTACCGGCTGAGCTATTTGTATTACACGATGGTTGGTATGATCGTTTGCGTCTTCGTTGGCGTCACCGTCTCCTACTTCACGCAACCAAATGACCCTTCAATGGTACGTTTTGCACATTTTATGGAGAGTGATAGGATTTGAAAGAGAACTAGGTAACACCTATACTGCATCGATTCAAGTTTTAATGAGAGTTGCTATTTAATAATATTATAATTATAGCCCATTATAGTATTAGTCACTTAGGTATCTATCTTCTATTTGTGTAAGTCTGTGTCTGTATGGCATAAGAGGATTTGACCAAAACAGATTTGACGAAGGTCGTGGCTACCATAATATATACATACAAAGACAAAAAACACAAAAGTAGGTACTGGAAAGTATTTTAGTTGATTTTACATGCTATTTACTATTTTCTATATTGATAATGAATTCTATTTTTTTTGCCGTCAGCGTATATTTATGTTTTTATGTACCCTAGCTATTAAAAGACAGGTGATATCAGCTAGGCAATCATGTAACTTGATCGCAATATGAACACGAAATATGGGTTTGCCAGTTTCAATACGCAGTTAGTATGTGCAATGTGCATATGTCCAATAGGTAACTATGGAACCATTAAAATTAATATTTAAATGTTGCTTGTAACATTCCTATTAATGTAGGTACCTAGTTCTTTACGTCTCTCATCATCCAACTTGGGCGTGGTATCGAATGTGCAGGTTCACCGCGACTTGCTAACACCGTGCATCCACCGGTTCCTGCCGAAGCAACACCCGCACTGCAGGAGGCCGCGGCTGCCCCACCATGACACAGAGCTACACGCTCGTGAGCTTGAGCTTCGTTCAACTTCCCGCACCTTCTATATCGTACGTAGATCTTATATGCCCGTCTCACCCGTCTGCATTAGTGTGACAGCTCCTAAGTTAGCACTTATCTCTTAATCTCTCTAAGACGTACCCAATTTGTTGCAGTAGGTACGAAGTAAAGGGATAAGGGCAAACTTAGAAGCTACTGCAGGTGGCCATATAGGCACTTTCAACTGGCGGTTTGTATAACTTTTTATGTAGATTTTGCATAGTTTCAACATTTATGGAGTTGAAATGGCAGGCCACATCGCTCGCAAAACTGACAACCGATGGGGAAGGAAGGTTCTCGAGTGGCGACTACAAACGGGAAGGCGCAGCGTAGGCTGGCGCCCTACTAGGTGGGCCGACGATCTGGTGAAAACCGCGGGGAGCCGGTGGATGCAGGAGGCGAGTAATTGCTCAAAGTGGCGCTCTCTGGGGGAGGCTCATGTTCAGCAGTGGACGTCTTCGTACTTACAAATTCATTTGTCATAAATAGAGGAGTAACATGTTTCAGAAATCTACAAGTGACAGTCGGTGTGACTTGCTGGGCCGAAGAGACAACAACAACTCTATGTAAAGAAAGTAAAGCGTTAAATAAATTGATGTGTAATCATAATTCTTTGCTGTTTAAATATGCAACCTGAATTTATTATTTGGTAAATGCGTAAAATTATAGTTTAATCATTAGCCGTTGTGTTAATTAAATCGTTACTCAATAAATTCAAGTAATATAATATACTTTTAATATTGTTCTAAATAAGTACTTTAATGTTGTTTATTTTAATTTATAAAGAGATACCACATGTCTTTCCCTGATTTTTTTTCTCTTCCGTGTTATTCCTCTCTATATAATCTACTTACTATTAGGTTACTTATTAATGTGTATATAATAGTTATTACAGTGAAATATTCTGTTTGTTAACGCAACTTGTCGATTGTTATTTAATAGGTTTGTGATGTTGAATTGAGTCTATTTTGTCAAAGGTTATTATAATGAAGCTAGGTAACATTTTGCCTTTAGTTACTCCTCTAACTACTACAATATTGAAAACTATACTATGCAGATTTTGTTAAATATGAATACCTGCAAAGTTCGTCTAGGTAGGTACCACCGCTGTGCCAGTTATTCTGCCGCCAAGAAGTAGTGTGTTACGGTTTGAAGTGCATAGTGAAATTACTAGGCAAATGAGGCTTTTTGGGCTGATTACACAGTGTAGTAATCTGATTACTAGACTGTGTGATGTCTCATGACGTGCGCACTGCAGTGTCACGCGAAACTTTATTATTTTAAAGTTCCGAGTGACACTGCAACTGTTATGGGCGGCCGTATCGCTTAACATCAGGTGAACGACTAGCTCGTCACGTCATTAATTATGGCAAAGGAAAAAAGAGAAGAGAACTGGTCCTTAAAATAAAACAATTTATCGACGAAAAACTATAGATATATTATTTAATTTTTCTTAATCAAGTTACAATACATCGTACATTATGTATTTACAATAATACATGAGATTCGTGGGGGACATGTACTATTAAACGACAAAGTAGTACATGTACAAAAACATTGAATACCTTAAGTTTCATCGCAAATGCGGCTATGTCATAATACAGTAAGTAGATATATATGTACCTAATGTATATGTACATATCAAAACAGTATCGTAAATCAGATAAAAATGACAAATTACTCAATACTCAAAACTATAGAATACTCTTATTCTTAAATGTAAAAATAAACTATATGCTGCTACTAAAATATAGACATTCGTTCAAATTGAAATAACGAAAAATATAATCATAGATACATAACCTGTTTTAATGCTGTATGTATAGATAATACCTATTATTCTAAAATACGTATACCTGCTACTCATAAACTTAAAATCAAAATGGCATTGCAAGATGAAAATAAACCATATCTAATTCATCTGTATAAAGTAGACACAAAAGTACGAAAACTTGCTAAGGTAATCGCAACAAACCAGGTAAGTGTTATTAAGAACTCATTCGAAATACACTCGTGTTATAAAACGACAACACACGATAATGAAAGAATTTCTTATTACTCGTAGGCTTAGGTACAAGTGGCGCCGCGGCCGCCTTCTTCACCTTATGTCCCTGCGCGGTTTAAGATTTGAGCTCACTTCGCCTGCACGTGCGCACGTTAACGGGGAAGAACACGTTCAGCTCAATGAGGGTAGCCAGCACGAGAAACATGGCGTACATAGCGAGGCAGGCGCGCCCGACCGCCGCGTCCAGCTTGAACTTGTTAAACCAGAAAGTCAGGTATAGCAGCAGCAGCGTCGACAGCAGTGATATAGCCGAGTATTCTAAACCCATTGAATTTATTTTCACCTGTTGACATAAACAACATTTAAGTAGGTACATACAACTGACTCGATTCATCAAAACCCATTCGCTTTGCAACCTTATTTGTAACGCTACTTCGCATCTGCATTTACAATGTAATCGCATAATATTAAAGTATAATATTTTTAGAATAAACGTAAAAGTAAGTCTAACCCAGTAGTGTCCCGGTTCAGCAGGAGTCAGCGAAGCTTTGATGAGCCATGGTAAGCCAAGGCACAGCAGGATGTCAAAAGTGTTCGAACCGATCGAGTTGCTGATCCCCATGGATCCGTGCCCTGTCATTGGTAACTAGATTAAACACTTGGAAATCCACAGGCAAATAAACATTAACAAATTATGCCTATTATGCGCACCGCGAGAAAACTTGTCGCCATAGGCTCTGCCATAGTTTTTTCGCCGTCTCCCACGAGATAAACTGTCGCGAAAATTTTGTCGCAGTGCGTATTCGATACGAGACAGTAACAATATTTTCTTGTGTATTAAGTAGGTATTTTGAGAACAATAGGCCTCACGCCTTGGACTAATCAATTTGTCCAAGCATCATGCACTATTTTATTTAAACTAGATTAAAGAAACGTATTAGAGCTGATTTTATTAAATTTAATATCAATATTGTTAACAATGTTTTTCAAATGGTCATAGCGATATAAGAAAAGTCCAGTCTAATACGAAGTCTAAATTTTATTTATTGTTAGTATTAAATAATGAAGTTTAAAATACCTTGCTTAGCCACTATAACGCTTGAAACTGCTTCCGGCACTGAAGTACCAGCTGCTAAGAACGTTATCCCCATGACAGAGTCGGGTATCATCAACGTGTCCCCTAAAAATTGTATCAAAGTGTTGTAAGTATTTCATGCAGGTACATACATAACAAAATTGAAAACACCAAAGCACGTCACGAAGTACCATCCAAAATGAGGGCTCTACTACACAAAAAACAACAACTCATATACAGAAATAGTATTATTTTACCACAAGAAAATAAGATTTACTTGTCGTTGTATAATATAGTTTTCGTAATGATTTATCATTAGGAGAAGTCTTTACAAAAGTTGTCATAGGTAGTCAGAAAGCAGCCAATTGACATAAAACGTAAAAGTGGACCATTTGGGATGTGGTCTTTATATAGTGCGTTTAGACCACAGATATTATAATAGTACTACATAATTTGTGCTCTGTAAATAATAAATGGTACATATAACTAACAATTTTATTGAACTAGCAGACACATTGGTTGCATTTTTAATTCGAGCACTACACCCATCGGACGGACCACCTTCCATTTTCAAATCCATTGCTATACCGTCGCCGTTCCATATTATTATATATTTTATATCAAATTATATTATATTTTTTCTGTTCTGACTTAGTAAATCTTTAATTTCGTGAAAAGAAAATCCAAGATTGTATAAAATTATTCTGATGACACTATTTAACCTTACCTATTATAGTAATCATCCAGGCGACGATGTAAGAAAGCGATCCAATCCAAACGATGCACATCATAAAAGTAAGAGGAAACCAGTTTTTGAAACGAGGCTGTTCGCAGTCAGGAATCGTGAATAAGAAAACCAGGTGAATAGGCCAAGTTACTATCCAGGTAGTCTGTAATGCGAAAGTTTTGGGTACATTATACTATATTTTATAATAATCAGACACATTTGTAATTTTTTTAAATAATTCACTCACCTTCGTAAGCCAGCTTCTTCCACTTGGCCATTTACAAAGAGAATGCTTATACTCATCAACAGATTCTTTATTGTTAGTGTCTGATACAGGCTCATTGGTATTTTCCTCTGGACAATCAATCTCCATTTCATTGGCTTTTGTTTCTATATCTATATTTATATTTTTTCCAATATCTCCTTCAAAAGAAGTTCCACTGTTTTTCTCCACCATGTCTAGGTGAAGAGGCAGTGGGCTTTTCACATTACCATTATGTTGATGATGATCTTGAACTGCATCGTTTTTATTTGAAGTCATCGCAGACTTGGCTTCTTTTACTTCTGAGAATGAAATTAATCACTTTTAATTCAGCTACTACTAAACTAACCTAAGCTTTACTGCTTATAACTATCTAAACTATTACCTATAACGTTGTCGTGTTTTTCCTCTTGTTTTTTCATCATATCTGAAACGCATTTCCAGCTACCTGTAAAATATTAATTACACATCATAGAATGGAGACGCATTTAGCGAAAAACAGCCAAAAAAACACACATACAGCGTATAATAACACCAATAAATCAAAATGCTTACCTTTAGCGAAGTTTTGGATAGACTTGTCGTAATACATAATACAGATGTATACTCCATACAACATGACCAAGAGGAAGGCTTCGTACCACTGAACATACTCGTCGTGCATTATACAAATTAGGATGGAGACCGTAATGCCGTAAGCCAGACAGTCCCGAGTTAGTGGCCACCAGTCTAACGGTACGACCTGGAAATTAATAAAAAACATTAACACTAAAATACTGAGTGATTGACTGACACCAGTAACAGATCACACCCAGCCTAAGCTTGCACCCAGACTTATCTCCTGAATGTTAAATCTGAATTTGTGCTATTAAGGCTGAGTTGCACCATAATCGCAGTTAAAGTTAGTGTCAAATTTTGACATTAGCCCGCCCTGCGAAGCGTGGACGGTGACAGATAGCAGTTAAAGTTAGCGTTAAAGTAAGCTGGTGCAACTCAGCCTTATTCTTCAAATAAAACTGAGGAAAATACCGCAAACACTATAATAGATCAAAAATAGAAAGGTTTCGAGATTAATTGGCAGAGGGTGGCCTATCAGCAGTGTTCCGCTCCAGGCTGATGATAACATTTTTAGTATGCATTATTTATTTTATTTATTATTTAATTCTTTTTAAGTAGAAATACTAAAACTAAATAACCAGCCAAGTGCGAGTCGGACTCGCGCACCAAGGGTTCCGTAAAATTATCTATAAAAACGAGCAAAGAAATCACGTGTATTGTATGGGAGCTCCCTTAAATATTTATTTTATTCTGTTTTTTAGTACTTATTTGTTGTGATAGTGGAAACTGTGAAACACATCATCTGTGAAAATTTCAACTATCGCTATCGCGGTTCATGAGATAAAACCTGGTGACAGAAGAACAGACCGACAGACAAACAGACAGCGAAGCCTTAGTAATAGCTTTATGCATAAATGTAGATCATTATAATTATCGTTATTGTGAGTCAGAGTTGCTTACCATTCCGGCCCCGATGCCGCAGCATGCCGCCACTGCTAGTATGTTGAAGACTGCGGAACCGACGATAGTCCCAACGCCAATGTCTCCTTCAGTGATGAACGTCCCTATGACGTTCACAAACAACTCTGGCGCAGATGTGGCAGCTGCCATGAATGTAGCGCCTGCCACGTCGTTCGTCATGTTCAGTGCTGGAAATAATAACATTAACGTTTTAAGCTTTTTTCATGGATACCGTAACAATGCTACTACAGTGGTTAGAACTGCAAGTGAAATTTTTATTTAAATTTATTTTTATTGATGACCTGAATCAATTACAATAATAATTATTTCAAAATGTATAACTTCAAATTATAACTGTCGTAGCACATCTAAGAAAGCGTAGCACAAACGTGCAAATAACTACAAACTCTACAAAACATTTATACCTTACACTTGTCGTTACCCGGATTTTATGTGACAATCAAGCCTTTTTATAGAATCGCACCTGCGGGTATCACCAAAATAATCGCTTGGGAGCTACGACACAGATACACACGTTAAACTTATGACACAAATAGAGGGCTATTTGATCAATGGTCAAAACAGCTAACTAACCAAAAAATAATAAAACAGCCTGATCTCTCAGTCTTATCAATCTAATCTTATTGCTAGACCATGCTGAATTCTCAGGATAAAGCAGTGCGGTGTTACGCTAAACTTTAAATTTTAGAGTTTCAATGCTACCGAATTCATTCATTCAGTCATTCATTCACACAAAAAAAAGATAAGAAAAGACCAAGACATTATAAACACACACTAACACACTTAATGGTAGTGATGCTGAACAAATATTATAGAAGATCATACGTACAAAAAGTATTAATTTGTATACCCAGATATGTGTTTACGTGACTTACACTGTTTTTACTTTGTATTCTGAGCGCTACTGTGCTTCAGAGGGTACTTTAAGCTGTCATCAGTCCCGGATTTTGTCCTAATAAGATAATAATCGTTAAGCCTTTGCTTTTGACTCTATCTTCTATAAGTATTCTATATCTTCTCTATATATAGAAGAACAGAAGCATCTTATCACTATCAACGGCTATGAATTCGGATCAGCTTTTTGCCGGCGCAATCACCGTGGTGGGGGAACCGCTATTATAGTGCGCAAGGGCCTAGACTGCATTGACCTCCCGGACTTTACAGCACTCTCAGTTGAGTACATTATTGAATGTTGTGCATTAGAAATTAAGTCACAAAACACTGTTATTATAAATATATATATATAGACCTGATCGAGACATCGAAACTTTTTTCTCCGTGCTTGATAAAATTATGAAATTAACTACTCCTACTTACCAGAATAAAAGAGTTATTCTTACCGGGGATTTTAATATAGATATGTCCCTCTCTAGAGATAGCATAAGACTGTCTAATGCTATGCTCGAATACAATTTCCAGCAAATAATCAAAACACCTACTAGAGTCACAGCCAGTACTTCGACATGTATAGACCTTATATTTACAAATCATAAAAATTATTTAATAGAAGTAATAAATAACGGCCTATCCGACCACAACAGTATAATGTATAAACAGAAATCTATAAAAACCAATCAAACTAAAAATTGCTACTACATAACTAAAAGAATATTCAACGACAAAAACTTTAAGAAATTCAAATCAGAACTTAGTGATGTAATTTGGAATGATATATTAATCGAAATTGATATAAATAAAAACTACGAAATTTTTCACACTACATTACAATTAATATTAAACCGAAACAGCGCCTAAAAATAATTCATTTAAGTCTAGAAAAAACCTTCCATGATACAAAACATTGGCTCCAAAGCCACAATCTTGAAATTAACCTTAATAAAACTAAAATAGTACAATTTAAAACATACCAACGCAAACCACTAATTCTTAATCAGCTGAGCCATACACTAAACATAGAAGAAAAATTGGAATTC
Organism: Ennomos erosarius; assembly: GCA_963580505.1. Lineage (NCBI taxonomy): Eukaryota > Metazoa > Arthropoda > Insecta > Lepidoptera > Geometridae > Ennomos > Ennomos erosarius. Next base: position 10,258,753 of record OY756977.1, on the reverse strand, counting down.
ACACTATTAGGCCTAACCCTCGACTCTAACTTAAACTGGAAAAAACATATAGCAAACATAAAAACAAAGCTGTCACAATTTATTTACGCGTTGGGAGTACTTAAAAGAAATAAAGACTATAGTACCGCCCTATCAGCCTATTATGCGTATGCCTATGCTTGGCTGAATTATGGCATATGGGGCGAAAGTACCGACTTCATGGACCTTTTCATCATGCAAAAGAAATGCTTGAGAATCTTAGTAAATATTGAACAACGTGAAAGCTGTAGGCTACACTTCATAAAGAGGAAAATACTTACCTTACCAAGCTTATACATACTGCAAGTAGCCTTATTTGTAAAAAAACATAGACATTTTTTCAAGTCAAACGCAGAAGTGCACAAAAACTACAATAGGCGAAACAAACACAATCTTATCCTTCCATCTGCTAAACTACACATATTTGGTAAAAGTCCTAACTATAGATTCGTCAACATCTATAATATAATCCCCAACGAAATAAAAGAAATTACAAAACACGAATCATATGTTCATAAACTAAAAACCTACCTATTGGAAAAGTGTTATTATTCTGTCGAAGAGTTTCATAACAATAAATGAGAATGACTAGCGATAAGCCAACCCACCATTTTTTATGTACCTATTCAATTGTTTTATATAATATATCCATTTGTGCCTGTTGTCTTATCTTGGTTGGAGTAGAAATTCGATTGTTTTTTAAGGAGTATTCAAAGTATAAAACCACCTTTTGTAATTTCAAGTGCTAAGTGGATAGGTCGGTGCCTGTTTACAAAATAGTAGGTGGTAGTAGTAGTATAATGTTAAACAAGACATCAATATCTGACTACCTACTTTATTAAAATTTAAATGACATTTTATTTTATTTTGACTATGTAATATTTGAAGGACAAAGACTGAAATAAATTGATTGATTTGATGAATTGCTTTTATAATATTTTATTAAATTTATCTTCCTAAAGGGTTGAAATTCTACAAGTAATGATAATAATAATAATAATAAATAATTGACATACCTAAGTATTATTATGCGATTTTAAAAATGCTCGGTACTTAAAAATTCAAATATAGCTCTTTAGTAGTATAATTAATGCCTGATCAATAAATTTATTTCTGTACGCACTCGCTTGCAAGCACCCTTACAGGGTTCATGTACTATCTACCTATAAGCTATCTTTAAGACCTAACATTATATTTTGTACATGAATGCAAATAAATGAATATGAATATGAATATATCTTTCAAAGAGAAGAGCTATAAATTCAGTCTAATTGCCTACACGCGATGAAGTAGGAGATCAGACACTTACCGTGGCATATCCGATCGACAGCCGGTACGAAGAACTTGTCGCAAACAACGGCCAACGCTAGGAATAAATAGATGGAGATGAAGGCATGGATCACGATGGCTCCATGCTGTCGCTGCTGCTCGGTGAAGAATCCTGCGGGGAAGTCATCGATCGCGGGCGGTGTGCAGTTCCGCAGATACACGTCTGAAAAGACACGTTAACATTGGTACCATTACACATTGGCCATGTCCTGGTGGTGTGAGAATAGAATCACTCCATGTCTTCTCGTGGGTACCAAAAATGCTGGCTAAGGGAATATCCAGAGCAGCCTAGGTGCTCTGGATACTCCCTTAGCCAATAGCCTTAGCTTTAGCTTAGAGAATAGTAAAAGTTTCCACAGATAAAGATTACATCAACTGTAAAACACTGTGCTAGTGTCAGTAGATGTCACATGCATTTTTTGCAGTTTATATGAATCAACGGCAAGTTGGTTTTGTGATTTTTTACATCAACTTCGATGATACTCTGTCCTGAATTGGCCGGTGAAGGGCTGAGAGGGAACTCTGAAAAAGTACAATGTTCATTAATTCTTTATGGTTAGCATACCTACAATTATACAAAATTACAGTTATTGTATCTACTGTACCTAGATATCACGCGTTTTTATTATTCGAATTAGTAGTATAGGTATAACAGAAACTCGATCTACTATCATTGTTAAGTTTTATTGGCTCAAATCACTACCTACGTCAATTTATTCCAAATTGAGTAGGGGCTTAGATTTATTAGCACGCTGTGCAGTTTCTGGCTAGTCAGTGTCTATAAGACAAAATCCTTTTGTGGAAGCTTGTGAGTCCGTAAGTGGAAAAATACAAGATGTCGGTAATGAAGAGGAATACATGTTCGACAAACACTATTGTTTTAAATCTGTGTAAGTAATTTTTATTAGAACGAGAGAGAATCCGTGGTTTTATTTACTAAGTATTTACTTATTTTTCCGCCGGGTGTGTAAAATTTCATAATTGGCATCCACATTTTATCCTGGAAGATACATAAGCAAACGAAAAAATGTTTGGCAAAAATTTATTGGCTTGTTCAGGTTCAATTTGAAGTGCCAAAAGCGCGCCATAGCATGAGCGATTAGACTAAAAAATATTGTAGGTATTCCAGCATTTCCAACTTCTACCACCCACAGATTAGAGAAATAAAATCTATTACTACCACCTAACGTACATGTCAAAATGTGAAATGTCTTTTCAATTTTCTTTAATCGACATGTGTTACACGTATAACAACTCTGTTGTGAGGATGTATCTCCTCTCACAGTCATGAATGGAGTATCACGTGATCGGTCATGTGAAACACGGAATGAAGGCGCGCGGCCACACTCTACAAATCTATTACAATCTCAACATCGCAGATCTACTCAGAAAGCAACTGACTTTAAAAATTGTTTGCCACTTCCGAAGGTTCCTCCTATATTTTTTTTTTAGGATGACAGGAGGTGGTCGCAAGCCTCTCTACCTGTGAGTTTAGGAGGTCTAGGGATACGTAAAATTTCGAGTGTTGCATTACCGGCATTTTTAACCTCTGTTTTATGGTACACATAAATTAATAGAAAAAAATCTTGCTCCCTCTTTAGGTACTTTCGAAGTAGCTCATTTGTCAGAGGCAAAGAATGCCTGGGGTTTGGCTTGTTCAAATTCTGATCTCCCGGTGGTTCTTTCCTCACAGAGGCGGTGGGACCGACCGCTGTGCAAACTAGTACGGAAAAATCTTTTAGATACGTGTCCTAGCGTCGCAGATCATGCTCAGCTTGTCGCAGTCTCTGTGTGGGAGTCAGGACTTTGGTTACACGCCATACCTTCTTTCAACACCGGTAGCCTTTTAGATCCGACTGCTTTTCGCTTAGCTATCAGCTTACGTTTGGGTGCAAGACGCTGTGTAGCCCGTCGCTGCCAGTGTGGTACTGCAGTTGATCAGCTCGGTCATCACGGTCTATCGTGTTCGAAAAGTGCTGGTCGAATTTCGCGCCACGCTAGTCTTAATGACATCATTCTCCGGGCTTTGACCACCGCCAATGTTGCAGCCATTCTTGAACTGAATGGTCTCATGCGTGACGATGGTAAAAGACCTGACGAAATGACTTTGGTTCCCTGGAAGATGGGGCGGCCTTTAGTGTGGCACGCTACTTGCGTCGACACTATGGCGCCGTCACACCTTCCCGAGACGCACATTAGGGCCGGCGCCGCGGCTAATTCGGCTGAGCATCTAAAGCGGCGCAAATACTCGGTAGCGGTTATATATTTGAGCCGTTTGGCGTTGAGACCCTGGGTCCGTGGGGACCGTGACCAAAATGCTGGCACTTATTTGGCTCAATGCATCAGCATTGCAATTCAACGAAGCAATGCTGCCAGCATGTTGGGTACGCTACCTACCGGCAGTGGGCTGGAGCATTTGGACTGTCTATACACTGTTTCGATTGGCCATCGCTGTCGATTATACAGTCCATATGTTCTTTGTAGTAGGTATAGTGTAGCTAGTTAGTGTGTAGTGTAGTTAGTTTAAGTTTAGTTTAGTTTTTATTATTGTAGTAGTTAGCTTGAGTAATAAAGGCATATGTCCCCTAAAAAAATCCTATATTCTTGATTTGTATTTCAAATCTCAAAATCAATTCTTATAATCTGTGGTAGGTGCGAAAATATATCAATTGGATGGAAGTGTACCTATATTACTTTTGCCAGTATACACGTGAAGACTAAGTAAGACAAACTAATATTCCAGTGGGGTAGGCTAGTCTAAGAGTACGCCGTCGATAAGAGTACGCAACCCCAATATCTGTGAATTTATTTGCGATATGTGGCTATGTTCAGTTATATTTTGAAAAACAAAGTGATAAAACAAGCTACGCAAAAAAAATCAAAAACTAATAAAAGTATGGAAAGTAACCATAATTTACCACATTTACTGCTATTCTTAATTTTTTGCTATTGTGTAAGTAGTTTTATGATGAAAATATAATTACAATGCAAAATTGAAGTAAGTGGATGAATTACAAAGGAATTGAGTAAGGGGTCACAGCGACAGTGATTTTGGTCAATGTACAAAGGTAGTGTTGTTGGACGCTCATTTAATTTTCGGTAAACTGTGCACGAGTACGCCGTAACACATTGTTTAAGAGTACGCGCATACTCTTAGCGCAAATATATTAAAATGACTTGCAAAATTAAAAATAACTAGTTTTTCTTTTAAAAACAGAATGCCCAGATGGTAAAAAAGTATTAATTAAAATAAGTATTTGTGCTGATAAACAATGGCTTGATACAAAAGCACCAGTCAAAGTAGGTAAAAAAGTAAGAAACATTAACATCAATACAGACACCAAATGAAGTCCCAGAGACCATTAAAAGAAAAAAAAGACTTCAAGTGCCAAAAAAGATCTCAAATAACCATTTGAAAAAGTGCGGCATGTAATGAATTCTAATAAGAGTCTTTAGTGGAAGAAAAGAATAGATGTTCAATATGAAACAAGTGGTGGCATGGGGGGGGATAGTACGGGTCTACCAGCTGTGGTGGACAAAAAGAATAGATATAATTTTTGCAAATGCAATGATTCGCAAGGTTTAGTAAGATAAATGTTACTTTTTGACATAATTAAAACTGCGTACTCTTGTCCATACATGTGAGTACTCTTACCCGATAGCTAGTGTAAGAGTACGCAATTGCCATTTTTCATATTTTTATGTATTTCAAGTGTTCATGAATACTTTCATTACTTTTTATAATCCTAATTGTATTAATGTAACGTAAAATAAATGATTAGCTAACTTTTTCCCACTTCAAATATTTATTTGAGAATATCTTAAACTTTAAGTGCGTACTCCTAGACCAGCCTACCCTATTACAGTATTGCCTTTGTATTTTGTGTCATATTTACGGTGGATATAAAGGTTTAGTTGAAAAGAAATCATTTAGTCACAGTAGTTTGTTTGCGCTATTTATATAGTACCTAAACCACAGATTAGAGAAAAAAAACTACTATAACCTAAACCAACACACATAGGACTTAGGGTTGAGAGTAACGAAAATATTCTAGGTCTGTGCGTAATCCACACACACGCTAGAACATAAAACTAAGTATCTCTTTCTACTATAGAACAATCGCATAAATTAGTCTTACACATAGCGTAGGTATAATAATAAAATAATAATATTAATAATTGAAATAATTTTTTTTTTTTTTTTTTATGTAGAATAAGCCTGCGTTTGACTACAACTCACCTGATGGAAAGCGACGATGTAGCCGAAGGTGTAGCACGCAGACTCATGAGGTACCTATTCACTCTTGTCTTAAAAAGACCCAGATTATATTTATTGGGAAACAAGACAATAATAGTAATAGTAGTAGTAGTAGTAGTAGTAGTTGATAATAATAGTAGGTATAGAATAAAATACTACGTACTAATAGATTATCTTACTACCGACGTAGTGAAATACAGTCAAGTACTTGCATGCATGAAAGAAACAGTTAGCAAATTGTCAAGAGATGGTATTATAATGACTTTTATTGTCACTTGATGATCAATGAAACTGATCTACAATGACCTAGCTAATTACAGAGTAATGGAACCAATTCGATTATTAATTGTAAGGTTGACCTCTAGCCCCGTGTCAGTGATAATAAAATTGATTTACGGGATCAATGAGGGTCTCTCTAAGATCAATGTTCATTAGAGCATGGTTTGTTGAGTTTACAGATCATATTAGGTATCCGTGATGACATCGCTAATATCGTGGGATAGACAGTTCTATAACAAATTAACATTAAAGTAACATGTCCACACATGTCCACACACATATATATTTTAGGTTGGTAAAAAATTGATAAAATAAAATATATATTTCTCAAACTGATATGATATTTTCTTTAAGCGTAAACACAATTTCTTAAACTTATTATATGAACTTATTAAATAAATCACAATATAAATATATATTTTATTTATTATAATATAGATTGCTGTTGGGAAAAATAGTTAAGTATGAGTTACTTATTTTCCAACACAAAATTATTGTTAAACCATCACAAACCAGCCGCGTAGACCAAGTAGAAGGAAAAATTAAACCACGGCCCTTAAAGGACTATAATAAGTCTCAAAATGTACCAGCATACAAACAACATGAACAAGTGTGACTAAGTGGTTGTCCATGCAACTTTCAGACCAATATACCCTGGTTTGAATCCCGCTCGTCCATGCACTAATGACTTTTCTAGTTGGTGCACACACTCTTAAAAGAAACCAGTATGTTCAAGGCCGTTCGTCATTAACTCTCAACTACCTAAAAACCTGAAAACATTCACTGCTGCACATAGGTCTCTCTCAGAGAACTTCATTGAAAATAACCAGTGGCAAAACTGACAACCGATGGGGAAGTAAGATTCTCGAGTGGCGACCATGAACCGAATCTGGTATCCTCAACTTAGTTTGTGAACCGAATGGCGCAGCGTAGTCGTAGGCTGGCAACCCGCTACGGGTGGATTCCAGTTGGATTAAATTAGTGTTAGAGTTTTGGCGGGAACGCGGAAAAGTTCATGTCATTGCATTGTATTATTTTTCAAAACTTTGCTTTTTCCAGTGTTAATGTTTAAAATTGGTGGCGTTTTACGCATTAAGTGCTGAATTACGAGCATGAGTGAGGGCAAGTGATATAATGTGGTGAAACGTGATTTTTCGTGTTGCTTCCAAAACTCCATAGAAGCTTCTAGTAAAGTTGCCACCACTTTGCTGGAGCATGACTTAGACTGGACTATGACATGGCTTTGCGTGAAATATTTTATAACACGATGAAAATATAATACTTGACACTGGGTAAATTCACTATGTGTGGAGCCAAAACATGAGAAAAAAATATTGTGTTATTTTCGATATTATCGTTTCTTTTTGTTTTTATGACTGTCAATAACTCTCACAGTGATCACTTTTTCTACGCTCTCTCCTACTACCCCAGAAAAGGGAGAAGAAAATTGGGAGAAGGCCCGGCCTCCCAGTAGTGGGAACGTATTGGGATGATGGCATGATACGACAAGAAAAATGCATATTGTATTAACACGGACTATGTTTAACATTTTATATATTTTCCTACTCGTAGGTACTTGAACTTATTATTTACAAGCTACTCTAGTCTAGAGCATTAGATATCATAACTCATTCAAACTAGAAAAAGCGAAACAGTCCAGTGATAAACTACAAGTATTAAGTTTTGTTTGACGTCAGGCGCTAGTGGCTCGTTAGCCGTTAGGTAGTGTTTGCAGAACATTGGTCACCTATGGCAATTGCATAGCTATTATAATTAGTGTGCACTATTAGTTGGTTTGGAGCTAGTAATTATACGTCTATGCATGAGTAGGTATATAATACAAAATTAATATCTATGTGTCAAATTACCCCCCCCCCCCCCCCCCCCAGAAAAAACACCCATATTGTACATGATTATGGGTGTTTTTGATGATTGTAACTGATAAGTTCAGCCAGTCATATGTAATATAAAAGTATATTACACAAATGACGGATCCCCAGCATGCTTGTACGTACTTTTCCCCAGAAGTGTCATTTTGCAGATTACAGCCAACGGACTTCCCTACTTGTGCTGTGCCCCAACAAATAACAAAATCAACAAGCCATTCCTGGACCAATTGTCTCCAACGACCACAGTGCTAACTTGTTTAAGCGGATTAACCGATTTCAGAAAAACGACGTGCCGGCCACGGCGTCGACTCAGTTATCCTCTCATTTCACACAGCTCGTAACAGTTCTATATAATACCATAATCCGAATTGTGCGTGTCGTATCTCGTTTAGACCCTCGCACATCGAGTGCACTATGAGGAAATTGACAGATCAAAGAAGGCAGGAAGTCTACATTAACGTCGCATAAGTCGTCTTTCGATCTGTGTGCTCTCTTTCCCTCTAAGACGATCTCAGACTTTGAACAGTAGAATGAGATTGTGCGTCTTCTAACTGAAATGACAATTGCGTTTAGGATTTGACTCGATAAACTCCTTCGTTTGAAATCGTAATTTGATGAATGGTTTTGTGTGTGGCTCGGAGTTACGGTTTTCGGCAATGGCACCGGTAGGTCACGTGAATCTGGCGATTCAATGCTGACAGCCCTGAGACGACGACGTCGGCCAATTGACAATTTGCGCGAGGACCGACCGGATGAGGCGCCGAGTTGGAGCTCATGCCTCCCCCTTCTAACTTTAGGATCGTTGGCCTAACTGCGGCGAATGGGTACAGCGACAAACTTACCTCACCAAACCCCCAGCCTAATCCAAATATGATTGCGCAAGGCTAATTGTAGTCCAATGCGTTCATGCGGACAAGACAGAAGTTACCTACTATATATATCTCAAGCCTACTTATTTCTATAGTGCCCTTACATGATAAGATTTCTTTGATACATTGTCAATCAGAAATGAATGCCCAAATACGAAAGCACTACTAGGTGCAGGTTTACAGGTTAATTTCTGTAAAGACGCGGGCAACAATTGATCAATTCCTGGTGATATCGACTATGCATCAATCATCATGTGTCTACTATTTGTATGGATGGCACAAATGAAAGACTAAATCAGAAAGGCGGCAAACAGCGAACAGACCCCCAATATACAGTCATTCCTTACAGGTACGATTTTCTATACGTATTGTGGTAGGTCAGTTACAAGGTACGATCGAAAAAAGGTGCAGTTTTAGTCATACTGTTAACTACAATTCTACAATTTACAGGTAGATAATAATAGCTAGCAGAGCGAGAACCAACAGCCACGCCTGTATTTTGTGAACATTGTTAATGGGAATCCTGACCATATACAAAACAACACCACAGGAAACTTCACGCTTGACCTTTAATTGTTAACAGAATGAATGTATGTGATAACGAGATCAAATGATGACTGAAGCCAATGTGGTCGTACCTGATGTACTATACTGTCATCCATGATGTCTCGAGCCATTCTTGTGTTACTTACGAGCAGGAGTCGGTGACGGGTGTAGTGGAGGGACCATGCCGACTACATACACTTCATTCACTATCAATAACCGTCACTCGGAACGCTGGTATGATCTTCTTTGCTCCATTTAATTCACTTTGTAATAGAATAGTGATCTAGTCGTTCACCAAGAATGGGACGCACTTCCGACCTCTTTTTGTACAATTTCGTTGGGCAAGTACGCCAGCACTTCACCCGTCTCGGACTGGCGACCGGATATCTAAAACTTTACGAGAAATGGAAACGGTCGCGCCTTATAAATGTAAGACATGTGTCGTACCTCTATCGGAGGCGTTCATTTTGGCGCGGTGCTGGTGAAGCGACGCAGGCAACCGAGGACGTCGCCACTGACGTCCGAATGCCAACGCTCGCGCTCAAGCGAACATAATGGACCCGCCGGAGAGCTCGTCAAAAGAATAATACAGAGTCCAATTACTTATTTCCATACAATACACGTACGTCGGTCGGCGCTCGGGCGCAGTACGGGAGTGACTCCCAGAGCAAGCATCGTCCGCTCTCCGCCACGGCCCACCTAATTGCATTCGCGCACACACTACATATATGTAGACGATACACTTGAATAGCATATATTATTCAATAATAGAGGTCGATGTCCTTAAATTGAATACTATTTTTTAAACGTTTTCTCTAAACTTCGAAAGTAACTTTACATGAGGTCAGTGTTGGTCATGCTAATTTTCCTAGCACTGCTTCAAATATAATTTCAAGAGGTAAAGCTTATTTTATTTGTCCTTAGAAGTATAATGATTCTTGTGACACAGATTGGAGATGTAATCCATCCATGCAATTTTAAAGGATCTTGCGAGCTCTGATTTGAATAATCCGTGGCAGGTCAAGTGACAATTTAGAGACCCTAACCGGCGCGCACGGGTCGGCACGCGTCTCTTACAATTAAGCTCAATTAACGGATTACAGCTTGGATCTTCATAGTAAACTATGCCTTACATAGTGATTCATGATAATCATTAGGTACTACTCTAACCCAAGATGGTGTCAATATAATTATGGGCCATTTTCTATCAGGCTGAACTTATAGACAAGGCTGAATCAAGCAATAAGCAATGCATATTACACATATATATATTTCCGGCTTGAGCCCTTGAAACGATATTTAGGGATCAAAAATATTTATGATTTGCATAGCAGTATCGCCTGCTCAGCGTGATCTACAGATTAATTTGTGAAGGAAAAATTAGAATCACGAGCGGGGATTGAACCCGCATCCATCCATCCTTCAAGCCGAGAGAGACCGCTCGTGATTATAATTTTTCCTTTATAAATTAATTTGTGGATCGAAAATATTTAATTTTTATTCCAGTTTAATCCACCAGTAAGGGATCGTAACAAAAATTAGATAAGTATTTTTTACTATTCCAGTTAGATCTTTTCAGTTTTTTTTTTGTAAGTATTAACTTGAGCATACGGTTGCAGAAAAGGATGAACTCGCAAGGTCTGTTCGCCAAACCACTATATATAGGTACCTACTACAACTGAGCTTACGGGCTTTATAGCCTTCAATGATTATCGTCAAAAGATTGGTATATTTATATTATAGTATCTTTACTTGAGGTGGTTACTTTACACATAACATGATGAGGGCATCATCATGTTATGTGGAAAGTGAAAACAATTTTATTCAGTTGTACCCTATTGAAAAGTTCGAGTCTGGCAATGCTAACTCTGCAGTGACATTTTGGAACCCCCAAAAACTTTTTCATTTAGCAATCAGTTTTATTTTTTATGTCATTACCTGTCAATTTCATAACATGAATTTTCTGATTGGTTATGTTTTCGAAAAGAAATTATGGTTCAACCAATTAAAAGTGTTAAAAGTTTTTTTAAGTATGCGCTGTGCTACCATGTACAAGATTTTATATTACACCAATTCACTGCAGTTAGCTTTGCCCGACTATAGGTTTTCTCACAAACATTTACTCACTGTATAGTATTAGATGCAATGATATTACTCACTGTATAGTATTAGATGCAATGATATTACTCACTGTATTAGATGTCTGTAGGTTTTCTATACTATTTTTTTACACTATTACTTTGCGAAATACGGGCCGCAAAAGTCCAATAACACATCCAAGGCACTTCTATTTCTTTTCTGTTCACAGACCTTAGGCATTGTGCAATATGTTTTTCTTAAAAGGTTATTTTTTCATACTTACTTATAAGTAGTGAACTATTTTAAAATATTTTTTTAGTGTTTAAACGATATGGTACTTTTTCATTTGTAATTAAAACGAAATACCTGTGCGATGGTGATGGTGCACGATGATTATTATGATGATGCTGCTGATGATTATGATGATGATATATCCCTAATCATTACGGGAAAAAACATTCTAAACCATAAAATTATGAAGGATGATTGATTTATTATGAAATGTATAAGATATGAAATTTTATATCAAAAGTATATGATACCTAATGAAAATTATATGAAGAATACTTATATGTCCTCTGACCATTATGTTATAATATCGTTATATCAACCGATATTATTTCCAGATAGCATTATATCAAATAATTGTATAGTTTCTGACTTTTAATTCTACTGTAACTTATACAACAGTAATTATATCTCTTGATCGGTATATCACAAGTCATTTTGATCAAATGAGTTGTATTGCAGTGACGTTATGCCAAAAGTATTTCGGTTAAACGTTACGCACCCGTGCGTCTATGGAACCTAAGCGTTGCCCAACAATCAACATGCTCTTGACGAGTATCTTTAAAACTAGCTGACCCGCCCCAACTTCGCATGGGTTTATTAGTTTTTCGCCTTATCACTGTCTACAGGAAGAGAGAAGGAAGAGGGAAAAAGATAAGGGAATAGAATGAATGGATGAATCGGCCAAAGATGCGCCAGCAATCGGCTAAAGTAAACCCTCTCTAACAAAATAAGAATGAATGAAATAGGACCACACGTCAATGATTTAAAAATAAGTCCACATGTAACTTTCATCGGCCCTCTCCCGCGAGAACCATACAGAATTTCGGGATAAAAAATAGTATCCTATAGCCTACCTTAGAGTATGAAGTCAAATCATGCCAAGTTTTAAATGAATCCATTCAGTAGTTTCGACAACATACAGACAGACAGACAGATTCTATTCTATTCTATTCTTATTCTATAAAAATGGAAAAAAGAATGATTTGGCTTCAGCATCGATAATACAAACAAAAATAATTTACAGCATATCTTTTTATGTACAGAATTGGATCTGTTACTATGTTATTATAAGTAATAGACAGAATATAATAAAGATAGATGTAAACCAAAACTTATTTATGTTATTTCTCCGAAACTGTTCACAAACGAATTGGAGGATGTTTTCAAGCTCTTGGAGTGGAAAAGATTTGGCATCAACATAAATGGCGAGTATATCACTAACCTTCGTTTTGCCGATGATATAGTCATAATGACGGAATCGCTCGATGATCTCAGCACCATGCTCAACGACCTCAGTAGAGTCTCCCGACAGGTTGGTCTTAATATGAACATGGACAAGACGAAAATCATGTCAAATGCGCATGTTCCACCTATACCGGTAATTGTTGGGAACGATACTCTCGAAGTTGTCGACAAATACGTCTATCTAGGGCAGACTGTCCAATTGGGTAGGTCCAACTTCGACAAAGAGGTCGCCCGAAGAATCCAACTCGGCTGGGCAGCGTTTGGGAAGCTTCGACCTATCTTTTCGTCCAAAATACCACAAAGCCTGAAAACAAAAGTTTTCAACCAATGTGTGTTGCCAGTGATGACTTATGGAACTGAGACGTGGTCTCTAACTGTTGGCCTCATTACTAAAGCTCAAAGTCGCGCAACGAGCTACGGAGAGAGCAATGCTCGGTGTTTCCCTGCGAGATAAGATCCGAAATGAGGAGATCCGCAGGAGAACTGAAGTGACCGATGTAGGATTTAGTTTAGGATTAGCAAGTTGAAATGGCAATGGGCAGGCCACATCGCTCGTAGAACTGACAACCGATGGGGAAGAAAGGTTCTCGAGTGGCGACCACGAACTGGAAGACGCAGCGTAGGCCGGCCCCCCACTAGGTGGACTGTGTAGCGTTCCATTCTACCTTTTTCACGAAAGGAACGGATGTAACGTGACAGAGTTAATGAGCAGCTCCTCCCCTACCTAAACAGTGCCTAGGTTGACAGGATCCTAAGAGCTGAAGAGAAAAAAAGGAATTGGTAACAGATATTTATTTTCGTAAATTTTACAAGCTTTGTAGAAAGCAAAAAAAAGAGTCTCTAGATGATGCGGAAGAACGCGAAATTTAAGTTGTTTACGGCCTACAAGTTATCACGGTAGAATTAGAATGTTATTGGATCCAAACAAGGCCCACTTCCGGGTCTTTATTCAAACAAGGCCCACTTCCGGGTCTTTATTCAAACAAGGCCCACTGTCGTTATAGAGACTGAGGAATTCGTTGCCTTTAGTTTGTCCGACTTCCAGAGTTCAGCGGCTAGCTCATTCAGTTATTAGCTTCTGGATCCAGAAGAAGATTCTCGTCCTTCCACCGTCGATGAAGTATTATTACGCAGCTCAGATTCAAGATGCAGGAGCAGGAGACACGCAGGTATTAGTCGTCAAAGCTTTGACGGACGACGGGCCGGAACATGGTGATGAAGTTATATTGCCACTCAATGTTTGAAAAAGGCAAGCCGGTCGTCTCACTGGTTGACGCTCGGCGATAGATTCGTCGTGGTAGATACGGCGGCCGACGGTGACAACAGATGTAGTTTCGGCGATCAGCTCTCGGCGATAGATTCGTCGTAGTTTCGCGACTGGCTGTAGCGGATGTAGCTCGGCGATCGGCGATTTGACAATGGATATGTCGTGGCGCAGCGATTGACGTAGATGGAGATTCACTTCACAATTTTGGTGTTGGATAGCCAAAGATGGTTTTTGAAGGCGTTCTTGAGTTCCCGGGCCTTGCCTGGCCCGGGAATGGCCTTATATCAATTTAGTGTTCCTCGTTCGAGGAGTAAATTGAGACTGCCATTCCATAGCGACAGCTTTTCTAAAGAAACCTCGCTAGCATTCCAAGGTTCTAGATTTTTGCAGTTTTCAAAATTTTGAATACAGAATAGTAAAAAAATAAATCTAGAGTCAAAATACATACAATCATGGCCAAACTATAAAATACCTCACTGAAATTGACAGTAGAAAAAGAAAAATATGAATTTGAAGAGAAACTAAATTCGAAACAAAAAAAACAGTTTCAAAACAACTGCCATCCGAGCAGTCGTGTCTAGAAATCGGGCCCGTGACCCGCGCGCAAAATCGATAAAGTGATGTAAAATTTTTGAGAAAAATCAAGTTTTTTTGTGCTTAAATTACTGTGAAAAGGACTGTCAAGTGCTGTGATGTGAAAGTTGTGAATGAATAATAGAAACCAGGTAATATATTATGATATATACATACATGTAGCATTACATATTTCCCCCACGACCCCAGAAAATTTTCAACTCCATTGAAAATTTTGAAGGTTAGGAATAAAACCTTGCTCTTTCATACTTAAATCTTGCACTTCTTCTTTTACTCGCTCACAAACATACTTAGGGGATATGGTTCACATATTTGATGACGCATACTCCACAAGGAACTATTCATTATACATAACGAAGGCTTATTTTTTTTAATTAGGTGTCGTTATCCGCACCTTTTTGAAAACCCGAGTAAAGATAATAAGTATTTACAATTAAGAAAATGTACAACACAAAGGCTTATTTAACGAGTTGTGTACCGCTCTTTAAGAATATTACACACACCCTTGGGTATTGAAGATTTCAAGGAAATTAATATTCAAGAACCTTGTATTTAAGAAATTGCAAGGAAATTAAGATTAGAGTAACAACATGTGTAACTAAGAAAGTATAAAAAAAATGAGTAAACACAATGGCTTCTTACCCACACGACTCGTGTTAAAGGATAAAACAAAAAGAGTGAAAAAAAAAAAATAATAACGTTTGTAAAATGGATTTAAAAAAAATAAGCCGAAAGGGTCTAGTTTCCTTGTACAATACAAAAATAATATACGCTAAAGCTATTTACAGAATAAGTATACAATTTAGAGAAAAAAACAGAATACAACCGCTACACTATTTACACTTTAAAATCTTTTACATGCCACTTTCCTCTTAAGCCGTTAGGATCCTCTAAAATAAAGACGAGAGGTGAGAGCTTCTCAACAACTGTGCATTTGACATATTTGGGAGCCAACTTTGAACTGAAATATGCACCAGCGTTACTCTGGACGTAATTTTTACGCCAGACTGTGTCGCCAACGTTGAACTCTTTAAAGGTGTGTCTCGTGTTGTAATGAGCAGCATTTTTTGTGTGTGCAGTGTGTAATGCAACCTGTACTTTATCGAAGATGTTAGATAATAATCCTAAATTAGCGGCGTAGATGTCACGAGGAAGAAAAATGAAATTATCAAGGTTGGAGCAGTTAGTGTATAGTGAACCACATGGTATGGTTTCACGTCCAAAGACCAGAAAGGATGGAGAAAACCCAGTTGTAGAATTTACAGAACTGTTGAGTGCATATTGGATTTTCTGCAAATGTTTGTCCCATGAACGGTGATCATCTCCGACCAACTGTGAAAGTGCGGTGATAATTGTTCTATTATACCGTTCTGTGGGGTTTACTTGAGGGCAGTATCGAGGTGAATAAAATATAAAAGGAATTTTATACTTATTCAGAAAACTTTGAAACTCATTAGATTGAAATTGTGAACCATTGTCCATGATGATGGTTTGTGGCACACCGTGTACCAGAAACACATTATTTTCCAAATACATGATGATATTGGAAGATGTAGCGCGCTTGATAGGGAAAATAAGGCAATACTTTGAAAAAGAACATGTAACCACTAGTATGAATTGATTACGTTGTCTTGTGAGTGGAAAAGGGCCCATTAGATCTAATGAGAGGCTTTGAAAAGGTCTTGAACAAATTTTTGGTTTACCCATAGGACCATATGGAGAATGATTCGAATGCTTATAAGAGAGGCATGTTTCACAAGAAGAACACATTTTAGCCACATCTTTAAACATACCAGACCAATAGTATCTTAAAGAAAGCTTCTTGTATGTTTTGAAAATGCCAGTATGGGGATTACTTTCTGAGTCACCATGGCAAGTTTTGATGAGATTCATTCTCTCAGAGGGAAGTGGAACTTCTTTCCAAGCAAAATCTTCATTTAGATAATCAGGTGAGTTATTATAACGGTATAAATTATTGTTGAGAATTTTGTAATTTGGATAAGCATCAGGATTATCTCGACAGTTAGTAAAAAGTCTATTATATAGTTCCAATTGTGATGCATTGTCTCTAGATATGGGTTCAACACCACCAATAATAGCAGTATCGGGTATTTTATGACGCGACAGAAGGTCTGGGACAACATTTTCTTTTCCTTTTTTATGTTTTAGGTCGAAGTTAAAACAAGACAGACGAAGACTCCATCGTGCCAATCTGCCAGAAGGATTAGACAAATTTTGGAACCACTTTAATGCTGCATGGTCAGTGTATACTGTAAATCGTTTACCGTTATCAAGATAACAACGCCAATGCTCAAGTGCAGTAATGACAGCTAAAGTCTCACGTTCTGTAGTTGAATAATTCTGCTCATGCTTGTTTAGAGATCTACTCATATATGCAATAACAACTTCTTTATTGTCTTTTTCCTGAGTCAGCATAGCACCTATCCCAAAGTTAGAAGCGTCGCAGTGAACGGAAAATGGATAGTCAAAGTCAGGGCAAGATAGTATTGGTGTTGTAGTCAAGCATTCTTTTAATTTAGCAAAAGCAGAGTCAGCCTCAGCATTCCAGACAAATTTTTTTGGAGATTTTTTTCCAGATGACGTTAATTTACAGAGTGGTGAAGCAATAGTACTGAAATTAGGTATGAATCGGCGAAACCAACTGCATGTACCTAAAAATTTTCTTACTTCTTTTTTAGAGGTAGGAGCAGCGTAAGCTAGAATCGCTTCAATTTTACTGGGATCAGCCCGCAATCCTTGCTCATCTACTATGTAGCCAAGATATTTCAGTTCTTTGCGAAAGAATTGACTCTTTTCAAAGTTAATGGTTAGACCAGCATAAGAAAGTTTCTGATGAACTTTAAGTAGGAGTGAAATATGTTCCTCAAATGTCGCACCTATGATTATTATGTCATCTAAGTAACAGAACACTTTATTCTCAAACTCTGGAGTGAATAAACTGTCCATAAGTCTTTGTTGAGTTGCTGGAGCGTTTGTCAATCCGAAGGGCATAACAGTGAATCTATACATTCCTTTACCAGGTACGTAAAAACCAGTTTTATCTCTGTCTTTGGGATGTAATGGAATTTCCCAAAAAGCCTTTGCTATATCGATACTAGACAAATATTTAGCATTTTTGAGGTTATCTAGTATCTCAGAAACAAAAGGGAGGCTGTAGGCATCTTTACGAGTAATTGCATTCAGCTTTCTGCTGTCGACGCAGAAACGCCATTCTCCGTTCTTTTTTGGAGTGATAAGTACTGGAGATAACCAAGGACTCTCACATTTTTCTATAACTTTTAATTCTAGCATTTTATCGACCTCATTGATGAGTGCTTTTTGCTTTTCTGGAGAGAGACGATAACAACGTTGTTTTATAGGTAAAGCATCACCAGTATTGATCCGATGACTAACTAAACTAGTACGGCCTAATTTACCTCGTTGTTCGAAAGAAATACTTTTGAAACGCTTGATTATGTCATTAGCAATTTCTACTTGATTCCCAGACAGATGATCAAATGTTGATATTTGATTTTCAACAGCACAAGTTGTATGATCTTTAGATTCGAGATTGAGTTCAAGAGAAAGTATCTTTGGGGAGAGTTCGAATTCTTTCCAGAAATCCCACCCAAGTATCAAAGAAGGATAAATATCAGGGAAAACATAAGCTTTGATAACATGTGTCTGATTATGAAATCTCAATGGCAAATGAAAATAACCAGAAGACATTGCTTTTTGTTTATTAGCAACCATAACTTGAGTTGGAGACTTGAATAGTTTAAAGCCTAACTTTTGGATATCTTTATGAGAGTTATTACCTAAAATAGTTATACAACTTCCACTATCTAAAAGACCGGAAAAAGGTATATTGTTTATAGACACGTTAATAAAAGGTCTGTTAAAGTCTTTTTCTTTGTCGTAGAAAACAGAAGTTGTTTTGTAGCAAAACATAAAATTTCGAATAGTATTTAACCATTGATTCCAGTCGTTAAGATCAAAATTATTGTTATGTGATTTAGTGAAACCATTCAAGTCGTCAGCTAGTTTTTTTGTTGATTTGATGGAGCACATTTTGGACATTCGCTGATTCTCACGCCTTTACGACCACATTTAAAACAAATGAGGTATCTAGGCTTAGTACAAGTTTGTAAAGAATGGCCTGTGATACGACAGCGATAACAGAATTCTTCTTTAGAAATGTCATTAGTTTGAGATGACGAGCGTGGATGTTTATCTTCCTGCACTGCATTAGTGTACCTTACGTTTGGAGACGCTTTAGGAAATGAAGCTTTAGAAAATGAAGGAAGATAGGCAAATTCAGCAGCACAAGAAGTGTCTTCAGATCTAGGCTCATGAAAATTTTTGTCTCGTTCAGAAATGCGTTCGTAACTTTGACAAGTAGAAATTAAAGAATCTACCGTTTTAATATCTTTAAGTGCAACAAAAACTGAATAGCACGGTCTTATATTATGGAGTAAAATCTCTAATTGTTCGCTCTCGCTAAGTTTCTTTGAAAGACGAGCAAACATACCGAACATAATTGAGACGTAAACGATAATGGTCTCAGTTGCTCCTTGCGTTCTATTCCTTATAGCTTCCAACAGCTTATAGTCGTAATCATGTATACCAAAATCTCGAATCAGCAATGTGCAAATATCTTTCCACGATAAGGTAGGATTTCGATTATACTGAAAACGAAACCAATGAAGGGCATCACCTGTGAAAATCTCAAAGGCGTGCTTGCAAAGCATACCTTCCGGAATGTTTCGAGAAATCCTAAACTCGTCCAATCTTTGAAGAAATGATCTAGGGCACGATTTTCCATTGAAAGAAAACGTTTTGAGCTCCTTCACAAAATTATCCGAAGTGTGATAGTTTTGTACAGACTCGGAAGCCAGTGGTATACTAGTCAGAATGCTTGAAGGTAAAGTGGGTTGAGGAGTACTCAGTACTTCCAAAGTTTGATTGGTTCCAGTCATAGGTAGTAATTGATAAATCGAGGGAGGGCTAGGCTGAGTCTGAGGACAAGGATTGTGAATGTCAACTAACACTTCTTCAGAAGATCCTGAATAATCTGAAGTTAAGACTTCAAACCGTTTTTGGAGCGTGAAGAAGCGAGATCGTATGTTTGAGCATGACTCAACAAATGGTGGAACGGCGTTAAAGCGTTCGAGGCGATAATGAAGATGATTTACGAAAGATTCAACTTTCCTCAGGTTACTTTTATCATCCGTGGCTTCGAGGTGCGAGATTTTACCCTCGACGTAATTAAACGTGATCTCTGCTTGGGAGAGGTCATGTTTGAGAGGTATTGGAGAAGATTTTATGTCCTCAGGTTGAATGTGACTCAATTTTGCCAGCTGCTCCTTAAGAGTTGTCAAAGTGTCAGCTGGTTTTTCACCTCTGATAGTCACTTCATATTCCAGTTCAAGTTTGTTTAGAAACGAGTATTTAATTGGTCTCGCCATAGTCACAAGTTGAAGTCAATAGTCAAGGATAAAATCAAGTCAAGTTTAAGTTCGTTTAAGTATTAAGTACTATGCCAGTGTTGTAGAATGTAAGTGTGATGTTCCGCGTGTCCTGCCTGTATAAAAATAAATTAAGCAAGTACCTAAGATATTACGTTAGAGCCAAAAGTCAATATTAAATTTTAGCCTACTTGAGTAAGTATTATTTTAGAATTTAGAAGAATGTTTTAGAGGGTTCATTTTAGTTGGGCGCCAAACTGTCACGTTACATCCGTTCCTTTCGTGAAAAAGGTAGAATGGAACGCTACAAGTTAATGAGCAGCTCCTCCCCTACCTAAACAGTGCCTAGGTTGACAGGATCCTAAGAGCTGAAGAGAAAAAAAGGAATTGGTAACAGATATTTATTTTCGTAAATTTTACAAGCTTTGTAGAAAGCAAAAAAAAGAGTCTCTAGATGATGCGGAAGAACGCGAAATTTAAGTTGTTTACGGCCTACAAGTTATCACGGTAGAATTAGAATGTTATTGGATCCAAACAAGGCCCACTTCCGGGTCTTTATTCAAACAAGGCCCACTTCCGGGTCTTTATTCAAACAAGGCCCACTGTCGTTATAGAGACTGAGGAATTCGTTGCCTTTAGTTTGTCCGACTTCCAGAGTTCAGCGGCTAGCTCATTCAGTTATTAGCTTCTGGATCCAGAAGAAGATTCTCGTCCTTCCACCGTCGATGAAGTATTATTACGCAGCTCAGATTCAAGATGCAGGAGCAGGAGACACGCAGGTATTAGTCGTCAAAGCTTTGACGGACGACGGGCCGGAACATGGTGATGAAGTTATATTGCCACTCAATGTTTGAAAAAGGCAAGCCGGTCGTCTCACTGGTTGACGCTCGGCGATAGATTCGTCGTGGTAGATACGGCGGCCGACGGTGACAACAGATGTAGTTTCGGCGATCAGCTCTCGGCGATAGATTCGTCGTAGTTTCGCGACTGGCTGTAGCGGATGTAGCTCGGCGATCGGCGATTTGACAATGGATATGTCGTGGCGCAGCGATTGACGTAGATGGAGATTCACTTCACAATTTTGGTGTTGGATAGCCAAAGATGGTTTTTGAAGGCGTTCTTGAGTTCCCGGGCCTTGCCTGGCCCGGGAATGGCCTTATATCAATTTAGTGTTCCTCGTTCGAGGAGTAAATTGAGACTGCCATTCCATAGCGACAGCTTTTCTAAAGAAACCTCGCTAGCATTCCAAGGTTCTAGATTTTTGCAGTTTTCAAAATTTTGAATACAGAATAGTAAAAAAATAAATCTAGAGTCAAAATACATACAACACACACAATCATGGCCAAACTATAAAATACCTCACTGAAATTGACAGTAGAAAAAGAAAAATATGAATTTGAAGAGAAACTAAATTCGAAACAAAAAAAACAGTTTCAAAACAACTGCCATCCGAGCAGTCGTGTCTAGAAATCGGGCCCGTGACCCGCGCGCAAAATCGATATAGTGATGTAAAATTTTTGAGAAAAATCAAGTTTTTTTGTGCTTAAATTACTGTGAAAAGGACTGTCAAGTGCTGTGATGTGAAAGTTGTGAATGAATAATAGAAACCAGGTAATATATTATGATATATACATACATGTAGCATTACAACTGACGACCTGGTGAAAGCCGCGGGGAGCCGATGGATGCAGGAGGCGAGCAGCCGCTCTAAGTGGCGCTCCTGGGGGAGGCCTATGTTCAGCAGTGGACGTCTTCAGGCTGTTAATGATGATGATGATGAAACCAAAACTTACTTAGCATTAAATTTAAGATACGGGTTGACAGTGTATATGGCGACGAATAAATAAATGGTGTTGAAATAATTAAACATTCCTCGTACAAACATGGAATTTCCCAAGATTTAAACAAATTATAATCCATGTTTTAATCAACCCAAATCTAAGATAACCGTAATAGCATCAAAGAGATAGTGGACCATGTTTTTCAAAATTGTAATTATAATAACAGTGAATTGTTATTATAGTGTTGCAGCTGTGATTAAAAATATTCCATAAAATATTACCTTAATCTATAGATTAGCGGGTTTGAGAGCGTAAGGAACTTTCCATTAAGTTATACTGTTTGCCCTCAGTACACTCGGGCACAATGCGTATGACGGCCCGGCCCTTATCAATACAAATAATGCAGGTAAGTATACTAGAATAATTATACGTATACCTAGTAATAGTTAGTGTATTGTTAGAGAAGAAGGCACTGAAGTGTGTTTAATTTAAACAGTCTTATAAATGTAGTGCGAGTCTTATATCTTATTTATCTTACTCTAAAGGCGCACCGTGGTTTCACTTGCCATTTTCCTGTCTTCCAGAGCATTTATGTTTCTGGTTGTGTGGGAGTATTTACTATGTGGTTTCAATAGTAATATTGACGAATCTATTATTATAAGAGAGACAAAATAGCTGACGGATGATTGTAAACAGGTACCGTCACCATTATGGACTCCTGTAACACCCAGAGGTGCTGCGTTGCCTATCCTTATCTATATACATACATGATACTCATAGTCTTTGACCCTCCTTAATCTGAATGAATAGGTTCAGTTTGATGTCACATCTAAGTCACATAAACAATAAACAGACAACATTTTGTTTTAACTTTACTATACTGGTTGTGGCAAAATGATGGAATCATAAAAATATTTCCAGTACTTATTCTTTTTATGGTTGGAAATGAGTAATTTTTGCTTCTTTTTGTATTATTTGTATGATTATATGTTGTATATAATATTATCATAGATAAAATAACCACAAATTTCAAGACTATGATTATTATATTACGTAGGTATAGTATATCAATCAGATTACAAGAAGTAGGCGCGTCTTTATCAATTTCGAGCTACCTGTACTGCTGCAACTAAAGCGCCAATAATATTTACCTCGCGTTCGATAACGTCGATATGAGTGTGTACTTTACATTACTAATAATATACTGATAACCAATGTTTTCTACATGTTTAGTGTCATAAGAAAATCTCTGTTGCAGTAACTTTCCGTGTTTGGTGGCAGCAGCTCGTCCCATGCTAATCTATGTGTTACTTTTAAAGATTTCTGTTCTAATGCTCTTGAGCTGTGCGTGCAGCAAAATATACGATTTTTTCATTTGATATTGGTTTTACATATTTACAAATATTTAACATTTTTATCGCCTTGCAAATACTAGTCAATATTTTTTAATATTTTGTGAACACTAATGGCAAATATGTTAATAAGGACTACACATAATTCGTGCAAGTACAGGGTAGCGACAGTGGTGAGATTGACCTTGTTTTTCGCAATACCATTGATTTATTTGTTAACGGCTGTTGGAGACGTCTTGGAAAAAGATACTAAAGAGTTTGAGCCCAATACAGGTAAATTTTTATTTCGATACGCTCCATAATGTTATGTACTCTCTGATATTTCAGATTCGATGATTTAATTTAATTGCTGTTGAACCCCTACCTACGATAAATCGGTGTTTAGGGAAGATCCTTACAATAAATATACCTACCTTATGTTGAAAAATTTGTAAATCATAAATATTTTTCCTTAAACTTCGTGAGTGGCTATGAAAGCTCTAGATTATAGTTTGATGAAAACTGCAATTGTTTTATTTCCAGTGTGTTTTGAATCTGTGTAATAATTATTGCCATGAGATATACGAGATCTTTGGTTTTACTAGTCCAGGAATTTCACATCGAAGTCCATATGAAAATCGATTATCCTTCTTTAGAATGGATAATTTGAGCGACATAAGAAAAATTCGAGACCTTGCATTTTTTTATAAAGTAATTCACAGCCTTATTGATTGTCCTGCAGTTCTTGGTGATATTTCCTTAAGCATTCCTTGTCATTATCCGCGTCATAGAATATCAAGAATTCAACATGTCACACACCCTAAAATAAGCTTAGCTTATAACTCTCCTTTACCAAGATTATGCCGTACGTACAATGAAGTCAATAAAACCGTGACTGATCTTGATATCTTTCACGACACATTGAACGTATTCAAGAATAAACTAGCAAAGTCCTTAAATGGAAACAACTCCTCATGCTAATATTAAACAATTTTTTTTGATGCCCAAACTGAAGTTAACTTTTTCTTTCTATCTTACTACATTACTATTAATTTATTTTATTGTTAGATTATAATTAGGTATGTATATTTTTGAAACTATGTATAGAATTATGTATGATTTTGTCTATTTTGTTGTAATATTTATCTTTACTTTTTAATTTTTTGTCTTACCACTATATATGCGAATGTTGTAAACACCTGTTAAGGGTATATGTATCAGAATAATTAGATTAAGATGTATATTCACTACTGATAATATTTAATACATGTACTGTTGGTGTTTCTGTATAAATAAATAAATAAATAAATATTATGTACTTACTTTATAATAAAATTAGCAAATGGTTCTCAATTCAAGTGTAGGACTCAACTACGTTCATTTTTTTTGAGGAATCGAACGAAGTGAGTGACCATCACGTTATCGTACTAAATCTTTATAAAACTTGGTATAAAAATTGTACAAGTTCATCGTTTTTTTATATCGACGATATTGCTTTTGTGGAGCGTTTCTCTCAAAAAGAGGGAATTTTTGATGCGGGACCATGGAAGGAACCATTTACCAGGCAATTTGAATCATAATTTGGCAGAAATATGGACAAGTACTGAAAACACAAGTACTTATACCTACTTATTAGGGTTTTGGCGGGAACGCGGAAATGTTCACGTTCGTTGCATTGTATTATTTCTCAAAACTTGTGCTTTTTCCAGTATTAATGTTTAAAATTGGTGGCGTTTTACACATAAAGTGCTGAATTACGAGCATGAGTGTGGGCAAGTGATATAATGTAGTAAAACGTGAATTTTCGTGTTGCTTCCAAAATGTCATAGAAGCTTCTAGTAAACTTGCCACCACTTTACTGGAGCATGACTTAGACTGGACTACGACTACCTGACTTAGACTGGACTATGACTATGACTAAGACTTGACTTTACGTGATATATTCTTTAACGATGAATAATTTCAATACTTGACACTGGCTAAATACACTATGTGTGGAGCCAAAATATACTATCTCATAGTGGTCTACTTAGTGCAAGTCTATCAAACTATGAAAAATCCTCAGGGCCTTATATCTCAACAAAAACTTCGCCGATTTTATCGAATAGCATCGAATACCTGATGGTAAGCGGCGATGCGGTCTAGGATATACTGAGTAGGTACGTCCCGGACTCAGACCTCTCGGCCAGACGTCGCGGTCGCGTCCTTATATCAATATACCTACTTATTACGATGTTTTTGTATGCCGGAAAATTAAGCAGCTGCAGGAAACGATAAAGCTCCGAAAAACCCATAGTGCCTCTAATAAATAAATTTTTGCAGGTGGATTCACTCGTCGCCACTTGTTACAACTGGTGGAAAAGGATGGACGGAACTGCACGCCAGCGGCAATTCTTGAGTTTCCTTCTGATGGACTCTCCAGATACCAGAGACAACATGTAAGTGTTACTTCAAAACTAATCGTAAGTAAATCGTAATTTCTTCCCCTCCAAGGGAGATAGTATAGGTAGTGTAGGCTTCTTTGGGTTGGCTTCGTAGAGTTTCGATTGTCTCTGCCTCTCACTCAGTACATTATGCTAAGATGTTTGAGTGACAGCAATGATTCTCTACAAAGCCAAAAGTCCAAAACCCATTATGGCCGTCTTCATCTTATCGATGCGTACCTCATTTACTGGCGCCTGTAATATTTAATTTGTAATTTAGTTTTACAGCTTTTTTGTTAATGAAACATTAGAGTCTTGCTGGTGTAATATGAAGTTAATATAGTTATAGGGCTGGAGCATTTGGACTTCCTATAGGCCATCGCGGTTTATTATGCAGTCCATATGTTCTTTGTAGTAGGTATAGTGTAGCTAGTTATTGTGTAGTGTAGTTAGTTTTAGTTTAGTTTAGTTATATGCCTATTGGGCATGATGACTACAATTTAAAATGAACAAAACGATTATTATCATAAAGTAAAAAAAATAATACAAAAACTGAAAAAATCAGTAAAATTGGTAAAGAAATCACGGAGTAAAAAACTTGAGGGGACATCGCCTGTCCCTTTCTCGCTAAACACAATCTCTATGAAAACACAATTCGTGACGTCACATGCCAAAGAGATTGTATGTAAAGCTACCACAGCTTAGCAATGAGGTACTATCGGTACTGTGAAGGAACACCTTGTGACGTCCCTGCGTGTTTGTGCTATCTCTTTTTATTCCGGTTTTTAAAATGCTTGTAACTTTGTAATTTATTGAGATATTTTAATATTGTTTTCGCGACTGTTTATTAATAAATAATAATAAATATGTGTGGACATTTCACACAGCGCCATCTAGCCCCAAACTAAGCATAGCTTGTACTACGGGATCCAGATAACTGATACAATACTTATATACTTTTTTGTTTGTAAATACATACATAGAATACAATATAACACCCAGACGCAGAACAAACATCAATGTTCATCACATAAATGCTTGTCCCGGGCAGGAATCGAACCCACAGCCCTCAGTTCAGAAGGCAGGGATACTACCAACTGAGCTATCGGGCCCGTCAAAATATTATTTGAAGAATATTATTATTTTATGCAATAAAAAAAATAGTAGTCATCTTGCCTATTGATTAAAACTAAGATACTTTGGTAACGTAACTACCTATACGCTATATTTAACACTAGCTTCTTCTCTTAAGGTGTATGTTGTGGGTGTCTCTGTGTTATAAGAGAAAAAAGAGAGCTATAACTATCATCTTTGCAGTGTCTGCAATGATACTTTAATCTTGTTATTACTTTCCGAATTCCCGATGATGATTCGTTTTTTGTATTCTGCAGGGCTTTATTCTTATACACTGTGTGTTAGCCGTTTACTGCTTCGTACTTTTGGGAACAGTGTGCGAGCAGTATTTTGTTCCAGCCATAGAAATAATATGTGACCGTAAGTTTATTAATTTATTAATCACTAGCTTCTTGCTACCAACATTTTAAAACATAGTAAAGACGATCCAGCGAGCATCATTTCATTATTATTTATCAAAGACATGTAATATGGGGAATTATGTGTTATTTATATAGATGTGTATCCTGCTTGGTCTCCGAACAGTATTTTAGGTGCCATACAAATCCGAAAGCAAAATGGGCTTTAAATTACACATTTTCTGGGCATTTATCAAATACTTATTTCATAAAAATCTCATTTAACTATGGCGTACAAATATATAATATTAAACAAAATATAGCCAGATCATTTTAGCCATGCTCCCTAGTTATGAGCTGTAAGCTCAGCATTTTTTAAATATAGATTATCGAATTGGTTGATTCGGCCGCTTGCTGACCAATTGAGTATAATTTACTAAGTGTGGGTAATAATGGCCCGTAATTAAGGTAAAAGTTCTAACAAATGTTGACCATTTGGTCGGAATTTTCAACTTTTGGTTAGGTACCTTTACTATGGATCAAAAAAGTCCACCCTTAAAAATTGCAGGTCTTAATATGGAGGCTGACGTGGCTGGCGCTACGTTCATGGCAGCTGCAAGCTCTTGCCCAGAGCTTTTCATCAACTGCGTGGGAACTTTTGTCACGGAGGGCGATCTAGGAGTTGGAGCTGTCGTCGGCTCAGCCGTCTTTAACGTTTTGGCAGTGCCGGCCTGCTGTGCTCTCATTGCTAATAGGGTACGCAACCATTAATATAAATTACTTTTATGTAGAGAAAAAATACTCGAATGTTTTATAAAATCAATAATGTCATTTTATGAATGTAGAGTGCTTATTCAATACCTATTACTTGGGTACCTATTTTTCGATAATTTACGCGTATAGAATTACGACAAATACAAATGAAACGCTTTTGGGAGCGCTATCGTCAACTTCCATTAACGTCACGCAAGCAAAAACCAGGCTTGGCCACAGAATGACTAGCATGTTCTGCAACCTGCAACATTGTCGCTAAAAACACACTTGTTGCATATAGAACAAGTTGAACACAGGAATAGGGAACACTTTACCTAACCTCCAATCTTCTCGAGGAAAAATGCCTGTAAATGAAGAAGTCCTTCCCGCAGGAATATACGCATCAAGCTCAATGTTGATTACAGTCACGCGAAGATAAATTTGTTTTCCGGTTTTATAAATGATAGCAAGGACAGAGATATTATCAAGCCTTTGAAACCTATTTGAAACACTCACTTTTTGTTTGTTTGAGTGGGCTTCCATAGACGGCATAGCTTTCGCCTAAATTGTTCGACCTTTCGATTCAAATAAAAATATGCACAAACTTTTACTACTAAGAGTTTAGTGAGTAAGTACAAAACATAAGTATGTAAAAGTATACCTATTCACCTCCACATATTAATTTACATATTTATCGAAGATGCTACTTACAAACCAAATAGAGGATAAGATTTAGGACTTATTACCAAAGAATAGACCTACTATTACCTACAAAATCAAATAAGGAATGATTACTATAATCAGAATCAAAGTTTTGTAACGTTTAATAACTACTACGTAATGTATGTACGATTTAAATATCCTGGAAGAAATCGTGAATTTGGAAGCTCTTTCAGGCAATAGAACTGGATTGGTGGTCAGTGTCCCGCGACTGCATGATGTACGCCGTGTCGGTGGTTGCGCTGATCCTTACACTACTTGATGACAAGGTTTTTTGGCACGAGGCGCTGTTCCTGGTGCTCATGTATATGCTATATATATTGGGTAAGAAAATCGTGATTACCCACAACCTATAGCATTTCTAGTACAAATTCAAGTTCATTTACTTATAGGTATACAGCTACCTCATCCAGTCGATATGAGAGTCCAAACAAGTTTATAGTAAAAAGAGAGCTAACTAGTTTTATTTGGATTTTGTTTCCACAAACAAAACTGCAGCTCTTCTTTTTCCATTCTTTTCCTTGTGTGGTCAACTTATTAAAAATACGAGTTTATATTAAAATTTACTTTAACCACAGCTATGGTGTTCAATGGCAGACTAGGCAAGTTCGTCAGAAGTGGTTGCTGCTATATTAATAAACCTAAACCATACACAGAAATTACGCCTCTCCTCAGCAAAGGTGCAGAAGGTAAGTGTATTCCCTTCAACCGTGCTTGGGAAACTATATAAGCAATGCATAAGTGCATATAATAATTTTGTTTCGTTCTGCTAACACAAGTGGGCGGCCGAAATGATATGTAGGCCGGGTTTCCATCTAAATTTTCTTGCTCTTTTTTACTAATTATGGCTTAATTACTTACGCAATTACATGAAAACTAGTGTTTCGCAAATAAATATAATGTATCAACAAATTAGTATTAAAAGTATCACCTAAATATCATTGGTTTAGCAACAAATCGCAAAAACAAATTTTGTCTTAGCTTTTCAGTCTATTGCCATTTGTTGTTTGCGGAAAACTAGTTTTTATGTAATTGCGATTAGTAATTAAGTTGTAATTTGCAAAAAAAATGCAAGAAAGTTTCAATTTGGCGCGCTGAATGTAACGTACCACCTTAACTAGATAGTATGTAAACTTTCACTTGCAGGTGGAAACCAAAGGCTACTAAATTGGGTTAATGTAATCGTTAAACGTATTGTTATTAATGGTTTTAGATTTGCAAAATTATGGTTACTGTAGCAGCTTCATTTGAGTTTCCAATTATGCGTATTACCATAGCAGTCATATTATCCCCTAAAATCTGGTGGGATATGGTGAAATGCTCCCCCTCTGATATACAATTTTTTTATGGGAATCATTGACGTGACGAGACAGCCGTTTACCTGATGTTAAGTGACACGGCCGTCCATAACAGATGCAGTAAATATCTTATTTCTAAATCACGTATATTATTTTAGTATGTACGGACCGTAATTAATTTCAGCCAAACCCCATCCACTGGATGTAACCACGCGCATACGCCAATCCACCCTGCATATTGACTTAG
Organism: Ennomos erosarius; assembly: GCA_963580505.1. Lineage (NCBI taxonomy): Eukaryota > Metazoa > Arthropoda > Insecta > Lepidoptera > Geometridae > Ennomos > Ennomos erosarius. The sequence continues at coordinate 10,228,596 of OY756977.1, read as the reverse complement.
AACATGGGATGGAAATGCGAAGACACGACTCCACTGACTCTGGTACCTAATTAGTATTATCATTGTTATTATTTTTAAACAAATTACTTGTTGGAACAACATTTTAAGACAATAGTGACACAGAGAGTACGTATGTCAATAAAAAAATCAAAATTTAATGCTCATGTCGGACGCACCATACAAAATAAACACAGACAATAAATTACTTATTTAATTATATGTCTGTGAAAATGCAGAAGTGTTTCCCCATTGTTTTGGATTGTGGTCCATTTACTTTAGGGGCTATGTTAAATACATATTCACATCTCAGTATTCATTTAATTGATTTATTATGAGTAATTTTTCTTCAAGATGACACAAGCTCGTTATGGTCGTGGCCAGGGGAGAAGACTTCGGTATGGAAGAAGCTGTTCTGGATAGTAACCTGGCCCATAAGCCTTCTATTATGGATCAGTATCCCTGACTGCCGTCGCTACCATCGCTTGTATCCCGTGACATTTGTCATGTGCATTACCTGGATCGGGGGAGTGTCCTACCTAGTAGCTTGGATTATAACTATTTTAGGTAAATTCACTGGATTTATGTTGTAAATACACTCTTTCATTGTTTCCAATAATTTTTGTAAGTTTGTACCAATACTTATAATAATTATTAATCAATTTAACAAGATTTTGTGAAATGTCCACACATATTTATTTATTTATTATAACTATCTCACAAGCTCGGAAAGATTCTGCGTGCAAAAGCTCATTTTATATAATAAGAATAGGTACTTACCTGCTTAGTCTTAGCATAGTAAGGTACAAAAATTTCATGGGAAATACCCATTAAATTTTTGTACCTTGATATAATTAGAATCTAAAATTTCTACGCGATGCCTGCAACTTACTTATATTTCTTTATTTGGTGGGTAAGAGTCATATGCATGGCTGCGTTCTTCCAGTCCATCCATCGACTATAAATCCAGATGACCAACGATACAACTTCCCCTCGTACGAAAATCAGTAGTTTATTTCAACTGCTAATCCTACGAGAGGAAGCGGGACACCCAATGCTTCTTTTGTTCCATCCTGCTCTGTCCTTTGTAATTTCGTATGACTTTGTCTCGTTTTGTTACTTCGCCCCCTGCCCTCGTAGGTGAGCCGTGTTTGTACGAGAAATTATGTTCACGAGCTATCAACGGGCTTTATAATCTTTGAGACCATCCCATCAAGAGTTCCTGGGCAGCGACAAGCAAGCAATAAATAGGGCGATGACGTGATAATGACTCTGGTGCAATGATTCAATACCTACCGTCTCGAGGGGAGCACAGTTACGTCATCGGTCTGCTACTTCCGTTCGATGGAACGGACAAAAAGACAGTTATGTGTAGTCTCTATGTTGTCGGTTGGTTGGCAAATTGAGCACATTGTAGTATGCATAAAGATTTCGTGAAATACTTATAAACAATGTTTCCGGATTAATTTTACTTCATAAATCGTAGCGGTTTATCACGTGTGAGTACCAACATGGTCAAAGACTCTGTCAGTGACGGCTAATACACTTGATACAGGTTTGCTGGAGCTACATGTTACTTAATCATAGCGTTATATAGGGTTTAGGGTCAATTATGAAAAAATAAGTAATAATTTTTAATTAACTTAGTAAATGTTCTACAAACTAATATTAATATGCTATAGGTAAATTCCTGTTGAAGCCCACTATTATGGTGCCTAAAAATATAGTGATTTATGATATTAGGGCGGTAAGTTGAGTGTAGGAAGTTAGCCCCGCACTTTTTAAAATCAGGTTTTTTTTGTTGTGATGAATTTTTCTCGGTTTCCTCTATATAGTTCCAAACTAAAAAAATCTAGCGTGTAAATTGTAGAAAGAAAACCAAAAAGACAATTTTTCACCGTAGCCCCCATATTTTGAAAAATTCAATTTTATTTTTTGGATGGATTGTTTTAGGTTTGTTCTCAATCATTCCAAAATATAACGATTCTAGCATAAAAACTGAATTCAGTAATAGATTTTTTTATTTTGGAACAATATAGAACAAACCGAGAACAATCCAGCACAACAAAAATAAACCTGCTTTAAAAAGTGCGGGGTTAACTTCCCACACTCCGGTAAGTTGGTTTTTACTAATGAGTAGACAAATGTAATTTAAATAAAAATAGATTTTAGTAAATAATAAAAAAAATAGAAATAAGTACCTATGAAGGTAGGCACCTAACATAATTATAAGTGGTAGAGAAATTGAAATTGAAATGCAGTTAAGTATTCTGCTATTATGTAAAGAATTCAAACATAATATGCAAAGCAGGGTCCCAAATCGTATTAATATTTGTACCCTGTTTTTAGGTGACACCCTGAACGTGCCCGACAGTATCACAGGGCTCACGATCTTGGCGGCGGGGACAAGTCTGCCGGAGGCGGTCTCCAGCGTTCTCGTCACCAATCAAGGTAAACAAAGCTCATAGCATAGCTGGCGCCCGTGGCTTTGCGTGCGTGAACTATACAGGCATTGAGATATGTATCCTATCTCAATGTATACAGGTCTTTCAATAATAATCTGGCGAATGAAGAATCTGGCGAATGTGAAATTATCATAGGATTGCAAACACGTAGGTCCTTTATGTAGCTGCTTAGTAGGTATGACGGCCTCCGAAACGGATCTTTACACAAGGCTTTAGAATGCAATTTAACACAGCTAAGAAACATAATTTTTTACCTATTGTGCCACTATAAAAATGAGTTTAGAAGAACCATCAAGTTATTTTATATACTTAAACGACGAAGTCCACTACTGAACATAGGGCTCACCAAAAGAGCGCCACTTTAAGCAGCTGCTTGCCTCCTGCATCCATCGGCTCCCGCGACACATTTGCGCTTCATTTATATCTAACGTTTACTATGGAATTCCTACAAAAATGTGATTTGTCGGTGCTTACCTCAAAACCACTAAGTCAATTTTCCTGGTACTGCTAAGATTTGGTAAACAATGTTACAATGCTAGTAGCGATTACTAAGTTACCGTTGGTTTACATCCACGATTTGACGAACATTAACTAGCAAACTAGCAACGATGATTGGTAGATGGGCCAATAAAGCGATTAGTCAATGGTTGTACATCTCTTCTTTTAGAAATTAATTGTAGGTAATCCTACATAGTCTCATGAAGTATCTATTTAATACACCAACGTAACTATAAAACCACCAGTTAAAAGCTTGAACGTTTCACCCTACAGGGCACGGAACTATGGGTATAAGCAACTCGATCGGGTCCAACACATTTGACATCTTGTTGTGTTTGGGGTTGCCGTGGCTGATCAAATCCTGGTTTTACCCATCATCACCAGGAAGTTACTGGGTAAGTTTGTTTGCATTGTAAAAGAAATCAAAGACTTATTTGGTCCACTTGATTACCACAATAGTACCTACGTTTTGCCTGATTTACCCAACGAAGAGGTACCTAATGCTGTGCACCGGTCCGAAGCGTGAATTATGTTCCTAGTAATCCACAATTGGCCCATTAACTCTTCTCGTGTCGTTCTACTTTCCTGTAGGTATATTTTTAATGGAAGATACTATACCGTAAGGGATCCTTACTCATTGTAAAGCACTTGGCTTTTAATTTGATTTATGATGTCGATAGTACAAAATCACAAAATGAGCACTGATTCACACCGGAACCATATTTTATTAAATAGGCAGGATATTATTAATTTATCATAATAATATGAGTAGCAGATAAATGATAACGAATTCACAAAATATAACATTGGCACAACCCTGCTCAGAGTCTCAGCTCGACGAAACTACGGGCTCATCTGCGTTGCGCTTATTATCCTATTCAGTTTATCCGTAACGCAATCTTCTCATTATGGGAAGTGTATACAGACGCCACCAGCGACTATAAGCGACCTGTCGCTCATAAGTCAAAACTGCCATCCAGTAGGACAAATTTAGCAAGTAGGTAGCCGGTGGAATTATGTACAAGTATGACGCGTTGGAAGTGGGTAATTCGACTTCCCGAGCTTTATCATTCCTCGTACAGAAGATAGAAAAGTGTAATGCGGTTTTAAAAATGCCCAGTGTGCTTCCTTCGATGTTTTTACTTTGCTTATTATACTTTTAGGTGAGCATAAATTCGAGTGGATTGTCATACAGCGCCATCTCTCTGTTGTCTACACTGTTCGCTCTGTATGGCAGCTTGGCCCTCAATAAGTTTCAACTGGACTGGAAGATCGGACTGACGTGCTCACTGGTCTACATCGGGTTCATCGTACTGGCAGCTTTAATCGAACTGAACGTCTTCTTTGTGGTCAATCTACCTATGTGCCCGCATTAACTGTAACTTATATAAACAGTCAGGCCTAGATATTTAGCGGGCTTTATAAATGATTAATTAATTCTAAAGAAAATTTGCCAGGGTGGTCTTACGGATTGTGAAATTATATTAGTACTTATAATGAGATACATATATTGAGTGTAACGAATGTAAGCAAATAAAGGCTATTTTTACTGTGATTTAATTTTATTTAGTGGACACTTCTACGATGTGCTTGATATCAACGTAAACAACTCTAACATATAGAAGGAAGAACTTACTGTGCCTCTCAGAACCTGTATATAAGGACATGAGTGTCTATCTATACCAACCCACACTGTAGACGTATATCTATTGGATCTCTGCTTGTGTCCCAGCAGTGGGAGGGAATGTATGGGCTGATGATAAACTATAAGACAATTCATACAAGCTACTTTATATTAAATATAATATAATAGTTTACCTGCGACATACTATTGTAGGTACTTTTTAGATTACAATTACCAAGGAATATACGTGTAAGTTCCTTGACAAGTACTTAGGTATCGATAATAATGCATAACGTTATTTAACACCATGTCATTGCATCGCTCAGATAGTTCTCGCAAAAACTATACTTTCACCGCGATCTCAAATGATGTGACGAACCGACGAGCGTTTGCAGCACATGACAACAATTCATCATAATGGATGCTGTTTGTTCGCAAAAACTACCAACGTAATGTAACTACATGCTTGGAAATATGTAGGAATATACTATATATATATATATATATTCTTTTATAAGTACTACAAGTACAATACCAAATAATACTATTTCTACTACATACTTACTACGATAACATTTCGACTAAGTATAAAATATACTAGATACTACCAGTTCACTACCGGGATTTTTCTCTGTCTCTTCTTCTACTTTTTTCCTTTTCCCCTTTCTTACATCTTCTTACACTAGCTAGCCTTTGTATGATACTAGAACCTCGACTGTTATTATAAATCCTATTTAGCTAATTTTCTTTTAAACTTCCTATTTATTGCCTGTGCAGTGCTACACGTAGGTAGGTACAGAAGGACTAGTGTCTATCAATCATACTTACAGCCTTTACAATGGCCCGTGTGCCTCATGCTGTAAAAATGGAAACAGCTCAGAATAGTATAATATAGTAATACTATTTATTATCTGTGTAAATAATGTAAAATAAAATATTACGTTTAAGACATTGTGACAAAAAGAAACGAAACCAATTAGAAATTTTACAATTTAATGACAATAATTATTATCTGTTGAAATATTCAATTAATAAATTATGTTAATCATTATGCAGTACATAAGTTATAAAAACTTCATATTTTGTTTTCACACACCTACATAGTGCGCTGGGATTGAGAATAATTGCTAGTGACATAAGTCGCATCGAGAACCATTATTTCGTCACCGCATACCTTCAACTTTTCCATTCCGACGCCTAAGTAAATGTAAAAAAGAAGACAATACATAATCGGCATCAGCCAGACACGCGAATGGCGATACCTAAAATACACATTTTTCTACTCTCGTTAGCGGCGTAGTGGCAGTGAACGCACTTGATGTGACGCGCATCTGCGCTTGAGTGCTTGATGAAATGAAGAATGGATTAGGAAAGAGCGGTGCCTTCCATAACGGAACCAACATAAACAATTATTTTGTATGTACATTCCAGCACGTCCTACCAATATCACTAATTTTAACTTTGAACCTACTTATTTTATAACTAAAAAACATTAGGTTGGAACATACTGACGCGAATGCCCAAGACTGCGGTATACACCACGAGCTATAGCAATTATCTTCAGCGAGCTGCCATCTACTTCTTCGATCAGGCAGTACCAAAGATTATAAAACCCGGGCAGTACCTATACCTGCGATCCAATGATGTCGCGCGATTAGGTACCTCGCCTCGGCCTATCGCGGCGGTTTGTTCCAACCTTTAGAACCTATCTTTGGATAACTTAAGAGATACAACACAAAGGTAAGAACATAAGAAACATCATTATTAAAAAAGACCCGAAAACAGATAACAAATAATACCTTAGTGAAGAAAAGAGTTATTATTTTTTCTACTCCCGCTTAAGAATATAGTCCGATGAGCACACATTTATATTATATTTATTTATTTTCGCTATTCTACAATCTACAGTCTCTATAGGTTATCCTTTCTTATAGCTGTCAAGTAGTCGTCGAGACTATCGAGACCTTGGCCAAAACTGTTTCCTAATGTGTGTAAAGGGAGATTACAATACATATGTAACATTTGTGATATCTACATTATTATCACACCTATTCATAACAACTATTTTGTAAGTAATTAAAGTTCTTATCTACCTCGGTTTCGCGGTAATATCGAATTTATCAATCTTTCCCAAAGACTAGGTCGTTTTGTAGTCACTGGATATGAAGGTAGGGGTGTCATGCACACTCGTAAAGGTTTTTCAGAGGCTTCTTGCATTACGAATGGATAAGGATGCTTCAACAGCGGAGATGCCCTTGTGCCAACAAGGCTGATAGTGGATTTCGGAAAAGAGAGCGGCTGACTCCTGATCACCTGTCTAGTACTTTCCCCGCCGACGTATATAATAGGAAATGAATTCAATTTGATGGGTCGCGAGGAGCTCCACTTTGCGGGCTTCGGCGTCGTCGTTGAGGATGTCTCTATGATCTCTTGGAAAATAGAGTCATCGTACTGTACATCTCTAGAGTCTTCAAAAGGAGCGATGAATACGACCTGTTTCAGACTGTTTATATCCTGCACAAGCTTCGCATGCTCTTTAACGAGGTCATCATTTTTAGGGAAAAGCTTGTCCAGCCTTCGAGACATTTTATTTGCGTTTAGGACGGTCGGGATCGGATATGAAGTGGAGAAGTATCCAGACAGTTTCTTTTTTGCAGCAGGTTTACGGGAACGCCATTCTAGAATGTTAAAACAAATTATTTTAAAACAAACAGAAAAATGTCTTTGTATTTATGTAAGGGCTACCGGAATCACCCCATTAATGTATCTACTATAATACAATTTTTACAGCATAGTAGGTATCTACGGGAGAACTGAATGATATCACCGTATCACGGTTATGTGAATGCTCGATGTAGGTAGATATAAAGACCTTTAGATAAAAGTTATATCGTTATCATCACAAGCATTTATAAGTAAATATTAACTCAATGGGTGATTTTGGTAGCCTATAGGGCTCCTTAAACTCTACATCCAGATCGTTCGATCATCGTCGATTTAATCCATACTAAGATCCATACCTATCTTTGGAACATGTCTACAAGAGGCCACGACATCAACATAGAATCATAGGCCACGACGTACCAATGCAATGACAATAATTTTTTTACTGCAATGGAACTCAAGGAGGTAAAATAAGTAGGTAAGGAACTATTTTGATGGAACTATACCTAATACTTAATAACGATGTAGAAATACGTAGAACATCATGGAGGTATATATGTTGATGTAGAACTTCCTTGCCTATGACAAAGCAGAATAAGCCGCAGAATCTAGACATGAGTGGAGGGTAGCTTCTTGGAAAATTTGAAAATGGGGACGTTTAGCTATTTATTACTTTCAAATTATCCTCTCGTGTTTTTCTTACCTTCATAATACGTTCTACCAAATCTATGGGTGCCTAATTTTGAGTACACGTAACAGCTTATCTGAAATCAAAAATAACTAGTTATAATTTTTTTATAAATTACTCGCTTAGTGTGCGCTAACTTTCTTATGACAATTATTAACACTTAATTTTATTGTGTAGATATCTGTGCATTAGCAAGACAATAGCGGTGAAGTTCATTAACTTGCTGCCGTGTAAACGTACACAATGCATTTTCGCTGGGTATAGGTACGTAGGTATGTTCACTACGTTTACTGAAATGCATGACAGCCGCCTATTATAACAATAGATGCTAGTCTAGTCTGTTTTATGTAATTACTTACAAGTTTTGTTGTATTGTAAAATGTTTGCACCGGTACAACACACACTAACACTAATGCTAACATCATGCACTAGCAACAAAATTAGTGAGGTATATGTATCTAGCCAATACGAACAGGTACTAAGTAATTAATAAGTAAGTAGGTACATAAAAAATCGCCAATTATGAAATATTGGTAACGTAGTATGAAATAGTGCTAACAGTATTGTTGTATGTTGGAATTTTCTTCCAGCAACAGTATTTCCCCCTGGGTTTTCAAGTCAAGAGTGTATGGGCATCTCATGGGCAAAACGTACTTCACCAGACAATTTCAATTTCAATCAGCTAAGTTGTAAAACGTATGCATATGCATTTTAGCATGAAAAATGTTCTGCAGCTAATGATCGTGAGCAACTACATTAGGCATTTACTTTTATTATGTTTGAAACATAGCGTGCAAACTCTAATTGATTCATTTTCCTGAAATCAGCCATCTTAATTACCTACTATTCATAGCACGTACATATGTAGCACGTATTGTTGTCTTTAATTTCGCTTGTCACTAGTAATTAAAATACCCATTATTTAACACATTATCTATTTAATCGTACGTAGGTATGTCTAATTCTACATCACGCAATCTATTTACTTTTTTCTTTCACATCCATATATCCGGCTATAAAGGAAACCGCTTCCGTGTCTCGCGGCTGGATAATTATATTTAGAAATCTATGTAACTTACATTAGTTTCGTAAGTAGGTATTTTGAAAATTTGATACAAAGTTCTGAATATCAATACCGAGATTGTATTGTAAAGTTATCATTACAGACAGCCACTGATTCGGCATGGGTAGGTAGGTACCTACTATTTACATGAGCATACAATTTGACTATACCTTATCGAACTCCGCCAATGAAAATAGCTTCCAATTATTAAGTTATGTGTACGTATTTTGTTGTAGAAATGGTGTTTAAACACCAAGACTGAATTGAATGTGATACAATTTTACACACAGACTGCAGTCTGCACTAACAAGATTAACAGAGGCTTAACTATATTATTATACCCGGGGACTTCCCGTGGGACAACGGATAAATAGGTAGCTGCTAACATGCTGGTAATGGTGGTAAACAAGTAAATTATTTTATGTTATATCGTACGTTAAACTTTAACCGTAAATCATTATAAATATTATTTTATCTGATCATTTCAAAATCTTCATAAACAATACTCAGCGCAAGTTTTAATATAACATACCTGCGCCGGCGGCGCGTACTGGCGTCTCTGCGGGAACCCGATGTTGAGGGTTCCACTCACGAGTAGTAGCGTGGAGGCCCGCCACAATACCAACCACAGCCACATCTTAGCACAACTGAGCAGTGAGCACGCTAACAACGCTCTGCACAGGCCCCTCTACTAACGACGTAGACTCGCTACCTTGTTTATTTTAGAAAATAGGGTACCTATTAAACGCTAAACACGAACAAAGCTGAATACATGTGATCATTTCATTTTGAAATTATACAGCCGTTTACTTATCTGGGTTGTTCACATTATCCCCGTCTTCGCCCAAGGGCCCAACAGGAACTTATTCTTCTTGTTTTTTTCCTCGTTTTGCTATATTTATTATTTTTAGGTATTTTATACTTATGTATTTACAAACAAAAAAGTATCTAAGTATTATATCTGTTATCTGGTTCCCATAGTACAAGCTTTTCTTAGTTTGGGGCTAGATGGTGCTGTGTGAAATGTCCACACATTTATTATTATTATTATTCACTCATTTATTGAGCTTACCTAGGTTTACATTTTTTTTACAATATTTATATATATTAAAATACTATAAAAAAACCTAAACCTAGAGTGCATTATTATTATTATTATTATTATTATTTATAAAACCGTTTCTTTATTCCTCGGTCCAACACGCACATATTGGCCGCATTTGATTTAAAAACTGCTATATCCATACCAATTTCTATACGAATCGGTCCTGTAGTTTCTGCGTGATGCGCGTCTAGACACACAAATAAACTAAAAATATTGTAAAAAATCAACCGCCATTTAAGTTTCCTACCTATAGTATGGTATACATAATCACATAATTGAAACAGCCATCACATTAAAGTATCTTTATTACAAATGGTATTCAATGATACGTAATTATTTACATAAATTAATAAAACATAAAAAACTTCTAATCAATTATAATCAAATTGAAGGAAGTCTAAATAAATAAAACAATTCGTGTGCATAAAATCGCAAATAAGGCTCATGTACCGGTGCGTAAAGGTGTGTGCACACTTATCATAATTAGTCACGTAGCCGTACACAGTTCTACACACTAAAGCCATGAACGCGTTTTATGTACCAAATTCACCAGCGTTGCATGTAACTTAAAATTTTTGAGAAAAAGATGACTTAAAATTCGTATTTTAGGTTAAAATAAGCCCAGCCGGCTTTGGTGTGTAGAGCGCTTGTCGCGTCGGCGCGTCACCGCTCATGCACATTAACTTCAACTGACATAATGTGTGCAGCAGAGGCGGTCATCGGTAGACTTTGAGTGCTCAAAATCTATAAAAATGGTTGAATATGTAGGTAGCTGTAAGAAGAAGACTTAAAATTTGTATTTTAAGTTAAAATAAGCCCAGCCGGCTTTGGTGTGTAGAGCGCTTATGTCGCGTCGGCGCGTCACCACTCATGCACATTAACTTCAACTGACATAATGTGTGCAGAGGCGGTCATCGGTAGACTTTGAGTGCTCAAAATCTATAAAAATGGTTGAACATGTAGGTAGCTGTAAGAAGAAGACTTAAAATTTGTATTTTAAGTTAAAATAAGCCCAGCCGGCTTTGGTGTGTAGAGCGCTTATGTCGCGTCGGCGCGTCACCGCTCATGCACATTAACTTCAACTGACATAATGTGTGGAGAGGCGGTCATCGGTAGACTTTGAGTGCTCAAAATCTATAAAAATCGGTGAATATGTAGGTAACATGTAAAATATCACTAATTAAAATAGCTACATTACAGTTCACTCAGAACCGATGGTGATAGTAGTAGTGTAGTCTCCACTTTTACCCCACCGTTTCATGTGCCACTATAGTAGGGAAAAAATAACAGTGTATGGCCTATCCCCCCCCCCCATCATCACCCCCGTGCTATCATATTGACTGAACAGTATTTATTCGAATGTAAGCTTTACGTAGATAATAAGTAGAATTGATTACTAATAAAGAGTGTAGAAAACAATGCCTAACTAGACTCCATGACTAGATCACTAGTGAGAATGAGGTTTTATAATTGCATGTTTGTGGTATTATAGCCTCCTTCCGTTGTGAATACTCGATGTCATAAAAAGGAAGATAATTACATGTGACGGTTGTTATAATATGTTTTATACGTTTAATTTTGTTGAATAAAGCCTAAATAATACAGTTACAGGCTTATTTCTTACTACAATTTATTCAACAAAATGGAAAAATATCTACGCCCTGAACGCTTCGACGGAGACCCGTCCTCGAGCCACGATCTGTCCCCTCAGTGGACACATTGGAAAAATACCTTTGAAAATTTTCTGTCAGCTATCTCTACCAAAGAAAAACCGATTGCAAAGGAAGCTAAATTGCAAATTCTGAAAAACCATCTGGCACCTACTATATATGCTCATATACAGGACTGCACTGAATATAATATAGCCATACAAAAACTCGACGCAATATTTTTGAAACCACCTAACGAAATATACTCCAGGCACCGATTAGCAAAACGGTCGCAACAACCGGGTGAGTCAATCGACCAGTATCTGCAGGCACTAAAACTCCTCTCAAAGGAATGCAATTTCAAGCAAGTTACTGCCGAGCAAAATGAATGCGAATTTATTAGAGACGCATTCATTGCGGGACTGTCGTCGGCATTGGTACGACAAAGATTGCTTGAAATCAGCACTCTCACTTTGGACGATGCATTTAAACAGGCCCGTGCTCTCGAATTGGCCCGGCTACACAATGATGATTATCAACAAGCAGCTTCTACGTCTAGTCCATTCGTAAACGCCGCATCTACTAATAATCAGAAATATAATACCCAAGAACTGTGCTATTTTTGCGGAAATAAAAGACACCCACGACGAAACTGTCCTGCTGCAAGTACTACTTGTCTCAAGTGCGGAAAAAGAGGACATTTTGCGAAAGTCTGCAAGGGTGCGGCAGCACCTCAACATGGTGCTTTTGCGGCTCAAAGTGAACAAAACAAAGAGTTTGAAAATAGAGAATCTCTACAACAACGGCTATCCTGTATTGTTGCCGCTACAACGGAATTAAATAAAGCCATGGTACCTATCACAGTAAACGGATTATTTACAGCCAAAGCGTTGATCGATACAGGGAGTACTGCGAGTTTTATAGACAGTCGATTAACTCACCTACACAAACTTAGGCTGCGTTCATGCAATCAAAATGTAAGCATGGCTGCTTCAAACCTAAAGACAAAGGTACACACATTGTGCTCCGTCAATATTGAACTACAAGGCCATTCATTTGCAGCAGAATTATTAGTTATTGAAGATTTGTGTACAGACATAATAATAGGTCATGATATTCTTACGAAGCACAAAACATTAGAAATGCACTTCGGCGGACCAGAGGCTCCATTGAAATTATGTGCTCTGCCTTGTGCTAATATTGATCCAGTCTGTTTATTTCCAAACCTACTGCCAGGCTGCAAACCAATTGCTATAAAATCACGAAGATTTTCAGAAAGTGACACGCAGTTCATCAGTTCTGAGGTAAAGAAGCTATTAGCTGAAGGGATAATCGAACCCAGTTTGTCGCCATGGAGAGCGCAAGTACTCGTAACAACAAGTGAAAACCACAAAAGAAGGATGTGTATAGACTACTCGCAGACTGTAAACAGATATACACAGCTGGATGCTTATCCTTTACCAAGTATTGAAAACCTAGTCTCTAAAATAGCCAAATACCGAGTTTATAGTAAAATCGATTTGAAAAGCGCCTATCACCAATTTCCAATTTTGGAGGCTGAAAAACCATATACGGCATTCGAAGCTGAAGGAAATTTATACCAATTTAACAGGATACCCTTTGGAGTTACAAATGGGGTAAACCAGCAACATTCAACAAGAATAAAGAATGACAAAATACAACGGTGGCGACTAGAACTCTCTGCATATAATTTTGATATTGTTTATCGCCCCGGAAAAGACAATTTAGTAGCTGATGCTTTATCGAGAGCCAATGCTGTATTAGTTGCTTCTACAAACAATTCAGAAAATACTCTAAAAACATTGCATGAGACACTGTGTCACCCTGGTGTGACAAGAATGCTGAACTGGATTCGAAGTAAAAATCTAGCATACTCCACAGAAGAAGTAAAACGCATTACTTCAAATTGCGCGATTTGCGCTGAGGTAAAACCTCGTTTTCAACCAAATGTTGGGATATTAGTGAAAGCGATGGCTCCTTTCGAAAGAATATCGCTAGATTTTAAAGGGCCGCTACCTTCCGATGGCTCTGGGAACAATCGATATATTCTAACAATAGTGGATGAATATTCTCGTTTCCCCTGGGCATATCCATGTCCAGATTTAAGCACAAAAACCGTGATTAACAAACTTATAGATTTGTTCTCTATTTTCGGTATGCCAACGTACATCCACTCTGACCGTGGCACGTCCTTTTTATCAAAAGAATTGAAAGACTTTCTTCACCAGAAGGGTATTGCTACGAGCTATACAACGCCTTATAACCCTCAAGGCAACGGTCAGACAGAGAGATACAACGGAATAATTTGGCGGACGGTACAATTGGCTCTAAAAAGTCAAAATTTGCCTATAACAAAATGGGAGTCAGTTCTAACTCAGGCTTTACATTCTGTGAGATCACTGCTTTGTACGGCCACCAACAGCACGCCCCATGAACGCATGTTTTCCCACGCTAGGAGGTCCTCAAACGGCCAGTCGATGCCCACGTGGCTAGCCAATCCCGGAAAAGTATTGATGCGTAATCATAACCGGTCTAGCAAATATGAACCATTGGTTGAAGAACTTGATATGCTGGAGAGTAACCCTCAACATTCACGCGTGCGTTTGAGCAGTGGGAGAGAAGTTGTGGTCTCCAATCGGCATTTAGCTCCTGCTGGGGAGCGCCCTTCTGATACTGATGAAGCCGATTCAAATGAAGATGATGACTTCACTGATGCAATGGATGGAGGGGATGAAACCGCTGTAACTACAGAGCGTCAAGAAGATACTCAACATGCTCAGCCACAGCGGCGCTCTGAAAGAGTACGCCACCAGCCCGCCCACTTGGCTGACTATGTGTTGACACAATAAAGCCCAGGAGAATGTGGTATTATAGCCTCCTTCCGTTGTTAATACTCGATGTCATAAAAAGGAAGATAATTACATGTGACGGTTGTTATAATATGTTTTATACGTTTAATTTTGTTGAATAAAGCCTAAATAATACAGTTACAGGCTTATTTCTTACTACAATGTTATAAATAGAGGTGCATCAACCGGAGCGTTTATATTTCTCCATCCAATTTAAGAAGTGCAGTTTTCAGTGCTCTGCTCGTGTACCTACATCAATTTGGAAAGTATGTAAGTATGTTTTAAATATTTTTTAGTTGTTTAACGTAAATTAATGATTATTATTAATTCTTCTTTTTCTATTACCTAGTATCTCTTTTTTGTCTAAAAGTTCAATTTGCGTTAAATAATATATTATTATTGATACTAAAAAAGTTATTTATGTTCATCTAAATATGCGTGAAAATGATTTATAAAAATTGTGTTCAATTTTATATGGATCAATAATTATTTTTATTTTGTGTTTTGTTTTTGCTATCGAGTTTGTTGCATGCTGAGTATGAGCGGGACCTAAGTATGTCATAACATCACATAACGTTACTTTATAATATTATTGAACTAACTATTTTTATGTTTTATTTCTATGTTAGTTCTGTATAGTAATGTAGTGTTATGTGATGACCTGAATAAATGTAATACCTTACCTACAGGACTTAATCATGCTAAAAAATATATATTATGTATTTACACACGATTGGCAATTTTCTAATAATTATTAAACAAATATACCCCTAGACAACTCTTATAGCCATGATGTCTTATGATTTTTAAGAGTTCTTTTTATCGTCCCACCAATAAAACCTTGACGCATTACAAATAAAGTCAATTATATTAATTTTTCTGTTTTAATATTCCAGGTCGTCCGTAAATCCTTTCGATTCTGACAAAGAGACACCGAGCACAACTCTAAGTAGGAAGGAAAAAAAACCGGCTAAGAAGGCTAGCAGCAAATCTACGAAAGGCTAGAGCAGCCGGTGTAAGAAGACTCCAGTGCTGCTGCAATCGTCTGACTCCGACTCCGATGAGCCTCGGGCACCGATATCGCCGCCAAAGAGAAAGAAAACTATTGCAGCTTTTCTTGATTCCGAGGTTTGTTTTCATAATAAGTACTTATATTTTTTTATTATGCTTGAACTAAATTAAAAATTAAAAAACAATAAAGTAGGTAAACCTAATCTAAAAAGCTATCTATCTTTAGATAGCTATATAGCTATCTTCTTTTTAATATGAATAATTATATTATAGGAAATAGCGAGGCATCTTTCATTATTTTAAATAAAAGCAAAGCTGTTTAAAAGTATTTTTACCAAGTGTTTTTAGTTTGCTTGTTGTGTAATATTTTGATTTTATTTATATCAGGAGGACCGTGACCAGTGCCAGGAGCCCATTAGTCGGCTTTGCGCAGCTACCTGTCTCGACGTGTTGGTTCCGGATACACCGTTCAGAGAGACCCGACTCGCGCGGGCGAGTACTTTGTGGAGCTGCGCGTGTACAACGCGCGTGAGGCTGAAACGCTCCCCAAAGACCGCTGGAAGCGAGCGCTCGTTACTTATAAGTCCGCGCTTAATGATACAAGCGCTTCGTGGAAAGCAGTGACTAAATTAGTCGCAGCTGCCAAGGAAGATTATTCTTCGATCCAACCCATACTATATTCATCTAATGTATTTTGAGATAGGTATAGTATTCTGCAAGTTGTTTAGAATTAGTAACCTTTTATGCAATTAAAAACATAAAGGATAGCTATTAGGTACCTGCTTATGTTCTTTCTTTTTAAATAGGCGTGTTTTTATTTCCACTACTCACATCAAGCACTAGCTACAAATATTTGTTTTTGCATACTTAGGTACTACTTAAGTATGTTTTTTTAATTAATAATTTTAAGGATATTTTATTAATTTTTACGTGTCTTTTCTTACAGCAAATCTGAAAATACCAAAAATTAAAAATTCCAAAATCTCAAATACCAAAATTTATCTTTAAATACCTAACTGAAATAGGCTTGTGTGTTACCTAACAAAATGTATTATAATTGTATTTTATGAGTATAATAATAATTATGTAACCATTATATGATAATTTTTAAAACTCTTGTACTAAATAAAGATTATTATTACCTTACCTTGCGGTACCTTGTTATTTAGTGAGCTACCTACCTACATAGTAACAAATTAAAAAACAGTAAAAAATGAATTTCTGATATTAAATTTCTTATATATGATGATGTCTGTTTGAAAGTTTTGGGTTACCTCACATTTGTATATTTTTCATTAAAGTAATGTTTAAATTCTATAATATTTGAGATACCTACCTAGTTTATTGAAACCTACTTGAGCAATATAATTAACTTTTAAGTTCTCGTTGTTTAGCCAGATCTCAAATATCTAACCATCGATCAGCTGTTTGAATTTCTATCTTACTATTATTTTTAGAGCTTAGACACAAAGCAAAACCATGAAGTTTTGTCAGGATTGTAGTTTAAATGTCTCAAATTATGCATCACATAAAAGAAGTAATATTCATAAGTCAAACTGCCTACTTAGAACGGAGTTTGATAACGTGCAATTAATAGCCACTGCTTTTAAAAAGAGAATTGCTAGTTACAGAGTTAATCCGAAAACTAGTAATGTTATATCGCCTGAATTATTTCTAGCAGATACATGTGGTACTGTTAATCAATTAATTGAATCGTTACTGCTAAAACATCAATCCATCAAAGTTAGTTTGGAACTTTTCGTTTTATACAGACTGCCAAAAAATGATCAAATATCTATGAAATCATATACCACTAAATACTCTGCTACAGTCCAAAGTACTGACGTACAACAGTTCTTTGCTGGGTATGCTAAACGGCTGATAAACAAGTGCTCCGAGTTCGAATTATCAGAGTCTGGTTGGGCTATAGAGTCAATCGATCATTTAGAAGTAAACTTTGTTAAATACAATCCATTAAGAGCTGGTAATTACATATCACTACCGCCTAAGGTTGGTAAAACAAAATCATGTCTTAATATTCAGAATTCTGACAATCATTGTTTTTTATGGAGTATTATAGCCCATCTGTATCCAGCAAAATGTAATCCTAATAGAGTATCTTCCTATCCACATTACTCTAAAATATTGAACACAAATGGTATGTAAAGAAAGAAAGAAAGAAAAATAATTTATTTGTGACAAAAAACAAAAACAAGTGTCCTTCCCACCCACTTTTGATGATATTATAAAACTAAAAACTTAATCCTGGCTTAAGTGTTACCTAATGTTTATGGTTTGGAAAGCAATGATACCGTTACTGGACCGTTATACAAAACCTTGCAACGTAAAATTGTTCATATAAATTTATTGTTAATTAACAAACAAGATAACAACCATTTCTGTTTGATAAAAAATTTTGGAAAGCTGGTGCATAGTCAAATTACAAAACACAAATCTAAAATTCATTTATGTGATGAGTTTTTTCAATATTTTGATTCCGAGTCAAGATTAGATACTCATAATTGTGCACGAATGAAAACAGTTCTTCCTGAAGAACACACTAAACTCCGTTTTGCAAACCCTGAAAGAACTCAACGAATTCCGATTGTTATTTATGGAGATTTTGAAAGTTTGCTTTTGGAATACTCAGATAAAAGTAAAAGTGAAACTGTAGAAAATATACAAATTCACGAAGCCACTTGTTTTGCATACTATATTTGTTGCGAATCAAACCCAGAACTGAATGATTTAATATATTACCGAGGTCCAAATTGTTCAAAAAAATTTGTAGAATCTATTTCTAAGGATGTTAAAAGATTGCAAGAAATTTTATCTATATCTAGAGAAATGATTCCGCTAACTCAGGAAGAGCAGTCTCATTTTAGCAGTACTTCATTATGTCATATTTGTCAGAATAAATTCTCTGGTAAAGATAGTAAAGTTCATGACCATGATCATTTTACTGGCAAGTATCGAGGGCCGGCTCATAGTAAATGCAATATAAATAACAAGAAATGTCGCTACATACCTATAATATTTCATAACCTTTCTGGTTATGATAACCATTTGTTTATAAACTAACTTTCTAATGTTTGCGGTCGAATAAATTTAATTCCCAAAAGTAAAGAAAAATACATATCTTTCACAAAGTTTTTTCTTATTGATGCACAAAATGTGATACAACTGAAGTTTATAGATTCATTTAATTTTCTAAGTTCAAGCTTGGATCATTTAGTAAAGACACTAAACCCTGAAGATATCAAAAATTTGCGAACATTTTTTGTTGATGAAAGTTTATACAAATTATGTCTTAGAAAAGGAGTATATTGCTATGACTATATGGACTCTTGGGAGAAGTATGAAGAAACTCAGTTGCCAGATCGCGCAAGTTTTTATAACAAACTAACATCAGAATTAGTCTCAGACGATGATTACAATCATGCATTTAAATGTATGGGAAAAATTTGATATAAAAAATTTAGGCGAATACACTGAATTATATTTGAAATGCGATGTTCTACTACTTAGTGACATTTTTGAGAAGTTTAGATTTATGAGTATGAATCATTATGGACTCGATCCTTGCCATTATGTTTCATCACCTTCATTAAGTTGAGACGCCATGTTGTTATTAACTAAAGTTGAATTGGACTTGATATCAGATGTGGAAATGTACCAAATGTTAGAATTTGGCATAAAAGGTGGACTTGCGCAGTGTTCATTACGATTTGCAAAAGCCAACAATAATTTTTTACCAGATTTTAACGAAAAAGAGCTTAGCACATTTTTAACTTACCTAGATTGCGTAAACCTATATGGTTTTGCTATGATGCAGCGACTACCTACCGAAAATTTTAAATTCTTGAGTGAAAATGAAATAGCAATTCTATTTCACCTGATAGTGAGTGGGGGTATATATTCGAAGTAGATATCCATTATCCTTCTGACATTCATGACGAACATTCTGATTTACCATTTGCAGCGGAAAAATTAGCGGTTCCAATATTGAGTTCTGGTCAAAATAAAAAGCTAATAGCAAATCTCTACGATAAATACAAATACGTCATTCACTATATTCACTTACAGGAATGTTTAAGAAATGGGCTTAAGTTGATGAAAATCCACAGAGTTTTATCTTTCACACAAAAAAACTTTTTAGAGCCCTATATAGATAGCATTGAACACATTACTTAGACAAAAGCAACCTCAGATTTTGAAAGAGACTTTTTTAAAAAACAAAATAATTCAATTTTCGGCAAAACGATTGAAAATAAACGAAAACAGGTTGATGTGAAGTTGGTGAACGTATGGAAAGATAGCTGTAATAAAACTAATAAACTCTGTGGGGCTGAAAAGTACGTAAGCGCTCCAAATTTTAAAAATCTAGCGATTATATCTGAAAGTCTTGTTGCTATTCAATTACAACCAACAAAGGTGCTTCTTGATCGACCAATATATGTCGGTTTTACCATATTAGAACTCGCAAAAAGTCATTTATATAATTTTCATTATTCAGTAATGAAAAAACTTTACGAAAATAATATTAAACTTTGTTACACTGATACCGACAGTCTTTTATATCTTATACATACAGATGATTTCTATAGAGATATGAAGTCCAATATCCAATATTTTGATACAAGCAATTTTGAGGACGGTAATGTTTACGGCATTCCTAAAGCAAATAAACAAATACCTGGTCTTTTTAAGGATGAGATGGGTGGGGATGTTATCTCAGAGTTTATTGGCTTAAGAGCTAAACTGTACTGTATAGACTCTTTAAAGTCTACTATTAAAAAAGCAAAAGGCGTAAACAAGCCCGTCTCAAAAAAGCTTACTGTTGAGAAATATAAAAATACTTTAAAAAACGATACAAACCTAAGAGATACTATGTATACTATTCGCTCTAAAAATCATAAACTGTTTACGCAAAAAATGAATAAACTAGTACTCAGTGGACAAGCGTTTCCTTAAGAAAAATCAATACAGGACTCTACCTTGGGGACATTACAGATTAATATTTTAGGCAATAATTTTTATAAGGATACTATTTTAATTACTATTTTAACTTTCTGTTAAACTAAAAAATAATCATTCTTGTCTAGCTTCATGCCGTTAGTGACCCCCATTATTGTGGTCAGTCATTAAATTGCTAACGTATTTTATTTGTGATAAGTAGTATAATTTTAGTAACATAGTTATAATTATTGTATACGAAACTAACTATAATATATATCTGTAATCTGTACCTATAATATCATCTTAATTAAATTAGCCGTGTATAAAAAATGTATAGTTATTATTCTTTAGAAATATATTATAAATATACCTTAATCCCCCCAACTAGGTGGACCGACGATCCCCCCCACTAGGTGGACCGACGACCTGGTGAAAGCCGCGGGGATCCGATGGATGCAGGAGGCGAGCAGCCGCTCTAAGTGGCGCTCCCTGGGGGAGGCCTATGTTCAGCAGTGGACGTCTTCAGGCTGTTAATGATGATGATACCTTAATAATTTAAAATATTCTTGTTTTTCATTTTATTAGCCCTGACCTTATTATATAAATGAAAAGACAAATAAAACAACGATTATACACAAATTTTTTATTGTTTATTATTATTTTATTTTAATAATAATTACTGTTATTATTATTATTTATTTATTATTATTTACAGTTTAATTATTTCAAGTTACATTTGTTCTAATACCTTTTATTAAGATATTAGGTTGACTATACAGATATAATAGTTATAATTAATAAATAGGCACAATTCATTAAATATTAATTTTAGAAAAACTATTCAAAATCATACAGTTTTTGACCTATTTGTCTAATTAAAGTATTTGTTGCATCCAATATAACATCATAGTTGTTATTTTCTTCAACTACATATTGCGCAGACACTACAGAATTTTCACAATCACTATTGTAATAATGTTCATCTTCCTGATCTTTCAGTTCGTAGACACTTATTTTTATAAGTTTTAGTCCTTTTTTAATTTGTGTGCGCTGAATCACATGTGCTGTTATTGATGATGAGGTAGATGCGACACATTTTCGCTTTTTCTGTGGTTTTTTAGATTTTGCAGCATGTTCCTCATTAGTTATTTTGCTGGTACAGGGTGGTTATTCTCTATGGAAAAACAGATTCCACACGATACGAAACCACGTCGTTATCGTGTCTTGTTCAAATCTTGTCACAGCGTTAGATGTACCTTCACTTTACATTAAAGTTATGTTTATTTTGAATAAAATATATTGACATAAGTGGTCATATCTTTTGATGTGTTGATGTTTCGGACCGCGTCTCGGTAAAACATATGATTTTTGACAGTTCAAATCGCGCCAATTCCAAATTCATTTCGCGCGGTTTTGTTTTAGTTTCATAGAGAATAGACTTTTCTAGATTTCTTATGTAAGACAAGGAATTAGCGTGGTTCCGAAGTAAGGAATCGATACGGAATAATGGCCCTGGCCTGTTCATGGATTTTGTTGAGTTCTATTTTCTCAAGATATCTACCATCTGGTAGATCTGGTAGATCTTGAGTGTAGAAGAAAGGGTTCGTTTCTTCAAAGTTTGACATTTTCTGTAACAAAACAATAATATTAATTAGGCAAGTATACTTAAAAAGTAATTTTAGAACACACTCTAAATTGATAAAGAAATGCAATAAAACTTATCTGCAAGTAACGATTATTCCTAAAAACCATCAACATAAAGCATATAAAATAATATAAAAATGTCGAACTTACCAATTATAAGAAAGATGAGTGATGACTCACTGAAGGCGGGTGCCGGCTTCAAAAGTTTGCGTTCTAATAAAATAATATAGTATTTTAAATAAGAATCCAAATGAAAACATGTTGGAACATGCATATTTCAAATTTGGTTGTAACGCTAGAACACTGCATCCCATTGCCTATTCCTAGATCTATGAATTGTCCGATGCTGCACAATTACAAATAAATATATATACTATACACCAAATTAAGACAAGTCAGAACATGAATTTTAATTGCACGCGTGCAAATCCTTAATAATTTTTTTTCAATTACATAATATTTTACATCTAGGTATATAATGAGGATGCACTATAAAATAACATCAGACAAACATCATGAAGTTCACGAAACAGTCGACAACGCTAGAAATTAATAATATAGATGTAACGTCTCACCCTCACGCCCTCAGACATAGCATATTACTTCCTGATACCATTCGTAGCATAATCTGTGGTCCATCTAACTGTGGAAAAACCAATGTAATGATTAGCTTATTGCTGCATAAAAATGGTTTGAAATTTAATAATGTATGTCTATATTCAAAAACTACATTTCAATCCAAATATTGTTTTTTGAATGAAATATTCAGGCATACTCCAGATGTAAATTTTTTTATGTTCAATGACAACAAAGATATAATTGATCCTAATTCTGCTTTGCCGAATTCTGTTTTTATTTTTGACGATGTCGCATGTGAAAATCAAGTTAATATTCGTAACTACTTTTGTATGGGACGACATAAAAAAATTGACTGTTTCTATTTGTTTCAATCGTACTCTAAAGTACCTAAACAGTTAATACGAGATAATGCTAATTTATTAATTGTCTTTAAACAAGACGATATAAATTTGAAACATATTTATAATGAACATGTGAATTCAGATATGGATTGGTCTGTATTTAAAAATTATGTGCCCGTACATGGACAGGTCCACACACATTCTTAATAATTAACAAAGATAGTGATTTGAAAAATGGCAGATACAGACATGGTTTTGATACATATATAACTCTAGACGAGTAAATCTATTTAAATACTAATAACTAATGCATTCAATGGTGTAGCTTCATTATAAAATAACGATTGTTATTAATTAAATCCTAATTTAAAAATGGAAAAAGAAATTAAACAGCAAACTCTTTTATCGGCCAAAGCTATAAAAAGTAAATTAAAACATATGAAAAGTGAAGAAGACAATATGAACTATAATCTAAGCAAAGTCTTTAAGCCTCTTACTGGTCCTTTAAATGTAATTGCTAAATCTAAGAATAATAAATTAGTTGATATAAACGCCCCAATTTTTGATAATGAAGCTGATGATTCAATAATTTCCAATGCTTCTGCTAAAAGCGATATATCTTATGGTAACTCCGAAAGTGATTATAACTCACTTGGAAGTAACATCACGGCAACTGAATGTAAATCAGATGAGGACAATTTTACAACGCCTGCTAAAATAGAGAGAAATGTTACAAGTTTAGATACTCCTTTACTATCTATCTTAGCAAAAGATGATTTACTTGAGGATAATAATACATTAAACGTACCATTTGGAATACGTACTGAAAACAAGAAGTTGCTAATGGGAAACATGCCAATTTCTTTCAAAATTATTGGGGAAACTTCTAAAGGTTCACAAATATCTTTAGTTTCACTTGGAGATAAGAACTATGAAATTACTCCTGGAATAAAAGAACTACTGTTTAAAAAAAAGCCTAATCTTGATTTGGTTTCTGAAACAGACAAAATAGTTTATAAGGATATGTTACACAACACCAATGCTCATAAAAGAGATTTTAAAAACTATGGTCAAATAAAAGGCGATAAAGGAATGAAATACTGTAACATAATTAAACCATTATTTTTTGAACCTGATCAAATCAAACATGGGGGTAATAAATATTTCAAGTCTGAAAAAGACTTATAAAAAGAACACAGATTTTATTTACTGGGATGATCCAAACGAATTAATTGAGAGGCTTATGTTATTAATGGCATCAAAAGATGCGGGGAAATAGCAACCATGACAATGAAATCATATCCATAATAGAAGAACTAAAAGAAGCCGGCATCATAAAAGAATAAAATAGTAGTACCCGAGCAATCATTGTTTAGTCTTAAAGTTCCATTCAAACATGAATATCAACAAATTCGAACATCACGTTTTAAAAAAGCAATAAAAGATTCATAATATTGTACCAACCGACTGTTTATTAAAACAAGAAGGTGATGGAAATTTAGATGCGCAATATAGGATACTAGCTTTTGCCCGCGGCTTCGCCCGCGTAATTCTAGTGAAAGATAAACAAAGCTAGCTGAGCTTTGAATCAGGATAACAGAAACTTATAGTCATTGACCCTTTTTTCATTCTAACGAAAAATGCAGCTACACCTACAAAAAGGTATTATTTCTTTATGTATAGCTTCACAAGTGCGCCGCTCATGGTTCAGCAAATAAAGCAAACATTTTTATTGTAGGTATTGGTTTTCAAATAGCACGTGTGGCAATTAAATCATGAATCTACTGACTAAACACGTTTGCTATATTACAAACAAAATACAATAGAAGTATCAATAGCGCGAGCGAAAGCGAGCGCGAAAAATTTTTTGACTGTAGGTATTGGTTTTCAAAAAGCACGTGTGGCAATTAAATCATGAACTACATGTCCGACAGTAGATATAGACGCATTTCTTATATTACATGCAAGTCAACCCGTTTACCATTCAACCCAGTACAAAAACCAAGGTCACATCATATTGGAGAACTACTGCATACGGACGTGGCAGGTCCTATGTCAACACCTGGAATACACGGAGAGCTGTACTACCAACTAATAATAGATGATTTTTCACACTTTTGTGTTGTGTATTTAATGAAACAGAAAAGCGAGGCTACCAACGATTTACTAGATTATATCAGACAGTTAGAAAATGAAAAGGAAACAAGAGTAAAGTACATAAAATGTGATAATGGTGGAGAATTTAAGAACAATAAAATAGAAAATTTCTGTCGTAATAGAGGCATCATAATACAATATACACAGCCATACTCACCACAATCAAAGTGGCCGAACGCATGAATCGGACATTGTACAATAGACCAAGAACTTTAATGATTGAGACAAAACTTCCTAAACATCTTTGGGGAGAAGCAGTGGCATGTGCATGCTATCAACTGAATAGATGTCCGACATCAGCAATAAACTTTCAAATACCAGAAGAAATTATGAGAGGAAAACTAGATTTGACAAAACTGAGAACATTCGGAAGTAAAGCATGGAATGTTATACTACCAAGAGGAAATAAATTTGAAAAAAGAGCAACTGAATCACGAATGTTAGGATATTCACCAGCGGGATATAGTCATAGTCATAGTCATAGTCATAGTATTTTATTCATAAACAAAATTACAGTTTACAAGTCCAAATAACAATTCAAAATTTTATAAATAATAAAATCAATAATAACGATAATCTAATCTAACTATTAAAATCTATCTTAAATACGTATACAAATATATACAAGAAAAAATAAATCAGTAGTTAACTACTTTATTTCAAAAATTCGTCAAATGTATAAAACGTTTGCTCGACAAGCCAGCGTTTCAATCTTGATTTAAAGGATGTCAAGCTTAGAGCATCCGTGATGCTATCCGGTAGCCGGTTGTACACAGTTGGTCCCATAACGTGTGTCAGCTTGCTGGACTTAGACAAGGAGCGCGGGATAGCCACGAGCTTGTGTGCGTTTCGCGTGTTATAGGAATGGACGTCGTTATACTTTTTGTACAGGTCAGGGTGACATCGCACATACACTGCCACCTGATAGATCAGGATGGCAGGCACTGTAAGGATCCCCAGTTTCCTGAAGTATGGTCTCGCGGAGGTGTCTTGGCGCACCCGCACGAGGGCCCGTACGGCACGCTTCTGCATCCGAAAGGCGCGCTCCCAGTCCGCGGCGCGCCCCCACAGCTCCGTGCCGTACTGCAGTATGGAGTGCACCGTGGCGAAGTAGCACCCTCGTGCCACCTCCGCGGGGACCACTCGGGATACCCGCCTGAGTGCGAAACATGCGCTCCCCACTTTGCCGCAAATCTTATCTATATGGGTCTGCCATGTTATGCTTCTGTCGATCTCGAAACCAAGGAACTGTGCTAGCAACCTGTTCGACCCTGCTGTTGTTTACCAACACTGTAAGTGGCCTCGTGGCATGGCCTGACAGACAAAAGTGTATGAAATGGGTCTTTTTCAAGTTCAATACCAGGCCATTGCCACGAAACCACTCAGCTAGGTTAGCTGCCGTAGTATTCAACATTTCCTCAAGACGGTTTACATTAGCCGCTGTTACTACTGCGGCTACGTCATCAGCGTACATGAGGATATCAGCGCAAGCGATCGCGTCAGGTAGGTCGTTTAGCAGCAAGGAGAACATGATGTTCGAGACCGACGAGCCCTGCGCAACTCCCATTGATGTTGATAGCGAGTCAGACTTGTTGCAACCATCCCCCGCATCTACTATTTGGGATCGTCCTCGCATCATATCCGTAAGGACACCATATGATTTACCCACTATTCCATAATGTTCCAATTTAACGGCGAGTACATCATGGTTGGCGACATCAAAGGCCTTCGATAAGTCGCAGCACAAGACGGCCACTTGCTGCTTTCGCTCACGGGCGGCCATCACACGACGTATCACTTCACGAGTGAGCGAGGTCGTAGATCTTCCCTCGCGGTACGCGTATTGATAGTCGCTCAAGGCATTCGTTTGTTTCAAGAACGTTACCAGTCTGGTACTCAAACCATTCTCCAGCACTTTTGCGATAGTCGGGATAATCGATACCGGTCTGTAGCCATCTATATTATCTCGTTTGCCTTTGCCCTTAAATATTGGAGATACCTTGGATATTTTAAGTGCACTGGGGTATTTACCTTCCATAAGGCACTTATTAAGCAAGATCGCCAATACAGGGGCAAGTGGTACAATGGACATTCGGAGAAGTTCCATAGATAACCCATACACGTCTTTGGACTTTTTTGGAGGTATTCGCATAGTCACTATCCGGAATACCTCATCGGCAGTGAACTTCAAAAGTCTGAGCGAGCGGTCAGAGGGCGCCCGCGCAGCTGCCAGGGTACTACACACAGTTGTGACGTCAGCCTTAGGCGCACCACACGCCGCCGCCGCGCCCAAAAAACGTGCATTCATTGCATCAACCGCCTCTTTTGCGGAATTAAACTTAAGACCATTTACGTCTTTCAACACAACAGTGAAGTTAAGTTTAGGAGCGTTGTCCTTCCCTCTCTCTTTATTGACGATACCCCACATAGCCTTAGACGTGTTTTTACTATTCTGTATTGTATTTGTATAATAATTGCTTTTGTTCCTAGTAATGCATAGGTCATATTTCTTATTGAGATCCTCTATGATCGATTGAATAGCGATATTGTCAGGAAATGTTATTGACTGTGGGATCCGGAAAAGGATAAAGTGATATATTCAAGAGATGTGCGATTTGATGAAAGTGACTATGTGTATAAAGAGGAAAAGAACAGTAACCAAAACAGGACATATGAATATTATTATGAAAAAGAAGAAGCGACCTAACCTCAAACTCTAGACACCTAACAAGGAAATACCTACACAAACCAGCGCATGGTAAATATAAAAATGTCAACTAATAAATCCTTATTCCTAAACACTATGCCATAAAACGACTTGTCAGATTCTGCAGAGAAAAAAATCATTTTGACAAATTCAATAAATTACTAAAATGTGGTTACGAATGTGAGCGTGGTCTTAGAAGAAAATCCGACAATGGCGGTTGTGAATTTTGAATTTATTTTTTAAAACTAGTGTATCTTGAATTTTAATGTGTAATAAGGGTGGATTATTATCCGTTGAGTGTTCGTGAATGTGCACGAGTGTTGGCAAATGGTTTCAAGATCATAAAATTATGCATTTTCGTTTTTGCTTCAACGGCCTTTTTTAGAGCCTTCAGTAAAATATCCACCATTTTACTGTTGGCGTTTTGACTGACAAAATATGACTTTGACTTGACATAACCGTACAAATGTTACTCACTTGACATTGGAAGAATTATTGCAAACAAGCGATAGAAAGCCATTAAAGAAGAAGAAGAAGAATGTGAGCGTTTTTGAAAACGATTACTTAGATTGAACTACATAATCGTAAATTTCGAGTACTATATGTAAGAGCCTACTAAGCCAAATCCAGATCAATACAAATATTGGATTTATTAAATGTTAAACCAATCCTCACCAATTTCTTCGATTAAAAGTGAACAGGCAGGAGCCTGGAACCAACCACCTGTAAAGCGATCACCCGTTTGACAGTTTCAATGTGCAGTTTATGTGCATAGTTACTGAGGAAATGATCACGGCACTGCTCTACTAAACAAACAGGTTTTTTTTTTTTTTTTTTTTTTTTTTTCCAGGTCTTCATCTACAATCGGTGTGTGCACCTTCAGCAGATTTGTTGTGAGAATTGTGGCATTTTGAGTGTATCCTCCAGCGAGGATATCTCCTCTTAAGATTATTAGGCTCTTTCTGTCTCTTAGTCAAGAGTAAATATTCTTTTCCTCTTAAGGCGTGGCGTATATTTTTGGTTAAGGAGTTGTGTTGCTAGTGTGTTGGGGTGTCTCTTTAGCCTTTCCAGGTAAGTTTTGTTCGTGTTTTCGATTTCCTCTTTGATTGTGCTCATCTCTAAGTTTGTGTGTATTTCTGAGTTGGTGATATACCATGGTACATTGCTAATTGTTCTGAGTATTGTGTTCTGCATTCTTTGAAGCATTGATATATTTGAGTTACTAGCGCTGCCCCACAATTGAATCCCGTACATCCAGACAGGTTTTAGGACGCTTTTGTAGATCAGAAGCTTATTGTCCAGCGACAGCTTGCTATTCCGCCCAAGCAGCCAGTACAAGCCTTTATAGCGTAGGTTGAGTTCCTCTCTTTTAGTTTTGATATGGTATTTCCAGGTCAACCGTCGATCCAGATGGAGTCCCAGGTACCTAACCCTGTCTTGGTGTGGCAGTGTCACATTTTCTAGATACACTGGAGGGCAGTTTCCTTTTTTAAGAGTGAATGTCACGTGAACTGACTTGGCTGCACTAGCTTTTATTCTCCACTTTTGCAGCCAGTTTGTTATTTCGTTTAATCCTTTTTGTAGGGCAGTGGATGCTTTCAATGGATCGTGATTGCTAGCGAGTATTGCCGTGTCATCAGCAAACGTAGCTGTGGTAAACAAACAGGTGCCTGCATTTTTATAACGTCACCATTACTTAGATGGCAAATCTTTGAAAATGATATAGAATTTTTTTTTAATTTGCAGACTGGCATCAGTACTAAAGTAACCGATATAGCTCTTAGAATTAGCAAGTTGAAATGGCAATGGGCAGGCCACATCGCTCGTAGAACTGACAACTGATGGGGAAGAAAGGTTCTCGAGTGGCTACCACGAACCGGAAGACGCAGCGTAGGCCGGCACTACGGGCGGACTACGATCTGATGAAAACAGCTGGGAGCCGATGGAAGCAGGAGGCGAGCAGCCGCTCAATGTGGGGCTCTATGGGGGAGGGCTAAGTTCAGCAGTGGACGTCTTTGGGCTGTTAAAGATGATGATGATGATTTAAAAATTGGTTCAATTAAATGAAGGTCATAGAAGAGAAACCGTTGTATTAAAGCAACCAGAGTTTTTGAACCACAGACCAACCCGCACCTAAAATAAATACCAATCAAAGGAGAGCACAGAGGTAAATCACTCTACTTTGAGCAGCCACTGATTCTATAATCAACATACAAATTCAAATTCAATTATTTATTTGGGTTTACTACAAATCGTACGATAGATAATCACTAGGGACATGATACGTCCCTATGTTAACTATGTTATTAGTAAAAATAACAAGTTACATGCAAAATTAAACAATAAATCAAGATAATACAGGTGAAATTATTCCAATCGTAACACTTATTTGTAATCATAACATATTAAGAAATAAGGTACACTTTTTAACCTTACATAATCAAAACCTGCATATTTATTACATATCGTAAAAGTAAAATAGATTAGGCAAACAAGCGTCAATTTAGACAACTACACTAATTATGATAGAAACCAGTATGGTATCGGTAGATTTTTTTATAAAAGGCGTGTTAGCAGCAAAACACGATTTATTAACCAAAGCAATGATCGTCAGTAGACTAAACCATGTTATTGAAGACTTCTTAGAAGTTGTTAATTAATTTTAAAATGTGAGACCACCACCATTCAATTTAAAAGTAATATTAATATAACCATAATGGCTTTTTATTAAGGTATTTTCTCTAAATCTGAAAGAAACAGAATAACAATTTTAGCTACTATACAGGTTAGACAGATTTAACATGATATTTGCATTATCCATGCAAAATTTATATCTAACTAATGATATAACTAACACTTATTAGCATTATTGCTAAATTATTATTAATAATAAAATTACAAAAAAAATACATTCCGAACCACAAAAATAATATTTTATATTAATAATAATGATATTTTAGCTTCAGATAAACTCGCTAACTGTAACATAATCACTGTCATCAATCGTAATGATTGCATATTTTGTATGATATAGGTACTATATTAATTACATTTTGAAAATCTCACTAACTAAGGGTGTGCTGTGCCCTGGCGATGAATAAACATTATGTTCACTTAGCACAGACGTATTTGTTTACAATAACTAAGCATAGAATAGAATGTATTGTAATAATGCTAGCACGTAAAATTTTGGTTCAAACTTTAGACTTTGTCTTCAGAAAGTTTTCTTAACAAGTAACATAGTGATTCCCATAGTACGAGACGTTATAATATAATAGGCTATGTAGCTTTATGAAAGTATTCTTAATACTAGTTGTGTAGAAGGACACTGTAAAATAGGTAGTCTCCAAGCTAGTATCAAAAACACAGATAAAAACTACAAACTATTGTGTCGTCACTGATCTGACCATTTGTTAATTATACCTAATTGTATCAAACCTAATATTCGTTAAAAGGTACTATAGTATAGCGTTTACGTGCGATTCTTTATTACCTATCATACATTTAAAAAAAAACTAAAGCTAAAAGTGTGTAAGATCTAATTTTGCTAAAAATCTGTGTTTAAAAATCAGTACCTAAACGGAATCATTTGTACAAACACTAGCTTCGCAAGCCTGGCAGTGTCACAGTGGGTGGTTATTACAAAAATAGTCGAGTAATGTTTGAGAGAAATTTGCGGGTAGTTCGACTAAAGCCTTTGGTGGCATCGAAATGTACACTAGACCATGGTCTCGGCACGTGTCCCTGTGATCGGCGCCGCCGCAGACTTGCAGCCTGAATGCATCCGCCGCTTGTTCGACCACTCCTGAAACAACGTGTGATCATCAACGTGTGACCACTCGACTGCAAACATATTATGTATGGTAAACTGCATTATGAAGTGAATGAATAACTAGCATGTGCATAAGCGAGTGTAGCACAGATCACCATCTGAGTGACGACATACGTAAATTAGCTGCTGTATCATATGGAATGAGCCATCCATCAGGCTCAGTGGATATTATTATGAAAAGACCCGTGTATGCCCCTCATGTTAAACCAGTGTATAAACTATCTCAATCATTCAAACCCATTCAGCTGTTGCGATGTGAAAGGGAACAAACACACACACACACACACACACCGACAAACTTTCGCATTTATAATATTAGTGTGAATTTCCAGTAATGCACTAATAGAGGCTGATAATGTTGATTATTCTAATTGATTTTCATATAGTTGATTTAATTGATACCGTCATCAAACGTCAGCTCCTTACTTTATTTGAATTCATAGGCTCATACATAGACTGCTAAAACAAATGAATGCTTGATGATTCCATAATTATCCCTATAAACAACAAAAATAATAATAAAGCTATTTATCGGCATGCGCATTATTAGTTTTAAGTAGCCATAGTCCTTGTTACTCCCGACTTTATTATCAAAGCTCCAAATACATCTGCAAGCCCAGCGTATTAAACTTATAACTTGCTAAGCATAACGTTTAAAAAAGACACGAGATATGAGTCAGACAGGGAGGCGACTACTTGTTGAATATAACTTGAATGCAGCGCTGTGTGTGAGATAATTGCACTTTATTGCGAATCATAATTTTCCATGCCCATGTTCCACCTATACCGGTAATTGTTGGGCACGATACTCTCGAAGTTGTAGACAAATATACCTAGGACAGATTATCGAATTGGGTAGGTCCAACTACGACAAAGAGGTCGCACGGAGAATCCAATTCGGCTGGGCAGCGTTCGGGAAACTTCGACCTATCTTTTCGTCCAAAATACTGCAAAACCTGAAAACTAACGTTTTCAACCGGTGTGTGTTGCCAGTGATGACTTATGGCACTGAGACGTGGTCCCTTACTGTCGGCCTGATAAGTAAGCTCAAAGTCGCACAGCGAGCTATGGAGAGAGCTATGCTCGGTGTTTCCTTGAGAGACAAGATCCGAAATGAGGAGATCCGGAAGAGAACTAAAGTAACCGAAATAGCTTTCAGAATTAGCAAGTTGAAGTGGCAGTGGGCGGGCCACATCGCTCGTAGAACTGACAACCGTTGGGGAAGAAAGGTTCTCGAGTGGCGACCACGAACTGGAAGAGGCAGCGTAGGCCGGCTACTAATACTAATCATAATTAGTATTAATTAGTATTATTAGAATAATTAATATTA
This sequence comes from Ennomos erosarius, assembly GCA_963580505.1. NCBI lineage: Eukaryota > Metazoa > Arthropoda > Insecta > Lepidoptera > Geometridae > Ennomos > Ennomos erosarius. Next base: position 10,195,413 of record OY756977.1, on the reverse strand, counting down.
TTTCGAGTACAAACATTAAGTTGGAAAGGTTGTTAGTACTTTTTGGGTCTAGGTAACAAACATACACACATACAAACGGTAAATTAAAAAAATAGTATTCTGTTTCTGTTACGTACAAGAAACCCCCGGAATAGTATTTTGCACAAACAATTATTTAAATTATCTGTGTTCATTTATGCAATGCAAATGGCTATCACGTAAACAACGAATAAATAAAATGCATCAATTTCAATTTTGCAATGCAATTTTCATGTATAATTTACACAAGTAGTGCGCCGTGTATCAGCTATATTCGTTTCAAACATTAAAATCACAAAGTTTTGCATTTACAATTTTGTACATTGTATATGTACAAAATTGTAAATGCAAAACTTTTAATATACTTCGCAGAGTAGATAATCACTATTAAACAATATAAAACGATAGGCTTAAAATTCCTCTGTGATAAGTACTCGTACTCTCGAAGACCACAAAAAGTGCCCATCACTGTTATCATCATCATGATCCATTCTTGCAACGCCTGATTTAGCATGATCATCGCCACCATCATCACCACTGCAACACCACCAGCGCCGCAAGCGACCCAATGCCATTATCCGCTACTTAAAAGAACTAAGGGTGGCTAGGGTAAATGTACAAAACACCCCATGTGGGAAAGTCAGCGCAGGCCTTTATCGACCCCATTTATAATAAGTACACGTTCCTTCTTGAGTAGGCAAGTATTGGTATTGTAAAAATTTTTTTAGCCGAACCAAAAGCTACTTATGTTACGACTGATAACAACCGTGAGCGATGACCGCAGCGAATGTTGCTTAGGTTTACCGATCGGATAGTCGACAGCGTGACAGTAGCGTTACATAATAAATTATACCAAAGATATTTTTATTTAATGCAATTTGTGTATTGCTATTGGCTTAGAATGCACTATATCATAAACATTATACATATTATGCACTCATTTATTTATATTTCCCAAGTCTATGTTTTTTACAATACTTCTTATATAAAAATAATATTATTATTATTATTATCAACGTTGGCGCAATACGAATAAAAAGAAAAACAATATAGATTATTATATTCGCAAAGAATTTTGATTACATAACGCTTTTTACTTCTCTTTATTTTAGAGCATAAAAAAGGATTTCCTTATGCATGAAAAAGCAGTAAACGCAAAAATATTTAACGTGTTCATTGCAATCGTTAACAGGACCAGGAACTCATCACTTCCAACCATCAATACGTTTAATTCCTCGTTCCTTCAGATAAAACACAAGATTACCTAGATGCGTAAAATATTTAAGCCAGTTTGACCACCTCCTGGGGTTTAGTTCACTTTCATCACATACCGAGCTATAAAGCTCATTGGCGACGATAAATTAGAAAAGGTTAGCCAAAGCCTTGAACACTATACGACGACGTAAGATTGCCAGCCTATGGATTTTTCACAAGCTGCACTTCGCAGTGTGCGATGGAATTGCACAATTTGATTCCCCATCCCATCTTACGATCGCACAGCTAGACGCATATACAAAGCGTTTTTATTCCTCGTTCTTAATTCGTAGAGCAAAGGAATGGAACACCTTACCAGCGTCATTACTTCCTGATTAATATAATCTGAAGGTTCAATGTCTAGAGCGAAGACCAGTATCTTGTAGGCAAGCATGCTCCATCGTCAACCGCGTCGTCCCTTACCATCAGATGAAACCGTGAACAAATGTTAGCCTATCGATGATGATAAAAATACAATAATAGTTTTGAATGAATAGATATTTTTCGGACAAATTTTAAGGCAAATGTTATACACAAACATAATATGGTCTAACTAATCATTTAGACAAATCATCATTATTAGCTAGTATTGGCGGAGCCCGTGAGACACGTGGTCTCACGGTGTGAGAATAGGACCATCTACTTGCGAATTCTCAAGAGTGCGGCAACTCAAGCGACAACATTTATTTATTTATTTATTTAACTTTCAAACCAACGCACTCTAGTTCCTATCCCGCTCAGCTCTGCACCAATGGCTTTTATTATAGGTTATGTGCAGACTTTGCAACGGTAAAGGAAACCCGTAAAATTATGACCAAACTGGCATGTTTAAGAATGCAAGAAATTCTTATACTGCTTTATCCACCAACCTGCACTTCGCGACGTGAATTATGGACTACACTCTCTGTGAGAGGTGGCCCGTGTCTTAGCAGAGGGAACGTGTATAGGCTGAGTGTATGTATGGTATTATTATATGTGGAAGTATGTTATTATTCTACTCGCGCATAGCATAACAACATGTCGTGTCGTAGCGCGCAGCTTAACTGTATGGCTGAATGATTATACTTTCTGTTTTAATAACATATTTTTCGCAAAATTACCGTAAAAACATATGAATAGATAATTCTTGGCATGACTATGTTGCACAGCATGACACAACGCAAATAACTTTTAAGATTAAATAATAATTCAATATTTAAATAAATGTGGACATTTCACACAGCGCCTAAAAATACATAAAAACGTTCGCCCTGGTTTTGCATTATCTGATTAAAATATAATGCTGTTCATTTTTAAGCCTATCACTTGAGAACTGTCTGGATTTTATTATTAGAATTGTAGCCCGATTATTTGAAAAAAAAATCTAGGGCGTGTTTTGTATACAAAATTTGCCTACACAGAACAACGTGTATTCCGTCAGCTAGTGAACAATAAAAACTACGACTTGAGCACCCAATAAATGCACTTTAACAAAGGATCGCGTAAAACACCGCCTTAGCATAAAAACTATATATGGCTAGTTACAAGTGGGATTTATTACCAGGCAACACAGTAGCCAAGCGCAAGCACATCAAACAAAAAAAATGCGATGATAAGATTGTGTAATATGGCATAAATGTATTTTGCAGTTCGTCTGTCCACACTATTGAGATAGCTATCGTTGAGAAATCGCACAGCCTGAAGTCGTAAATAATTGATCAATTACCTCATTTTCCATTATCATTGGCCCTGGCTATTGCCGCGTTCGTCTTTTTCTTCATCACCTTTTTAGCAACGACGCTGTGCGCTGAGTACACGTGGTTCTCGAATTGGCGGTACATCCCAAATGTAGCTGTGCATACCGTGCACTTGTAAGAGAGGTGGGCAGGCTTAAGGACCAAGTTGTGATCACGAGACACGTGTCCAAGCAGCTTCCATTGGTACACCTGTCAATCATGTTTTTTGTTGCAATTTTTTTTTTATGTGAATGAATGACGTAACGTGCAAGTCGTTCACCTGAAGTAAGCGACACGGCCGCCCATAACAGTTGCAGTGTCACTCAAAACTTTAAAATAATAAAGTTTAGTGTGACACTGCACTGCGCACGTCATCCTGAGATATCACACAGTCTAGTAATCAGCAGTGCAAGCACGGATCTTTGGTTCGACAAATATATCGAGTCGCTAAATAGATTTTATTTATCGATCTAATCGGTAACTCGTAGCATGGATCTAACATTGGTAATTCTTGTCGTCGTCTTTCGAAGGTTTTATTTAGTCGACATATTATCGATCATTCGTTCGTAATTCTCACAGAGTAACTGTATATTACGGAAAATTTCACAGATTAGGCAAAAAATTGGAGGTTAAAGAAAATAGGTTAGACATTCATTCGTGAAAAACACCTACTTGAACAATTTACATAAAATTACAGAAAATCCATTATTTATTACAGAAAATCCATTATTTATTACAGAAAATCCATTATTTTCATGTGAAATCCGATTAATTATTTAAGAGGAACGACATAATAATAATATTGGCCGAAAGAACTTTACCTAATTATTCAGTTGCAAATATTTTACAACCGTGTTATTATATTAGATACGTAGGTAGTGCTTAGTTGATAATATGATAGTAAACACATATGAAACTTGGAATAGGTGTTTAATACTCTTTCATTTATTCATGCAAAAACTACTTTATGGATTTGACCACCAGTAACTTCTCTCCTATCTCTTGCAGTGCTAGGGACCTTGATGTAACTGCTCGTGAGATTTTAAACAACTGCTTGCATCAAATTCTGCACAAGCTTGCTTGTAGTCCTTTGACCAGTGCAAAGTTGTGTTCTTGACCCATACACCTTTGGTAACTGGCAACGACGCGAGCGTAAAAGCGTACCGTACACCCATACAGACCTACAACAATGAATTTCCATGTATAAGTAAGATAAAATAACAATAATTAGAATAAGTATAATTTAAGCAAATAGTTTCCGGTTTGGGAAGTACTTACTAATTACTATAACATTCACGGGCAGTCCATTTGATCGGCTCCTTATAGATCGCTCTGAACAACTTGAATAACGGCGAGGGCATGTTCTTTATGAATTCTAAACAGAATCTCAAACTGTTCGTTAGGTAGGTCGAGAGAATTATTGGCACTTAGGCACCGCCTATTGATTCTCAAGACATCTCGACGCTTCTATTTTTCGGCTTACAATATTAAAATATAGCCTAAATCCAGTTTGAAAATATTATAAATTGGTTATCGAGCAACTATGGAAACCCGATAAATTTCGATAAAATTGACAAGATTAAACCGATGACAAATGTCAAAAATTTGATATGCGTGGTTTAGTCAACAAAGAATAACATGATCGTTAAGATTTATCGAATTTATATCGAAGTCGTTAAAATACATTCCGTGCTACCGATTACGTTTTATCGAAACTTTATGTCAAATTTGACATGAAAATTCGTTAAATATATCGATCGGAAGATCGGTGCTTGCACTGCTGATTAAAAGACTGTGCGATTATGTCATAATGTCTCATTTGCCCAGTAATTTCACATTTTTTTCTTTTTCTTACTGTTGTCATATCACGCGAAGAAGTATACATCGAAAGTTGGAATCTCAATCTACCGTCGAAAATAGGAACCAAATGCGTCCAGTAGGTTTCGAATCAAAAGGTAAAAATATAAAAAATATGAAAAATATAACAATCAATATGCTCGAAATTAACTATATCAGTAGTAAGTTTATAAATAGTCAATTCACAGAATTATGTGTTCGTCGTCATCACCCTAAGGATGCCCACTGCTGGCAAAGCTTACAAAGCCCGTTGATAGCGCGTGTACATAATTTCTCGTACAAACACGACGTAGGTAACGGGGGCAGGGGGCGAGGTATCAAAACGAGACAAAGTCATACGAAATTACAAAGGACAGAGCAGGATGGAATAAAAGACACATTGGGTGTCCCGCTTCCTCTCCTAGGATTAACAGTTGAAATACACTACTTATTTTCGTACGAGGGGAAGTTGTATCGTTGGTCAACTGGATTTATAGTCAATGACTGCTGGACATAGGCCTCCCCCAAAGAGCGCCACTTTGAGTGTCTGCTTGCTTCCTGCATCCATCGGCTCCCCGCGTAATTATGTGTTACAAATATTATAACAGTATTGAATGAGTTTTTTTTCATGTACTGGTTTATTGCAGTCATATTGTTGTATCACTTACCCTTCCACAAACGGGGCAGCGGCCTGCATCCTTTCCTTTATTCGCAGCCTCTTGTATCGAGCTAGTAACAAGACCATGCGATCCCAGCAGATGTCTCTCTAGTCCTTGATCGGTAAAGAATCTTAAACAAGTACATAAAATAAAAAAATTACAGCATCCTTTAAATTACAATTAACATAAGTTATCAAAAGCCCAGTTAACTGATATTCACGTCATAATAAAGTATGTACGGGAACATATCGACGGGCCTGATAGCTCAGTTGGTAGTAGCCCTGCCTTCTGAACTGGGGGCTGTGGGTTCGATTCCTACCCAGGACAAACACTTGTGTGACGAACATAGATGTTTGTTCTGTGTCTGGGATATTGTATTCTATGTATGTATTTACAAACAAAAAATTATAATAAGTATTCTATCAGTTATTTTGTTCCCTCCCATAGCACAAGCTTTGCTTATGGCGCTGTGTGAAATGTCCACTCATATTTATTATTTATTTAAATACAATATTGTTCTGAATTCTATGGTATGGGCTTATTACTACCTTAATCTTTTTAACAACTGACTGCCATAGTGCTGTATCAATGTGTTTTAAATATAGTGATTCAGCATCATCAACAACAGCCTGAAGCGGTCCACTGCTGAACATAGGCGGGGAGGCCTATGTTCAGCAGTGGACCGCACAGAGCACCACTTTAAGCACATACTCGCGGTTTTCACCAGATCATCGGTCCACATAGTGGGGGCGAGTAGTGTAATTAATAATTTCATATTTCTTTCTAGCTCTTCATAATAGGTTATGCGATAACCTTATAAATAACCTTGGATTGCAACTGAAAGTTACATTGTCTATACAGCTGTATAAGACTAGTCTCAAACTTTATATTTCTGTTTTTCATTTTCTTTTTCTTTAGAACAGGTTGTTGTTATGTGAAAACACTCAGCTAATTTGTCCTAAGTTAGCTAATTTATACCAGTGCCATTTATCCCATGCCTACTCTATCGTACAAGATAACGGGAAACGGGGTCTAGTTATCACTACTGAAGTAAACGCAGACGGAGCCAGTATTACACAGCAATACTGCAATGAAGTTAGATAGCTCCTAAGTTCATCCTCATCCCTTTGGATTGTTCCTGTTGTTCCCACGTTTTCGGCCCCATGGGGGATAACAGGAACTTTTTTCCTCTCGGCCCCCACGCGGGGCCAACAACAACAGAACAGAATAACTAACAGAAATAAATATTCCTGTTGGGCCCCACTAATATATAATAGTCAAATTAACGTGATTATACGCTGTAATATTCTAAAATACATGTTTATTATTGAAACTGTAAAATGTTCAAATACTATTTATTACTTCACGGGTTATTATCTCTTCTTCTTATCCTTATGCATATATAAAAATCAATTGCTTATTAAAACTCAAAACCGACTTGACCTATTTGAAAGATTCTGCATTCTGCAGGGGGTGGTTTAAAGAAATAATATTGAAAAAATATATATTATATACTCTAAATATCCCATCAATTCTAGTTTCCATAGTTCAAGATTTGTTTAGTTCGGGAATAGATGGCGCGGTGTGAAATGTCCACAAATATTTATTTATTATTTTATTATTAGTAACCTTTGTGGATAACATTTTTAAAAATGGGTTAAAGGGTAGTTATAAAAAAGTGACCATGAGCACCTAATCATAAATATTAAATAGTATTTTAAGTTTAAAAATTGCTATAATTAACATGTAATTTAAGATATGGTATCGTAATTATAAATCATCATCATCAATATATATACATACATACAGGATGTAATTTAATTCATTAGCATAAATTGAGCCCATGATAGTACATCATTTATAGATGATTATTAAAGAGTAAAGAGTGTGAAAGAAATAATTTTTATTGAAAATTATGACGATTTCCGCGGCGCCTAACGCGGTTGGCACGGATGATTTTGATACATTTAAACGTTTTTATACCTTGTATGTACTAATTAAAAACAGTACTTCATTATTTTAATTAAATTTTGTATTGTAGCATTTGATTAAGTAAGTTATTCCATTTTTTGGAGTTATTATTATTACCAAACCAATGTGTTAGAATTCAATAATTTTGTTTTACACGTGACCGGTATCAGGAGTAGGTATCTAGTTTCAAAGGATGCTAATGAATTCAATTACACCCAGTATAATAAAACTGTAACTGGGCTAAAACTGTACATTGAATATTTTTTGAAAGTTTTGACTGCTTTACACTTCTAAGCCGATATAAAAGAGCAAACAATTTTTTTTAATTTTTTGTGTCTGTCTGTCCCTTTGAACACGCATCACGCTGGAACTACTGAACGGATTTTGCTGAAATTTGGTATGGTTATAGCTGATTATGCAAAATAACATTTAGTATACTTTGTTTTCTAAAACGGCCAAGTGCGGGTTGCTTAAGCAATAAGGATGTAAATTTTATTTTTTGTTGGTATATTATAATTATATTTGTTTATCAATTTCAATTTCGGAAAAAATAAAAAAATAATTAAAAAAGTTCAAAAAGAATTATACTTAGGTACCTCTGTCGAAGGGAATATAGAAGAGAAACGTAAAAAAATAGGGGAAAAGGATGATTGGATGGGACGGCAATAGAATAAGGCAGGCGCAGCCTGCCTTCCTTCGCCTATTTTTTTTACCTTTCCGTTCTCTCTTACCCATAAACAGAGTTAAGACTTAAAACTAATTAACCCGTGCGAAGTCGGGGCGGTTCAGCTAGTAATTGAATATGACTATAATATAATTGTATATAATAAAAGTAACTTCATTTTCATTTTTAATATATCTTGTATAAAAGTGGGGCCCAACTGGAATATTTATTCCTGTTGGCCCCGCATGGGGGCCAAGATAAAAAAAAACCTGTTATCCCCCACGGGGCCGAAAACGTGAGGGACAACAGGAACAACCCATCCCTTTGACGTAACTTTGGGTACATCCTATATAGGTGAGTGCAAACACCTAAACACAGGCATAAGTCACGAACCTGTGCTCTATTGACAAAATGATTGTTGTATTAATGAAATCTATACTTGAGCACCGATCGATACGTGTCTCATATATATGTAATGATTAACATACCTAAATTGACACTTTTGGCAATTGAGCGGTGGTCTGTTGTATATCATCTTGGGGTGTATCTTGACTTTGTGTATCCACTGCATGTGGTTACGCAGCTGCTCTAAATCCTTAATGTATCCATCGCAAATCTCGCACATAACAAAGCCCTTGGCGTTAGCACCGTGCGCCGGATGGATGCCCGGCCGCGCCAGTGGAGTTCCCGACTGCGGCTGCTGCGTCGGCTTCTTAGCGTTCTGGAAATTCATTAACTTCGCGTACATTTTTAAATAACTACTGCGTTAATCAGACGGTTCAGTATTTCAGTCTTCGGTTTGCTAGTGAAAAGCTAAGATATTATTGAAGAATCAGGAATAAACGAAATGTTATTCAAAAGATTGCCTATTTAATAGTATAAAATACACCAAAATACACACAGAAAATACTACATAAGTACCTAAAGATACAAAACATTAAAAATAATAAATACAACAAGCTTAGAGCGATTTCTTCTAGACAACCTTTACCGACCGATCTCTGTGGTAGATCGATATACCACAGAGGTGGTGGCAAATATAAGAAAATTAATGAATTATAATATAGCTTGAGCACTTCATGTTACTTACGTGTACCCTATTTTTTTATTGATGTTTTCAATAGCTTTTGGAGAATAGTGTTCCGTAAAGCTAAAGTAGTTGTGGTAAACTTACACTAATGGGGAATGCGGCGTGCGAAAGCGGGCCCGGCCGTATAAGAATGCCGGAGGGTCTAGCGGGCGCGAGGGAGGAAGCGGCCGGCGCGCGCGCTCGGTACCCTTGCGACGGACCCGCCAATGCGTTTGCGATCGGAATGCGGACACTCGACACACTATCCACGTGGTGACGACCGAAATGCGACACTTGGTAAGGGGCAGAGTTACCGCGAGCACGCGCAACCTGAAACGATATATTTTGAAAGTTGAGTTTCACAGTTACGCATTTACAGTTGATTGAGTAAACGATTAGTAAACACCAACTAATATAACCAGTATTCGAGTAAATCAATAAATATTCATTCATACATTTACCCTTCATAAATTGGCTGTTAATGATACATTGTAAGTTTTTTTTAGGTCCAAATCTGAACTGAGGCCGAAAATCAATTCACACTTAAGCCGCGCGTCCTCTGGGTCGGCACCGGAGCGTGCGAATTTGTTGCTTTGTATTTATTTGTATGGGAGTGAATGCAGTGAATCGGCATTACCGCGCCTTCATTCTGTAAATACCGACGCTCCGTACGCGCAGATTCCGACCCAGTGGACGCGCAGCTTTAGCATGGTTCTTACGACTACTGATAGTCAATTTTTAGTACAGACAGCCATAAGTTAAGAAGCGTGCTTATACTGTTTTTGAGATTTAATTAACAGTTAAAACACGTTTCTTGTGGGGTATGCTTAATATTAATTTTTTTGTAAATTTCGTTATTTGTTAAATAGTTGAATTAAATCTAACAATTAAGAAAACGGATAAATCCAACTCTGAATATAAAAAGTTTATTTTGTGATTGATAAGCTGGTACATAATGTTTTTTCATTTGGTTCATATATAGTTTCTTAGCTGGATAACTTCATCCAGCAGGAATTGTAAAACCATCCCTTAATCATATCAGATAAAACTATGACTGAGTGACAATGACAGGACATATTTTATATAAGTTATCTAGTTTACTGACCTTTATGATTTTAGCTGGGTGCTCCCATTCAGCAGGTGGAGCCAAATTACTTTCTGGTTTGAATTTCTTAGCGCAGGCTATGAGATGCCGCGCCAACTTGCCCTTGCCATGATCTTCGAACGGACAGTTGGGGCACTGGTGAACAGCTGGCATCCGCTCCAGTTTCCCTTTTACTTGGTGCTCTTTCTCCATGTGAATCAATATGTCGTGTGGACTTCGTACTTCAAATGAACAGTGATTGCATACATATAAATTATTTTTCATATGTGGAGTCTCAAGGTGGTGAGCCATGGCTAAAGCTGATTCTGTTTTAAAAGAACATAATTCACACTTTTTCTGCTCAAACGTGAGAGACATATTAATCTTCTTACTGTTTTCTAAATTTTTTGTCAATAAAGCTATTGAAACCTGTGTGTTTTTAGTATCATGGCCACCCCTTTTTTCCCTATGTAGTTTTCTGTTCTGTTGGTTTAACAGATCAGTCTGAACATAATCTTGGACAAGGCTGAGGCCAATATTCATAAAGAATTTCCCTAGACAAAGGTCAAAATAGCTGTCAGACTTGGTTGCAGAGCCAGCCGTGGAATGTGTAACATCCTGAACTTCCCCCACACTGTCAGCTTTTTCCTTAAGGACAGTTACTTGACTATCGTCATCACTGAATGAATCGTCCGATTCTTCCATGCTGGATCCATCCCAAGACACATCGTCATCTTCCTTTTTACGACACCATCGCTCTGGGTAACAAGTATTTTATTATAAATAAAATAGTAGACAAGCACTATTGTGTTCCTTTTTTAGTAACTTTAAGTTACTAAAAAACTAACGTTCCATTACTGATATTTAAAATTCCTTATTTTAATGTATGCTTATTTTAACATAATAATAAGCTTGTGACCTGTTATTTTTTATTGCATCATCATCATCATCATCATTAACAGCCTGAAGACGTCCACTGCTGAACATAGGCCTCCCCCAGGGAGCGCCACTTAGAGCGGCTGCTCGCCTCCTGCATCCATCGGCTCCCCGCGGCTTTCACCAGGTCGTCGGTCCACCTAGTGGGGGGCCGGCCTACGCTGCGTCTTCCAGTTCGTGGTCGCCACTCGAGAACCTTTCTTCCCCATCAGTTGTCAGTTCTACGAGCGATGTGGCCTGCCCATTGCCATTTCAACTTGCCAATCCTAAGAGCTACATCGGTCACTTTAGTTCTCCTGCGGATCTCCCCATTTCGGATCCTATCTCGCAGGGAAACACCGAGCATTGCTCTCTCCATAGCTCGTTGCGCGACTTTGAGCTTAGTAATGAGGCCAACAGTTAGAGACCACGTCTCAGTTCCATAAGTCATCACTGGCAACACACATTCATTGAAAACTTTTGTTTTCAGGCTTTGTGGTATTTTGGACGAAAAGATAGGTCGAAGCTTCCCGAACGCTGCCCAGCCGAGTTGGATTCTTCGGGCGACCTATTTGTCGAAGTTGGACCTACCCAATTGGACAGTCTGCTCTAGATAGACGTATTTGTCGACAACTTCGAGAGTATCGTTCCCAACAATTACCGGTATAGGTGGAACATGGGCATTTGACATGATTTTCGTCTTGTCCATGTTCATCTTAAGACCAACCTGTCGGGAGACTCTACTGAGGTCGTTGAGCATGGTGCTGAGATCATCGAGCGACTCCGCCATTATGACTATATCATCGGCAAAACGAAGGTTAGTGATATAATCGCCATTTATGTTGATGCCACATCTTTTCCACTCCAAGAGCTTGAAAACATCCTCCAATGCGTTTGTGAACAGTTTCGGAGAAATAACGTCTCCCTGTCTCACGCCTCTCTGCAATGGGATCTGTTCCGTACTCTGGTCCTGTAGTCGGACTGACATAGTGGCTTTACTGTACAAACACTTCAATACTTCGATATACCTATAGTCAATTTGGCATCGCCGTAAGGACTGCAGCACCGCCCAAGTCTCGATTGAATCGAAGGCTTTCTCATAGTCCACAAACGCTAGGCATAGCGGCCGATTATACTCTTCGGTCTTCTGTATAATCTGGCGTAGCGTATGGATGTGGTCTATGGTGCTAAAGCCTTTTCGGAAACCGGCTTGTTCGGGAGGCTGGAATTCATCAAACCTGCGTGCGAGACGATTCGTAATGACCCTCGAAAACAGCTTATACACATGACTCAAGAGCGAGATGGGCCTATAGTTCTTCAATAAGGTGTTATCACCTTTTTTGAAGAAGAGCACCACCACGCTCTTGTGCCATGCCTCCGGCGTTGTACCTTCAAGGATGACAGAATTGAATAACTTCTAATCTCGTACAGACTGACGTCCGGGATATCTTCGGTATAGTGTCGGACTAACTTGGCTCTGGTGTCCTTAGCTGTGTTAGTAGCGGGCTCACGTGTCGAGGTATATAACTGTCCATAGAAGTTCTCAATCTCTCTCAGGATCTCAGGCTTGGATGAAATGACACTACCATTTTCGGTCTTCAGTTTTGTCATTTGGCTTTGCCCAATAGACGAATCTTTTGCGAACACCTTAGAGCCTTGGTTCCGCTCAATTGCGGCCTCAATACGTGAAGTACTAAAAGCACGCAAGTCGTGTCGCATGGAACTCCAGATACGTCTATTGAGTTCACCGTAGGCTGACATATCAACTGAAGACTGTAGTTTCATTTCGCTCCGGTCTGCCATTAATTTAAGAGTGTTTCCTGAGAGTTTCTGAGTCCTCTTTCGGCGTTGGGTCTTGAAGAACTCAGCTCCAACAGCTTGGACAGTTTCCACCAACCCGTTGTTCAACTCGTCCACTGTGTTGCAATCGGCAAGGCACTGGAAGCGATTTTGAAGTTCCAGCTGAAAGCCTTCAGGGTTTTGGATTTGGAGGGTTTGGACGGAGCGTAGACCTCACCAGACGCGACCTTTCAAGCTTGACATTGATATTCAATGTGCCTCTTACAATACGGTGATCGCTACCGGTTTTCACCTTGCTGATCACAGAGACATCATCGAATATTCGCTTCTTGGTCGTCATCATGAAATATGGCGCTGTGTGAAATGTCCACACATCCACACATATTTTACTTATTTTTTCAATTATTGCATTCATTTTTAATCTTCTTTATGAAAGTATTATTTACTTGTTCTTTTTTAATAGTAGTCATCATGCCTATTCATTAAGCATTATTCGTTATTGCAAATACTTTAGAATTTGGCAACCAACACCTGAAAGTTCACCGTGAATACATCATCACGCCTTTACGAGAGATTGAAAACATACCTTTTCTTTCAACTTTTTCTGCTTTTTTCTTTGTAATTTCGTTGCCTTTTAGTTCTTTTTCTGATCCTACAACTTCTTCGCCTCTCTCTCTTTTTGCTTGTCTCTCTTGTTCTCGTATTGCCTTTTGTTCGTTTTTCTTTTCCATTAACACTTTTACTTCTTTGACTTTCTCCTCTTCAATTTCTTTACCCCACTTATCTACAAACTCCTTAAATGGCACAACAGCAGGTTTTTCATAAACATAAGGAACTATAAATGAAGGTGCTTCAACTACAAACATTTCATCTGTGAGAGTGGGCAGTATGGGTGCAACAGGAATCGAAGGAGCCTGGGTAGACTGTGTGGCCATATTCTTAGTGGTAACTGGAGTCACGCTGATACCACGTGATACAATTCTTTGAAATATGTTCTGATTTAATATGGAATTAATAGGTTTGGTTACAGGGAGTGATTGGTTTTTTTTAACACTAGCCTTGTTAGATTTTGACTTGACATGTTTCCGTGCCATCTTTTTTAGTGTTTTAGTGTCATTAACCACTGTTTGATTAGTCTTGGTATTTAGTGGATCTTCCATGATAACTTCTTCTATATCAGATTCATCATCCAGTGGCTGTATGTCATAATCATATTTTTTACGTTTTATAGTCCGGCTGCTGCGGCGTAGCTCTAAACTTGTGGTAGTATTGTTGGAACGTCTTTTGTTCTTGACTGCAGTGTTTTTTGGTTTAGTGATTTTATCCTCAGCAGTCATAACGCAGCAGTCATTATCACTACATATATCTAGACTATCAGACGTTTTTGAAATTTCATTGTATGTATCGTTACCATCATTTTCTAATATAATTATTTCTGAACTTTTCATTTTACTATCATTATGTAAATCATCTCCTGTCATGAGATCATCACTGCTAACACTGCTAAAGAGAAAGATGCTGACAGCATCTTCCAGTGTTTTAGTGTCATTAACCACTGTTTGATTAGTCTTGGTATTTAGTGGATCTTCCATGATAACTTCTTTTATATCAGATTCATCATCCAGTGGCTGTATGTCATCATCATATTTTTTACGTTTTATAGTCTGGCTGCTGCGGCGTAGCTCTAAACTTGTGGTAGTATTGTTGGAACGTCTTTTGTTCTTGACTGCAGTGTTTTTTGGTTTAGTGATTTTATCCTCAGCAGTCATAACGCAATCATTTTTATCACTACATATATCTAGAACATCAGACGTTTTTGAAATTTCATTGTATGTATTGTTACCATCATTTTCTAATATAATTATTTCTGAACTTTTCATTTTACTATCATTATGTAAATCATCTCCTGTCATGAGATCATCACTGCTAACACTGCTAAAGAGAAAGATACCAACAGCATCTTCCTCTTTAAGTCCTGTGTCAGAGCCTATATCATCAGAGGAAGTTCCCATTTCATCATCAGAGTGCTGAAAAAGTAAATACAAAAAGCTTTAAATATTTTGGTATTCTTACTGTCCACCATCTTTCTTCTTCATAATAGGGGTCACTTACAAAACTAAAATTAATCAATAGCCGGTATTTTGCCCCACACAAACCATGTTTGAGATCCTCCAAGATTCCAAGATATACACTTTTGGTAGCACAACCACCCAGTAAGTTGACAGACTAAATAGAAAGTACAGACGGGTACTAAAAATATTATATTACAGTCATCAAGTATACAATAAGCATCACATCAACAAGCAGTAGAGGAATGAGTTTCCAGCTGATTAAAATAAACTTACTAAGTTAAGCTTTTACTCTTAACTAGCTACTGCTAGTTAAGAGTTGGATGAGAGTAAATCAATATTTTAGAGCCAATTATAATAATAACCATAATAAACACACCCCAACCAACCACTAACCAACCAATCAACAATAACCATAATACATAGCCGCCATATTCATAGCTTCAATTTAGTTCTAAGTCAACTGACTGGCAGCGCAATTAGTGACTCTGTCCTATCCCTTTATGATTTTCCCCAATATTTTTTCGTTTTGCATCCTTTAGATAACGGATCTACAATTTCAGAACTCCCTCTCTTTGGCTCAAGCATGCAATCTTGTTCATTTGTGACAGGTATAGGCTGACCCATTGCCTTACTATCAGTATCCCCATTCATTTTGATGAGCAACTACAACCCATGTGGAGAATACCTGAAATTTACAATTGGGCTTGTTTGTACGCTCTTATTCATCATGAATGTCATGATCATGGCATAAGCGTCAAGTACACAGAGTATCAACCACATACATACATTATAGTTATAGTACTCGCCCCCCCCCCTTGTGGTACCTTCCCCCCCCCCTCACCACTTATAAGGCATGTAAATGAAAAGAAAACCAAACCAAGATGGCGGTTTCTATAATTTACAGATAATTAATTACCTACTAGTACATTATTATCTTAATCGCATTGTCTCATTAAAATCATGAAGCAGTCGAACATATTCGATTATCGAATATCGATTACGTATAGTTTACACTTGGTAAACAATAACACGTAAGTTAATTTTTTGGAGCTTGAGATGCCTCTGAGTGGTGTATGTATCAAAATAATAAGCTGAGTTTAACATATAAATGAGATTACCAACATAACTTACAGGTAGTCTATTTTTTGTATATTTTCACTTCAAAATATACGCTAATTTGTAAACAAATTGAACACCGGCATGATATCGAGAACAGCAAAATGAGCAAATATTTTGTACTTTTTCCGACCTTACGTGTTTGGTACCCTTATTACACAGGCCCAATATTTTTCGGTTTTTTGGTTCTGGACTGTGTGAATGGCAGTGAATGGCTGAATGCCGGACAGTAGTCTGTACGGTGGCAGTGGCACCTACCCTACTGACATACCATCAATGAACGAACGAACCAACACTTTTTCATTGAGCACAAACACAAAACTAAATTAGAAGGGAACCTTTAAAAGCTCAATACTATAGAATTTACAAACATAGAACTAGTTGGTTCAAATTATTTTGCGGTCTCGTCATCTTTATCTCACAACACATTCAATATGGCGCACAGAATCAGGGTTACCAGGATATCACCATTGAGCTAAAGGAGTAGTAAATTATATACTCTTTGCGTTTATCTATACACACTCGTAATTTGACAATTTATTAGTCATTCAAATTCATACTCTGACGAAACAAAAATACGGTACATTTTCATTTGCAATATGTCAGAGTAAAAAATCCAGGCGCGGTCAACTATTAAGGTTGGAGTTGAGAATGACACAGGGGCCACAGCTGTATGAGATAGAAATATCTTCTGTATCGGTCATATCCGTAGTAAAGTATATTGATACGATAAAAAATAATGTAAAAACTTTTTTATTTATTTTATCTTAAAGTATATTTTTATTGAGTATATATTTTGTCTGAATATAGAATTAATATTAATTTAGTTTATGGCATAACAGTTCAACAAGAAAACTTGTGTTTGTGTGACGTTGATTGAAATTTTGTGATATGGTAACATAAGAAAAAACATCACAAGAAAAATGCCTGCCGTGGTTTTTGCTCACGCATTTCATCTTGTACCAAAGTTTTATTGCTAATTGTGACTAAAGTTTGGATTCTTGGATATTTTCTGTTGCTTAATTATGTAGTTCGAGTTGAGCATCGTATTAGTGGTTAGTGGTGAACAAAAGTTTGTGAAATAGTGATAAAACGAGATAGTGACCCTGAATTTGGTTTTCATCATGGAAGAAAACCATAGAAAGTGCCTAAAATGAGTTCACTGGCCGTATTTTGCGTTGTTAGTTGATTCACAATAATTGAGTTTATTTGAAAATTGATAAGGTTAGGGCCAGCAGAGTAAATAAAAGGGCGCAGCGGTTTTGGAAAGACGTAAAAGGTTTATTTTGTAGTTAAATGTACATCGTAGATCGACTCGCACGCACAGGAATTTTCAATCAACACCTAACACAGAGTATGTAACTCGTCACAGACAATCACTGACTTATTACATAGAGTATGGAATACAACTTTAGGGCTGTACCATATAACTACGGTTGTGCTTATATTGCTTCCTCAACACCCTCCCTCAATATAAACACAACAACAAAACTCAACTAATATAGGTATACAACATCCACTCTACAAACAAAAATGCTCTGCTCAAAATATTATACACTTGCTAGACAAAACTAAACACAATAGATACACAATCACAATACACATCTATACTCTACAAGAATAGCTAATTTTTATATTACTAAACTTTTACAATAATAACAACCCAGCTCTACATTTCTCAAACTTAGAACTAGACAATGGCTTGGTACAAAAATCTGCTAACTGATCTTCAGTTGAAACATATTGCAATTTTACAATTTTACACTCTACCTTATCTCTTACAAAATGATATTTCAAATCAATATGTTTCAATCTTTGGTGACTCTCAGGATTTTTACTAACATGAATCACAGACTGATTATCCTCTAAGATAAGTATATCCTTGCACTCTATCCCAATTTCTATGAGTAAATTCCTGAGCCACGTTGCCTCCGAAACACCTTTAGCCAATGCAACAAATTCCGCCTCTGTCGATGAGAGAGATACGCACTGCTGCTTACTACTCGACCAAGACACAGTACAACCATAAATCTTCATTATGTAGCCTGAAGTAGATTTTCTATCACGAGAATCTCTACCCCAACTTGCATCACAATAACCCAGCAACGGCACCTCCTCTGTTTTTCTGAAAATTAACTTAACATCTAAACTTCCTTTAATATACCTCAAAACTCTTTTTAAGGCCTTCCACAAATCATCATTTCCATTTGACTGAAAACGACTAAGATAACTCAATGCAAAACATATATCAGGCCGACTACCCAACATAGCATACATAAGACATCCAATCAGACTTCTACATCTTGTTATTAATTTCTTATCTTCTGATGGCTTATCTGATATCTGTAGTCCAGGCTCGATTGGAGTCTTCACGGCTTTACACTCTTGCATATTATAATGCTTCAATACATCCATTAAATATTCCTTCTGATCAAGCTCAATACTATCTTCCTTCTTTATGATATTTATTCCCAAATATTTAGTTACTCCATGCATGTCTTTCATCTCAAACTGCTCTTGCAATACTTTCTTTATTTTATTTATCTCCTGTTGATTATTCGAAATTAAAAGTATATCGTCCACATAGACTAGAATATAAAACTTCATCCCTTCTTTATAGTATAGACACCAATCACTGCGACTTCTTATAAATCCTTCATTCAGTAGAAAACTGTTAAACTTCTCATTCCATTTTCTTGGACTTTTCTTCAAACCATACAGTGATTTATTAAGTTTTAATACTCTCCCGTCTTGCTCTAATCCTTCTGGTTTTAGTAGATATACTTCTTCATCTATATCTCCATAGAGAAAAGCGCTCTTCACATCCATCTGGTTCACACATAAATTATATTTGGTAGCTATAGCCATTAAAATCCGAAAAGTTGTTAATTTAGCCACTAGTGCATATATCTCTGCATGATCAAACTTTTCATTCTGCTGAAAGCCTCGGGCTACCAATCTAGCTTTATATTGGCTTTTGCCACCCTCTTCTCTTTTAATCTTAAATACCCACTTTGCTTCAATAGGTTTCTTCCCTACTGGTAAGTTTGTCTCTATCCATGTATTATTTTTATTTAATGCTTCTAATTCTTTTTCTATTGCATCCATCCATCTATCTGCATCTTCACCACTGATTGCTTCTTTAAATGATAACTGCTCCTCAGATTGTGCCATAAAAACTGTATCATATTCATCTAACCATCTAGGCTTCTTTACTGATCTTCTTGTTTGTCTTCTTGTTCCATCTGTATTTTCTTGCTTCTCTTCTGCATCATAAAAGTCATCTTCTAAATGTTCTTCTAACATTTCTAATTCACACATCTCACTTTCAGTATCTTGTTTATCTGGCTGAACTTCTGGTATTTCTGAAATGTCTATGTTACACTCATCTTCTTTCTCTTCTTGCTCTTCAACAATCGTAGTTGGTACTTCTCTTTCTTGTGGTGGTTTGCTTTCTCTCCCTTCTGGTATGTTATCTCTTTCTTCATTTATAAAGATCTCTTCTGTTAATTGTTTGTTGTTTTTCTCTTCCATCTTTTTCTATCTTTGTTTTCAATAAACACAACATCTCTGTATGTATCAACTCTCTTGGTATTCGGGTACCAGATTCTATAACCCTTGCAATGTTCTCCATAACCAACAAATATTCCACGCTTACTCTTCGAGTCCCACTTTGTTCTTCTTTCTTTAGGTACATGTACAAATACCTCCGTACCAAATATCTTCAAGGTTTGCAAATCAAAACTTCGCTTGTACAGCAACTCATAGGGAGTTTTTCCTTTTACCTTACTTGCACCTGTTCTATTTAAAGTGAAGACAGCAGTATTTACTGCCTCAGCCCACAGCTCCTTACTTGTTTCTGCTTGTATTATCATTGTTCTTGCCGACTCTACTATAGTCCTCATCTCCCTCTCAATTCTTCCGTTTTGTTCTGGTGTGTAGCTAACACTTGTTTCATGAATAATTCCTTTTGATTTGAAGAATCTCTCCACATCTCTGTTTAAAAATTCCTTCCCATTTTCTGACCTAACTCTCTTAATTTTACAGCTGAACTCATTTTCAAACCTCTCTACAAACTCTACAATTTTATCTTTGGTTTCAGATTTGTGCTTCAAAAAATAAACATATCTATAACTACTATAATCGTCCTTTATTAAAAGAAAATATGAAGAACCTCCTAATGAAGCTGGCGTCATCTCTCCACAAAGATCCATGTGTACCAACTCACCTGGATTGCTCGCACGACTCTCACTTGCGCTGAAAGGGTTCCTATGCTGTTTCCCTTGAATACAAGAATGACACTGCTCAGTCTGTCCTTCATATTTAACATTATTAGAATTTAAACATTCCTTCACATATCTGAAATTTTGATGGGCCATACGCTCATGCCTCTCTGACAATGTTGTTAATGCTAGGTCACACAATTTAAAATTCATGACATACATTTTATCACTACGGTCAGCTACAGCAACAACCCTCCCTTCTTTTAATAATTTACACCCCGTTACAGTTGATATCATTGTATAACCTCTATCCAATGCACATGCTAACGAAAACAGATTCGCATTTAATTCCGGGACAAATAACACATCATTCAGAGATGTAGGTACATAGTCACTTCCATTGTAAGCCATGACTTCAATTTTACCTATTCCTTTTACTTCTAGTTTCTTACCATCGCCTACAGTTACATATCTGTCACATAATTCGTGAAATGATTGGAACAACTCTCTACAGTAGCTCATGTGCTCGCTAGCACCAGAATCTAGTATAAAAGATGTACCCACACCCCTCACAGACGGCGATACAATAAACGCATTTTTATTATTTATATCACCTCCGGTTAAATTTTGTTTATTTTGCATCACTCTACATTCTTTAATTAAATGTCCCGCTTTATGACAATAATGACACTTCCGTTGCCGACAGTCCTTTCGCAAATGACCACTTTTATCGCACTCAAAACATTTTAATGCACTCTCACCTTTGGCATAATTCTTCTTAGGATGTTCACGACCTCGAGCCAAAAACGCCGAACATGATTCTTGCTCTGTGACACCACTTCGCTCTTCTTCTACCAGCAATCGCGACACTAAACTTTGGAAGTTCTGCATACTCTCCGGAACAGATTCCCATGCAGACACAAAGTGTTTATACTTCTCAGGTAGGGTCATCAAAACTTTAGTAGTCAACATAGTATCTGACGTTTTCTCACCTAAGCCTTCTAGCTGGTGGCGTAAATCTTCTAATTTTGAAATAAACAACGTCACAGGCTCTTCAAATTTTAGATTAAAAAATTTCTGTTGAATTAAGTGCACACTCACTCTTGACTTGGGTTCATACAAAGTTGACAATTTATCCCAAATCTCTGAACTTGTACCACACGTTAATAAGTGTGTCAAGATTCTATCCTGCACTCTCGTCACAATAATTTCTTGCGCTATTGCATCATCTTCTTCCCAGTTTGATGCCTCCAACTTTGTTTTGTCGTCAATCACTTCGGGTTTACGGCGGCTTCCGTCAACTATAGATAATAGTTTCTTTGACTTCAACACGACTCCAACTTGATATTTCCACACGGCGTAATTGCTATCGATCAGCTTTAGGGAGTGCCCACTTGGAACGCAACCGGCCTCCATCTTTTTTTTGTTCGACGCCGCCCGACGAGACGAACTTCAACAGCACAACACAGCACGACTGTCTTTCCTAATTATCGCGGTGCTCTGGGCCCATAACCTGATAAGGTTAGGGCCAGCAGAGTAAATAAAAGGGCGCAGCGGTTTTGGAAAGACGTAAAAGGTTTATTTTGTAGTTAAATGTACATCGTAGATCGACTCGCACGCACAGGAATTTTCAATCAACACCTAACACAGAGTATGTAACTCGTCACAGACAATCACTGACTTATTACATAGAGTATGGAATACAACTTTAGGGCTGTACCATATAACTAGGGTTGTGCTTATATTGCTTCCTCAACAAAAATAAATATCCTATAATAATTTATTTGTTTGTTTTTCTTATGAATAAAATAGGTAGGTACGATAGGTAGGCACCTATAATATAGGTACCTATATGTAAAGTAAGTACATTTGAAGTTCCCGCCATATTAAAACTGTCCAAGCGGGGCCACGCAGAGATGGCGCTCTTCTTTTTGAACTCATTTTTTTACTATGGAGTCGTTATTCTTCTCGGGAGAAGTAATAGTATTCTGTGAGAAAATCGAGCCACGTGAGATAGCCTAGGAGTAGATATCTGTCTCTGTCTAGCGTGTTGCCATTATGCAAAGAAATTTCTTTGGAGTTGGTTTGGTAGTTTTGGGAGATAATGAACGATTTTAATAATTGCGTAAGATGTATAGTTTACTGTGATAATTGATTAGTAATAGTAATTTATATTTACTATTACATTACATGAATGTATTTAGTGTACTGGAAAATCGGGAATAAAATAGATGACAATATCATCATTAGTAGAATTTAATTAATTATGCGACCACAATGCTTATAAAAGAAAAATTAAAAAAAAACATGGCGAGATTTTCAGCTGTTTTTCAATTCTTTTTGTAAATTGTGACTGCAGTTTATTTTCATTGTTGAAATCGTGTGTTATTGTTATGTAAATAGTTGCAGAAAGAACTGGTATCGCAGTTGCGCGTGACTAATCTACAGGTCAGCTATTTTTCAAGCTTTCAATATATTGCTGTAGTAGGGTGTCCATATCCCCTGTAGTCCGGTTGTGAGTCTTCTCAGTACATTAAAATCTGCAATCATCAAGCTTGATTATTATGGAAGATAAGCGTCTAAAGTGGAATTTGATAGTAAAGGCTTAAAATTATGTTCAACGGTGGACGCCTTCAGGCTGTTGATGATGATTACTTATAAGAATGGACTACAATATATAAATCAGTATTTGATTCAACTTAATTACTTTTTGTAGACTATATCACGAGCATGGAGCTAATAAAAAAAGAAGGAGGGAATCCCGTCTGATCCGAAACTGAAGCACCCTTAGGAAGCCCGAACGCTTCGTACGTACAAGCGGAATACGCACACACTCAATCATAGGCAGCCGGTCGCCCTACTTTCATCTGACACACTTATGTAATATGTCCGCCATTTTGGGCTTCAGCTCGATGTCAATCAAAACTCAATCTTTCTTTTTTTATTTCATCCATGATAACGAGTAATCTATTTTAAATGAGATATAGGTGTACTTACCTACCTACCTACCCTGACCACTTATTAGGTGTGAATAAACATAAGCTGACTTGTTGCAGTAGTATTATTTAACTTTGGCAATATTTCTAGGATTCCTATGGACGAAGTGATCGCTGCAAAGGGGAAGAGAAAAAGACCTTAAAAAGTGACGAGGTCATATTATTTTATAATGTACATTTTACAGAAGAAGATTAGTTATACTTTTACTAGTCGAAAAAATTGTTAAATCTGAGTGTAGTATCTTTGACATTTTTAGTTGTATCTAAATAACAACTCTCGAATTGGCCATAAAATATACAGAATAGGTACTAGATAGCATAGATTTACAGAATTCGCCCTATTAAAATGCATAGAATATAAAAAATGATTAATTTAATGAGCAGAGTAGGTAGGTACTATAATAATCTGCCAAAATTATATAATAGAGAGGCTGCTCGTTTTTAAAATTAAAACTACCGTTTGTGTCTGTGGGGTCCTCAGCCCAACATGCTCATGACAAGTAATTGGTAATATTCTTGTAATATCAAATATAGGTTTATGGCTTCTGTGGATTTACAAACCTATCTAGGTTTGTAAATCCACAGAAGCCATAAACCAAGAAGTCAAGTCAAGTAAAGGTTTGTAAATAAATAAAATAATTGTGGTCACATTTACTGAATTGTTTTATTTTCAATGCACATAGTTACCATGTCTACTAGAAAATAAACTCTTTTGTGTCGATTGACATTAGCTCAATTTGACTATTCCTATAATTATGTTCATTATGAGGATTTCGTCGCTGTGAGCGAACGCTCAGTAGGTAGAGTGTGATTTAAACACAATGGCGGCTGTGAATTTGGCGCTAAAAGCTGCACCGTAGCAAAGATAAGACGTGCGCGGGAAGATGTAAGTGGCGGCATGCGGGGGGCTTGCAGTGCACTTCACAGCCACCATTGAGTTTGTTTCAGACTCATCATCTGAAATATCTGAATATTCGTCCTAAATATATGCTCAGCTCAAGTGTGCTCTATCTAACCACCAACCAGTTGTAGTCAGTGGTCGACGACTGGACGTAGTGGTGTATTCTGCGTTCCTTTAATCGGTTTTGCTATTTAAACAAGAGACTACTCATCTAGTTCGTATGCTGATTGAAATGATCTTGTAGTGTAAAATGTCACAGTTGAGGATGAATGATTTTCGTAATATTCCCTTATCTAAGGACTTTTGCGAATGCTGGCTTTCAATTTCATTTTTTCTTTTCTTTTTTTGCATTTTACCTTGCTATGAGATAACAACAGCAAAAATATGACATGAAGGCCGCTCTTCGTCCACTTGGCTCCCTTAACAAAGATCAAGGGATTCAGGTTGGGGGTTTATCTCCACACCGATCCTTTGCAGGATTTATTTGGATGTTTCCAAAATCATCAGTGCAATCGTTTACGGGTAAGGCCGAGAATGTATGTACTTTTTAGAAAAATATCATGTCTCCTAATTTCAGTTGATAACTGTTGCGTCAGAAGTAATGAAGTATTTAAAATTAGGCTTTTGTATCGTTCTTTACTCTTGTTTCATTTAAATTACAGCAATTAATAATACTTCAGCATACGTTAGATATGAAATTAAATATTTTTTCAAATTCAATAAATATTAACGTCATACTTAAATGACTTGTCTCCAGTACGTACCAGCTTGCAATTTGGATTTTAATATTAAAAGATATTTAATTTAGGTTTTGGTTTGTGTATTAATAACACTCACAATAATATTAATAAACAATAAAAAATATATATACATCATAAACTAAACTTATTTAAACTCAAAATGTTATAAAACAATGTGTCTCCACTTTTCTATCGGTTGTGTTACCGATTATAACGTTACCATTATTTCGTAGTATTTTACCTGCCTAAGCTGGCAATATCCTGTGCTTTTGTAAGGTTGGTACCACTGTGCATATGTCATAGCAATTCAACGCAGTTCCACCATTTTTCCGCGTGTCACATTGTGTTGTTGATTGCTGCTCAGAGTGAAAATTTTAAATTACTGAAGAAATAGTAGCTTTATTGTTGAGGTAAGTTAATAATTCTATTAGTTTCTATATAGTAATTAAGCATAGGCATTTGTATCTAGTGTTTGCTACCTAAAACTTGTATTAGGCTGCATTGAAATTCGTAAATTTTAGGTTATATCGCCGCGTGACATGGGTAACACAACCGAATAAATCATCGGTTGTGTAACTGCTGTAGTAACACAACCTATAATTATTTCGGTTGTGTTAACTAAAGCTAAGTGCAGACAAAAATGTTGTATATTTACTATTTAATTATAATAATAGTGTTATTTTATTTTATTTTTTATGTAAACGAATGACGTGACGAGCTAGTCAATCACCTGGTGTTAAGCCTCACGGCCGCCCATAACAGATGCAGTGTCACTCGGAACTCTGAATTAAAGCTTCTCTTGACACTGCACTGCGCACGTCATCATGAGACATCACAGAGTCCATTAATAAGATTACTAGACTGTGAGATCAGATCGTAAGGTCTCGTTTTCCCAGTAATTTCACTAGCTACAATGCCCTTCAAACCGGGACACAGTAGTGCTTGCTTGGCGGCAGAATAACTGGTACAGCAGTGGTATCTACCTAGACGAACTTTGCAGAAAAATCCTACCACCTAGTAAAAATAGTGTACCACCTAGTACCACCTACCACGTAGTAGTAGTAGTGTGTTTATTTTTTTGTGAATTAATTTTTAACTTTTTCATATGTTGTAAAATACATGACAAAAGCTAATAAAAATAATTGATCGTTTTAGATGCCTTTGACTGCTGCAGAGAAGCAACGTAACTATAGAGAGAGACTAAAAATAGTGGACCCAGAAAAATACGATGCTATGAAAAAAAAGAATGCTGAAAGGACGAAAAATAAAAAGAAAAGAATTTCAGATTGTACTGAAGATGAAAAAAAGGCAAAACGTGAGAAATGGATAGCCGAAAAAAAGAAGATCCGAGTAAATAAAAGTATTAAAAATGATGAAGTGCTAGAAAATAAACGGAAGGTAAAAGTCATATACCAAAGAGTGTACCGTAAAAATGTCAAATTGCTAGAGACCATAGAATTACAGAAAAAACACATAAAAAAATTACAAAAACAGCTTAACCGATACAAAGCAAAGTGTGAACGTTTGACCCAGAGTATCACTGCACTCGAAGTGCAACAAAACCAAAGTAGTAAACCAATCCAACACGAACTAACGCCACGAACAAAAGCTGATTTATATGTGCAAGAAAATTTTTCAAATATACCTGATGAAGAGAAACAAAAAGTTAAGAAACAAGTTTTTGAACATAATGTTTTGGTTCATTCGCTAACACAAAAATATAATAACGGCTCAAATAACGAAAAAAACGTCCTAAAAAGTGTCGTCGAAACCGACGTAGTAAAAAAATATAAATTAAAAAGTAAAATGGCGAGTTATTTTGGACTAAAAGGAAAAATACGGCGTTACCATGATGGCATTAAAAAAAAAAGAGCTACTTTATTGAACAAGTTAAAAAAATTCTACGAGAGAGATGATATAAGTAGGGCGACAGCGGGCAAGAAAGAAGTGAAAACATTTAAAAAAGAAAAGCGACAAAGAAGATACTTACTCCACCCTTTGAGATATTTATATAAAATATATAAATCGGAAAATGGACAACTTTCGTTTTCCACTTTTAAAAAGTACAGACCCTTTTATATTTTGCCACCAAAATTGAGTAATCGCGAAACGTGTGCCTGTGCTAAACACGACAATATGGCAATGAAAATCACGAAATTGAATTCTCTGGGCTTGACAGAAATTAAGCACACAGAGGATCTGCTAGCTAAAATCATGTGTGATGTGAAGTCTAAAGATTGCGCCTACAATGACTGTGTTACATGTAACAATAAATCGATTGAATTAAAGAATTGCGATATTAATTTAAATGATAATGTTTCTTGGCATGAATGGACTCTTCAAAGTTTAGAATATACAAATAAGGAGTCGAAAAAAATAAAGACGAAGAGAATGATTAGAAAAGAAAGTACAGGGTCTCTGACTGTTTTAATACAAAAATTCAGAGAAGAACTAATCAAATTTAAAAAGCATTGTTACAATATTTCACATCAATACGGAATGTATCGAAAATGCTTGGAGGCCTTGGGTGACAACTCAGTTCTTGTTCACATTGACTTCTCGGAGAATTATGGATGCAAGCTTTCAACTGAAATACAGGCAATGCATTTCGGTGCCTCAAAAGTGCAAGTGTCGTTGCATACTGGTTTATTATATTCCAAAGGAAAAGAACCGATTTCATTCTGTACGATTTCTCCGTGCAATAATCACGGGCCAGAGGCCATATGGGCTCATTTGGAGCCTATCCTAAAACTAATCAAGCAAGAGTTTCCAGATGTTACTACATTTTTTCTCTGATGGGCCGACGTCTCAATATAGACAAAAAAAAAATTTTTACTTGTTTGAGCAAATTACAAAAGAATTTGGATTCCCACATTCCACATGGAACTTTTTTGAGGCAGCCCACGGTAAAGGGGCTGCAGACGGCATAGGCGGTGCCATAAAGAGAAATTTAGACGCAAAAGTGGCTTACGGTGAAAACATACCTGATGCGGAAATGGCCTTCAAATTGCTCAGTCAGTCTGATACTAAAATAAAAGTATTTTATATTTCTGTAGCTGCCGTCAATTCTAAAACTAGTGCCAAAGAAAAGTCTATTGAACTTACGCCAATACCTGGGACAATAAATTTACACCAGATTAGAAACACAACAATGAAAAATATCATAGCATATCGCGATTTAAGTTGCTTCTGCGAATCTGATTGCCTGAAGGGGTACTGCCAATGTTTAGGTGTGAAGAATCATAACCTAAAAGGAAAACAAAAAGCATTAAAAAGAAAAGTACCTGATTCAGATTCTGCTGAAGGAAAGAAAAAAGTAAAAGTGAATAACAAAAGCTTAGAAGAAGAAAGCTACTGTGAGTCTGATTTCTCTGTATGTGATACCTCGGATGATGAGACATATGAACAGTGGAAAGAAGATAATGTTACTGAGCTTAACAGAAATTTAAATGAAACTGCCTCTGCCCTACCATTATTGAAACCTACAAAAAAGACGGAGGGTTCATATGTAATATTTAAGTATGACGATGACTTATTTCCCGGTATTATTGAATCTGTATGTGCAGAAGGTGCTTTAATAAGTGCAATGAAAAAGTCTCTGAAGTCGTGGAAATGGCCGAAAAACAAAGATGAATTGCTATATTCTTGGGACGATATATTAGGCTCTATAGAACCACCAAAACTTGTATCAAAAAGAGGATTATTTTCGGTACCTGAATTAGATTTTTAAAAAATGAGTAACTTTTTTTTTATTAATAAATATGATTGAGTTGTGTTATGAGTTTTATTTAATTACCTGAAGATTTACACAAAGAATTGAACATTCAATACAAAATGTTAAGCAATGTGGTCTAAGCTTTATAATGTTCAGTTGTGTTACCCCATGTCTGTTGTGTTATCTTGAAGAGGGTGTGTTACCATTTCGGTTGTGTTATGGTACAGTCATAGACGGCCTTACCCTTACCGCTTCAGCGGTAATCGTGTGCTCTCTTGCTCGCACTCAAGGGCTTGTACATTGGCGCAAGCAGGATGGCAGGCGATGTTCATTACCAGAATGCTTACGCGGTAGGGCTGCAGGTCGCAGATGCATCCAGGGTTCTACGCAAGCTTCTACGCAGGCCCTCATGGCAGACCTTAAAGCCCTCATGTCCTGTGAAGATTTGAGCCTCAGTAAACAAATAACTAACAATCCTAATATAAAAACGAGCGAAAAACGATCCCAATGAAAGAATGAACATATTGTGATCCCACTCCACCATTATGTCTAAGTGCCGTGAGAATGAGATGGCAACGGAGATATCTGCTCTTTCCTTTATTGAAATGTGTTATACTTATGAAGATACCCTTGTGTAGATATGGTGGTGCAGACGGTGAGTGAGTCCGAATACTTCGTAAACTTGTGGAGACCCTAATAGAAAGAGACCAATTTCTACTCCGGACCTTTCGGTTGGCTCGTTTTTATGAAAAAGTACTCGATCCAGCAGTGCAAGCACCGATCTTCCGATCGATATATTTAACGAATTTTCATATCAAATTTGACATAAAGTTTCGATAAAACGTAATCGGTAGCACGGAATGTATTTTATCGACTTCGATATAAATTCGATAAATCTTAACGATCATGTCGTTCTATGTCGACTAAACCACGCATGGATCTAATTTTTGACATTTGTCATCGGTTTAATCTTGTCAAACTTATCGAATTTTATCGGGTTTCCATAGTTGCTCGATAACCAATAATATTAAAATATTTTCAAACTGGATTTTGGCTATATTTTAATATTGTAAGCCGAAAAATGGAAGCGTCGAGATGTCTTGAGAATCAATAAATTCAAAATCTCACGAGCAGTTACATCAAGATCCCTAGCACTGCAGGGGACAGGAGAGAAGTTGCTGGTGGTCAAATCCATACAGTAGTTTTTCCATGAAGAAATGAAAAAGTATTAAACACCTATTCCAAGTTTCATGTGTTTACTATCATATATCAACTAAGCACTACATCTAATATAATAATATGGTTGATAAAATATTTACAACTGAATAATTAGGTAACGAGCTATGGAGAGAGCAGTTTCAAAGTAACATAGGATAGTAGCAAAAAACCGCCATCAATTGAAATAAAGCAGTAGTAACTTCAAGGGTACCTACCACACTTGTTACATAACATAACATAAGTAATATTTATATGCCTGTCTGCACCTAAGTTTGACAGCTCTTATAATTTTTTTTATGAGAATGAATGAAGAACGTGCTAGTCGTTCACCTGAAGTAAGCGACACGGCCGCCCATAACAGTTGCAGTGTCACTCGGAACTTTTAAATAATAAAGTTTTGCGTGAAACTGCACAGGGGGTCTAGCAAAGATACCAACCACTAACGCTAACGCCTCACGCTAACTCCAAAATGTATTGAAATGACATTCGCTGCGGAATAGTTAGCGATTTCCGAAATGTCATCCTAGTACATTTTGGAGTTAGCGTGAGGCGTTAGCGTTAGTGGTTGGTATCTTTGCTAGACCCCCAGGCCACGTCATCCTAAGACATCACACAGTCTAGTAATCAGATTACTACGCTGTGTAATCATTAGTCTTATTTGGTCTTATTTGGATTTCATTAGCTATAATGCCCTTCTAACCGGAACACAGTAGTGCTTGCATTTATCTCTCCAAATGCGTTGCGGTAGGTACGTCATAGCGGGATAAGTGCAAACTTAGGATCTCTTGAACTTTAGAACAGGTGGGCATTAGTATTTTAGGAGTTATTGCACACCTAGTGTCCAAGCAAAACTTTAATGTTTATGAAGGGCTTCTACAGCTACAGCTTTGTGTCTGTTAGAGAGTAGAGGGTAGGTAGCTCCTGTGAGTAGAGTCTGCGCCACACTTAATGGCAGCTGTATGAAGTCGGCGCAAAACGCTGCGCAGTAGCATATTTAAGATGTGCGCAGGAAGACGTAAGTTGTGTGCGCAACGTGCGGGGGGGAAGGGGGGGGGCTTGCAGCGCAACCGCCTAAACGTTTGGGGCAGACTCTACCTATGGTTTATGTATTATTATAGATTTCCACCACGGGTTAAGCCGCCAGGCGCAGGTAGTTTTAATTCAAGACGTGTCAGGTGAACTTTTTTTCATCCAACAATGTATTGTTGCACGCCGACGCCGACGCTGTACCGGTTGAATATTTGTTAGTTAACAAAAACTTTAAAACTTCGGTTACTCAGACTAAAAAC
This sequence comes from Ennomos erosarius, assembly GCA_963580505.1. Lineage (NCBI taxonomy): Eukaryota > Metazoa > Arthropoda > Insecta > Lepidoptera > Geometridae > Ennomos > Ennomos erosarius. The sequence goes on along the minus strand of OY756977.1, from coordinate 10,164,158 downwards.
CGAGCGAGCAAAGTCCTTGCCACATTACTACGTACAGAATAGATAATATAGTTTCAAGTTTGCTACAGTACCTACTATATATATCTATTCTGTGACTTTACTAGCAAAGTTTGCCTACACATAGGTAATACATATTATACCATATTATTCAGTCAAAAATATTATAATTTCTTCATTCATAACTTGATGTATTTTTTCTTGACTCTGCTCCTTTCTTCATTTATCCGATTTGATCGGGCTGTAGGGACACATTTGTTTATAATATTGACGACGCCGGCGCCGACCTATATAAAGGGCGCGAGATGTAATTTAGGCAGTCGTCTCTCCACCACCACTGCCTCATGTCATTGTTTATATTATATAGATCATTTCTTAACACTGGTGACCCCGACGTGATTTGAACACGCAACCTTCTGATACTTTTCATATGGTATGCTGGTATTGCTCGTACTGACAGAACTGGGGGTCTAGCAAAGATACCAACCACTAACGCTATCGCCAAACGCTAACTCCAAAATGTACTGGGGGTCTAGCAAAGATACCAACCACTATCGCTAACGCCTCACGCTAACTCCAAAAATGTATCGAAATGACATTCGCTACGGAAAAGTTAGCGATTTCCGAAATGTTATTTCAGTACATTTTGGAGTTAGCGTTAGCGGTTGGTATCTTTGCTAGTCCCCCTGATTCTAAGTTGATGAGTATAGTAGATTTTTTTTCTCTAATCTGTGGCTAGACCCGAGAATCGAAATTCGCCGCAGGCTGCTAATGTAGCTACATCACAGTTCAAACATAACATAGAAGTCTGATGGCAAAGCTAACCCTGCAGTAGAATATTTAGGAACGGGGGTTCTTAAATATTCCACTGCAAAGTACCTTAATTTATAAATAAAACGGTAATTTCATAGTTAAATTATATTAATAAAACTAATTATTAATAAAAAACACGTGCTCGTTTATGTATATTCAAGAAGTGAATATAGACTAGAATTTCGAACATGTGTTTGGTCAGTTGTAGTTTGTACACAATACATGTTGTCTTGTATAAAACAGGGCCAGAGCATATACAATAACAATAAGTAATAAAATGAGAGAAACTAAATCAACACAAACGTATATTTTAGGCAAAATTCTCAAAATTGATTTGTACAGGAAAAACCTGAATCACAAACGGGACTTAACCCGCTTTAAAAATAAAAACTTAAACAGTCTCCAAATTCAAGAAACAAGCTAATTAATACTAAAAGAACATTATAATCAACTTTACATTAACTTATCTATTATTTTAATCACTATCGGGAACGACATTCAAGTAAGAATAATAAACTAATTGAGATCGACAAAGTTATTTGTTATACAAGGGGGTGCAAAGTTGGTTTTTGGCGCGAGTACTTGAATTGAAACCTGAGCAAGCGAAGGACTCTAGGATTGAAATGAAGAATCCTAAGCGTAGCGAAGGTTTCAAAGGTACGAGACGCAAAAAACTTTGCAACACAACTTTTCACCTCATTACAGCAAGGAAAAACTAAGAAAAACAGCTTCAGCGTAAGTCTTTGCTTATTTCATTTAGTTATGGGTGGCCGTAACACTTAACATCAGGTAAACGACTAACTCGTCAATTAATTAATAATTAAACCATTGAACTGCTTGACACTGGCTAAATACACTGTGTGTGTGAAGCACAGACATCAAATTGTATACAGTAAGATAGTATTAGATGTCTGTGGTGTGGAGCCATTATGAGAACATAAATAAAATAGGCTATTTGACTCATATATAAATAAATATGTAAAAAAAAGACAGAGGACTTGTACGTTGTTTTATATTATTACTCTGTGCTTTTGATGTCTCCTACATATTTACTTACATAATGAAAGTAATCGTTACCTGACTAGAATGTAGATATCTTATTATTTAGACTAATACTAATGTTAAAACCTTAAACCTAAACCTTACATACATATATAAGCCTTACATAAAAAAATCAACCAATCAAGTGGCCTACCACTTGCAACTTGGCCATAGCGAAGTCAGCGAGCGCTGATTCTGGCTTGGCTGTGTGAAGCTTGACGTTAGCTGACCATAACGGTTACTTCGCACAGTAAATACTATTATATAGTATTTTAATATTGGCACAGTTTAGTTAGTTAATCAGTTCGCTCGCGGAGAAAGATTAGGGCGCGTGTAGGTACCGTAGTGGTACGGTCCCACCTTGCACGGTGCGGAAATTTCTTTTGGTACTTTTTTACCAGTTGTTTTCGTGAATGGTTGTATAACGTTTAACCGACTATTATTATCAGGTTAATTTATGACCTAGGTATCTTAATTAAAACCTTGTCGTGTATCTTTGACTGAATCTTGGTTGTGTGATTCGGCTTGTGGTCGCGTTGGTTATTTTGACGATAACCAATAAAAATCGAACAACTAAAAGGAGGAATCAGCCTTTTACATAAAAATACTGATAAAATTAATGTATGTAAGTAGGCCAGATACCTAGTTGCCTACTTACCTTTCATATAAGGATACGATTGTGAAACCTATAAATAATCAGACATTGTTCATCACTATAAATCTTATTAGGCAGTCCTAACCCTTGTAATGTTCAGTTTGTACTAGTTATCACACCCAATATAGTGCATTGATCATACTCAAAAATTAAACCGTGAGGTGTCGCGTAATCTGAGTAAATATGGTATTTATAAGGATACGAGCGGTTGTGATAGTTTCACGCGCCTACTGATTTATTTCTGAGTCTGATGGATACCCTGCCTAGACTGATGAAGATAATTGTGTGATGACTGGTACCTAATACTAATATAATCAAAATAATTGGTATCAATAAATCACATTTCAAGACTTGCTTGTCTGTCTGTTTGTTTGAGAATGGGGGAAACTATACGAAAGAGGGGAGATTAGGTAAAGGTTGGTGGTCTCAATCGTGATTTTAACTTCTTAATGATAGAGTTTATCACATCGTTAGTAACGAGAGCAACGCAGTACACATTAAGCGCTTGCTCTGCCCGGGACGTAGCAAGCTCCAGCAAATAAACACCGTGCATCGCGCATACGCCGGTTTGCCCTTCTGTTACACCAACAACCTGGAAAGAACAGTTTATTTTTCACCTCAGCAGCTCGACCAGGCACTTTTTTCTGCGAGAAAACAGTGTGCAAAAGCGCATTTTTCCCACTGAGTAAAACAAAGTGATCGTTTAATATTATTACTTTGCGGTTAGTGTATTTAGCAAGCTTTGGGTTACTTTAAGATTTAAGGCATAATCATTATAGAGCTTGGGGTCTTTGAAGAAAATCCGACAATGGCGGTTGTGAATTTTGAATTTATTTTTTAAAACTAGTGTATCTTGAACTTTAATGTGTAATAAGGGTGGATTATTATCCGTTGAGTATTCGCGAACGTGCACGAGTGTTGGCAAATGGTTTCAAGATCATAAAACCATGCATTGTCGTTTTTGCTTCAAAGGCCTTTTTATTCAGTAAAATATCCTCCATTTTACTGTTGGCGTTTTGACTGACAAAATATGACTTTGACTTGACATAACCGAACAAATTTTACTCACTTGACATTGGCGGAATTATTGCAAAAAAGCGATAGAAAGCCATTAATTAGGTCTTTGAAGAAAATCCGACAATGGCGGTTGTGAATTTTGAATTTATTTTTCAAAACTAGTGTATCTTGAGCTTTAATGTGTAATAAGGGTGGATTATTATCCGTTAAGTGTTCGTGAATGTGCACGAGTGTTGGCAAATGGTTTCAAGATCATAAAACCATGCATTTTCGTTTTTGCTTCAACGGCCTTTTTTAGAGCCTTCAGTAAAATTTCCACCATTTTACTGTTGGCGTTTTGACTGACAAAATATGACTTTGACTTGACATTACCGTACAAATTGTACTCACTTGACATTGGCAGAATTATTGCAAAACAGCGATAGAAAGCCATTAAAGAAGAAGAAGAAGAAGCCATTAAAGAAGAAGAAGAAGAAGAATTATAGAGCTTTGGAACGAACATGAAAATCTTTTTTAAAATATTTTTTTTCTTAGATGTACTACTGGCGGGAAAATGTTTCGGTGCTTAGTATTATATGATCTATCTGTGGTAATTTAACGTTATGTAGGCAAATAATTAACCAAAGGCACGAGATGCTCTCGAGTAGCACATACAACTTTTCACCTCAGCATCAGCAGTGAGAACATAAATAAATAAATAAATTTTTCATAGAATACTTTTTGTAGCCTATACTTTTTTCCTATCGATTGGCACCAGTTTCATCAATGGCTATCATGATTTTTTCAAAATGGCGGACTTTCGGACAGGCTAAAAAGGTTACTGCTCTTTAAAGGTCCACAGCTCTAGTTACGACAAAAAAGGGGTTAAATAAATAAATATGTGTGGACATTTCACACAGCGCAATCTAGCCCCAAAATAAGCATAGCTTGTACTATGGGAGCTAGATAACTGATACAATACTTATATACTTTTTTGTTTGTAAATACATACATAGAATACAATATAAAACCCAGACGCAGAAAAAAACATCTATGTTCATCACACAAAATGTTTGTCCCGGGTAAGAATCGAACCCACAACCCTCAGTTCAGAAGGCAGGGATACTACCAACTGAGCTATCGGTTAGGATTCAACACTTTGTTTGCCCTACCCTTCGCATAAAAGCGACTATTTTCGTATTAACTTATGGTACATTTTAATTATATATACGAAAATATTCACTCAATTGTAGGATGTATTAACTACACGACAAAATATATTATACTGTTAAATAATCTGATATCACAATGATTGTGCATTGTGTGTTGGCATAGATTGCAATAATACTGACCCTGGAGAGATGTAGGGTGCAACGGCAGTAAGCGCACTCGCCGGTTGGCTGTATTTGCCACGAGGAAGGAGTCGAACGGTTATTCTGCTCGCGGAAATCCTGCATCAAAACAGACTAAATTACGCTAGTTTATAATCTGAAGTAATTATTAATATAACTGTAAGTATTCGCTATGTTATAACATGTTAGAATGCAACACAACAGCTCTTGTTTTTCTCTAGAAATCCTGGAATAGTTATTTATGATATTAGGGCGGTCAGTTGGTTTTTACAAACGAGTACAAAAATGTACATGGCTTACCATAGTCACGTGTTTGTAAAAACCAATTTCCGCACGTGTATCATACCATGTTTTACAACACATTTTCGGGAAAACAATAAATGTTAACGTGGTTAAACGTTTATTAGGGGGAAAGTCGCATCAAATCGTTCTTATTTTAAAGTGGGCTAAAAAGTGCGCGTGGTGAAAGCTAGAACTACATCTATAGTTTCATTTTAGTATTAAAGTGACACAAACGTATTGAGCAAAACTTAGAGTAGACTAACGCATAAAGGGATCATCAAAACGATATTTAATATATTTCGTACTGCTCACACGTTTTTTTTATTTAGGAGAACGAATGACTTGACAAGGCGTTCACCAGATGTTAAGCGACACGGCCGCCTATAGCGTATCGCTACGTCAGTGGTGAAGGAAAGAAACAAACATATAGTAATGAGCTACGCTTGCGATAGAGGCACCGTACCATTTTTCGACTCGAGTCAACTGTTATTTCTATAGTTTGTGAGTTGGAAACCAAAGAACACAGTTACCTACGGCAAAGACCATTAATAAGTTTAGTATAAGACGCGCAATACCCTTACAGTAAATCGTGTTAAACGGTTTGAAACCGGGTTTCTCGTATATACTATGTTTAAATTGAACTCATTCCAACTTAAAAACACTGAATGCTCATTGGTTGCCTATTGACCATCGGCTCTCTTCTACTAATGAGCGTATAGATTGTTTTTTTTTATAAATTAAAAGCATCTTTAGTTGTATGTATATTGTGGAATTTTATTCACATGACAAGTATAACATTATTTACATATTATGACAGACTTAGAAAATTAGTCTATGCTTGATGAAGGAGTTTGTAGGCACTGATGTACGATGAGGTTTATTATAGGTTTGTTAACATGAATTTGACAAACGTACGAGATACCGAAACCGGGTACCTAAGACCGCATTTCCTTATGCAGGAAAACTTCTGTAGCAAGTGTCGGACTCTCGGTAAGACAGCAGTGCTTGCGTAGCAAGTGCAGTCGCGAAAGATGGTCAGGCGTGTCCTGCGAGTAGGTGCGATAGCAACAAATTGAAAGTGTAAACATGTTCACATAAACTCGCGACAGATCTTGCTGCTTATCGGTCTAGTTTCGTACATCTTGCAGCTTGTATAACAATAGCCTGTTAAACGTGAACTAAGTAATACTGTGCTGTTAAAATAATAAACAAACTTAGTAGTAATGCACCCCGCATTACTACTAAGTTTGTGTATTATTTTGACTTTTATAATTTGTGATGTAGCTGTTTACTATTCCTAATAAATAAATATAATAATAAATACCGTTTAAAAATATGAGATAATACTTACGCCGGGTAGCAGTGTATCTACGTTGCGGTTGGTCAGTTGATGCCGGTAGGAGAGCTCTGACTGTAGCACAGTGATGAGAACCGTTTGGACGCGCTGCAGTAGCAGATAAGGCGTGTTCTTATCTGTCGCTATCGCGATCAGGAGCCTGTCCAACGAGAACAGGCTCGGCTCGCAGCTGGTACGCAGATTCTGCAAAAAAAAAAGATCCGTTGAGTTAACCTATACAGTCAGTCACGAGTTTAATATATGATAAATAAGATAAAACCTTTGGAATAAATGGTTTTAATCAACAAAATAAAAGCAATATTTATGCAAGAATAAAAACCACATTGACACGTAGTCTGTCAATCAAACGATGAATGAATGAATGAATGAATGAATGAATGAATGAAATTAGTTTATTTGCAACAACAACAATTAGGCACATAGTAAGCATACATATTGGCTATTTGCAAATAGCGATAGGTATTACTTTTAAACTGTAGAAACTAAGAAGTTTCTATATCGCCACCACACAATATATTTCTAGTTTTTCTGGGTAATCAATCATCCACCTTCGACCTCATCGTCACTTACCAACAGGTGAGATGTAGTCAAATACAAGCCCATCGAAAGTATTTTTTAAAAGGTGGAATCACACGGCATTTGTCGCCTTAATTTCATACTGAGGAGTGCATTAATAAAAAAAGCCTATTTAAAGTTATGTGACAGGTACCTACTGGCGGTAAATAATGCAGATCGAGCTAAAAAGGAGATAATGAAAAGATGGTGAACTAACCAGGAAGATGCTCTCGACATTTTTGAGCCATGTGCTTGGTGCAAAATAGACCCCCTCGGCCACAGTGAACCCCGTGTCAATGCAGGCGCAGTACGTGTTAGGGTAAACTATCACGTATTCGCCAGCGTGTTGAACGTATCGTTGGACTTTGACGCCGTACTGGGCCAACATCATCGGTGGTATCATAATGACATCGCAAGCGAGCCATATCTCTTTCTTTTGCACTGCGGAGGGACATATTGCCTCCACAGCAGTGCGGAATGCTTCCACCTGGTCTGCTGATACAGAATACCTGAAAATGTGAAACAAGTACGTACTATACAATACAATACAATACAAAAACTCTTTATTGTATACCACAGAAACAATCAATGATACATAACAGCTTATAGTAGGTATTACAATCGGCGGCCTTATCACTAAAAGCGATCTCTTCCAGGCAACCTTTGGATGGACAGTATTGGTTGAAGTAGGAGTGAACGGTGGTGTACAATAAGAACCTATACATTAATTAAGTTTTTATTAAGTATGTTTGAGACAAACTTAATATTAAAATAAGTATTAATATAAATTAATGACACAAACAAAGAAAAACAACAGTAATAATAATATTTCCTTTATAATACTATTTATCATCCACAAACTACATATTATAACTACTAATTATACATAATTATATATAAATAATAAATAAATAAATAAAAAAAAATAAAAACACCTATTAAACATAAAATAAATATAAATAAATATACATAGCAGTATTAGATGGAAGACAGATAATGGAGCTTTACCATCCGATTAAAAATTGGTAAGGATTTTGCGCGTCTTACTTCTTCTGGCAGCGCATTCCAAAGTCGGACAGCTTCTACAGTGAACGGCTTATCATAAAAACTAGTGGTGTGGACAGGCATCCGAAGTTGCAGGGTTTCAGAGGAGCGGAAGTATCGGGATTGGGTGAGGTACAAGAACTTAAAGCGTTCTTTTAGGTAGATAGGAGTGGAAGGATTGAAAAGTATATTATATAAGAGAGAGAGAGAATGCGAGTATTCCGGCGACAGCGAATAGGTAACCATAGCAGCTTTTTTCGGAATTCAGAGATGTGGTCATATTTGCGGAGGCCATATATGAACCTTATGCATTAATTTTGTAAGCGTTCAAGCTTATTAAGCTGCTCTTCAGTTAAATCTAGGTATGCGGCGTCAGCGTAGTCTAAGATAGCAAGTAAAAGAGATTGTGCAAGCGAAATTTTGGTGGTAGTAGGTAGAAATTTACGCAGTCTATACTATAACACCGATACTTTTAACGAGACCAAACCCATTCTATGCATTAATAGAATAACTTGTCAAAAGCGTTCCGATCCATGTAGGCTTAGTAGGGTTCCATAGATACACAAATATGTAGCTTAGATCACATAATTAACATAATAAAAAGAGTTTCCTTTAAAAAAAGGGTTTACACATCAAATTATTTTTTCATGATCTTATGAGAGCTACCTATAGTTATAATAAAAAAAAGTTTATGAAACTTAAGACCTAATACTTATATAGGATAATACTTATACTCATTGTGATAAATGTCATGGACGCACGTTAATTACTTTGGAAGTTATAAGTTCTGAAAAGTATTCAGACGGGCATACAGATATAATTAACTTATTTGTAGTACTACAGAACCCTATAAAGACGGTGAAAAATACAACTGAGCAGATAAGTGCACTATCGACTAATGAGTTAATGAGCGTTCAGTGAAGGAAAACGCCGTAATGAAAAACCATTATTTTGTAGAAGAGCATTTTCTAGTGATTCAAATGAATATGTATGAGATGAAAAATAAGTTTCATATAAATAACAGAACAAAAAGCGAGAGAAACGGCAGAGGGTTATATTTGGTTTTAAACTCGACAATTGCAGTTCCTTACCAAATCTTAGGTGGTCCGTGGTGTAGGTATTCTACCCACGGCACCATGGTTGGGTCCATGTGCCAGCAACTGGTGGTGTACAGCATCCCCAGGTGGATAATAGGGGACGAAACGCCCAGCGACGGTCCCAAGTAGCTCAAGATATTCGATGAGCTATGGCTTAGCCGCTACAACATAAAAGATACTATTAATAATTTGTATAGTAACTACGTATACGTATAGCTTAGACTTTTGTAACGGTAGTATTGTAAAATTAATTGTAAAAATAAACACAAAATTTTGATGAGGTCGCATTTAAAAGACATATCTATTTAAGATCACAATAACAGTAGATGACCAATTTAATTTTCGCATAATTTTAGAATATTTTTTTTGTCTGTTACATTTCAGTGTATAAGATATGATGAGACGCACGGTATAGAGCCCTAAGGTGATTATATTTTAACGGTTGATCAATTGAAACTAAAGTGTTGGCTATGAATGGAATCACAGAGAATTGAAACAAATGACGCTTCACAACCGCGTTTTTTTTTGCTCTGTGAATGGAATGGACTAGAACACGTACGTGATTCATAATAATTGCGCCCAACGATGACATACATAGATCCTGGATCCTAACAAGGATTCCCTGTATCCAGGGACTCGGAAACTACGAGGGCCATGATCCCACAACAGAAACATGACAATATCTGTGCTTACTTAACCTTATTATGAAAAGTGTATCATATGATTTATGAATTAATAACATACTTAAATGAAATAAAAATAAAAACATCATCAGTGGAAGTCTTTTGGTTGAATACTGACCTTCAGGTTCCAAGGGTGAAAGGTCGAGAACACCGAAGGGTCATTAGTGAAGCCGCATCCAAACTCTTTGGCGTCAATGGACGCTCCATGGACACATACGTGTGATGTGGCTGTCATCACTTTGTCCCAATAGTCGGCCTCCACTTCTTCTGGAGTAGGCGTAGCATTATTGGGGAAGTGTGTTTTTTGGACTTGTTCTGCCAACTAGAAATAATATGCACTATAAAATATAGTATACTGTCTTACCATCTTAAACATGCTTAAATATATTTTCTTGAATCATACCTAAGAAACAAGAAGTAACCCTGAAACAAGTTATCTTTCAAAAAAGATCCGTTAGGAATCTACGGTATCACAGGGACACACAGTATACACGTCAAGAGGACTGTGAAATTGCTGTCGCTCTGCTATGTATGATACAAAATGAGTGAATTTACCTACATTTTATTATATAAGTACCTACGTTTCTTAATCTTAGCAGAATCTTTTGACTTTGATGTCAATCGTTTGGATAGTATTTTTTACCGTGTAGACAAGGAGTCGGAGATTTAAGGCTAGAGTGAACCATTATTTTCTAGGCAAGCTCCATCGTCGACCGCATCATCACTTACTATCAGGTGAGACCGTGGTCAAATGTATCGATGATAACAAAAAGAAATCATATATAAAAGGCATTGAAATCGGATAGCATTTAGGGGTAGAAAGGCGTTGGTGATAGACATAACCTTTTTAAAGGAGCTGTAGTTGCAAGTGCGGCCGGGCGTGACGCACTCCTCTGCCTCCGCACAGACCGCGCTCAAGTGCGAAGGGTCTCCGTCGCTAAGCGGAGTCCCCGTGCGCATGTGATCCTGTCGCCACAGAGGATTCTGCGCTCGATGCAACGCCTGCTTTTCACGCTCCAGCCAACATTTGTCGACCGCTACCATAGCGGCGTCTCGTTCCTCTGTATCACACGTTCCACAAAACCTTTATTATTTCCTTTGAAACGTATATAGAAACGGTACCAATAAAACGTAAATAAAGGTAATGCAAAAAATACCTTTTAGGTAATATAAAGCTGATGGCTTAATAATAAATTATAAAATCTATGTCAAAAGTATTACATTACCTAAAAGGTAATTCGACATCAATTTGTATAATTATATGAATCTCCTTGAGCCCCAAAACTTTTAGTTTTGGAGGGAACGTCAATATAATCCAAGTTAATATTTCTTTTTTGCAAATACGTTGCCTATTATTATTATTATGTCTTGTAGTTTTTTAAACCAATTTTGTATTTAGCAGTTTGTATAAAAATTGTCTTAAATAGCAAAGCGACCCAATATTTTCTTATTTTGAATATAACATAATGCGAATGATTTTATAAAATTTTATGTTTATTTGGAATTATTCAAGGAAGTGTACCTATCTACTATGGCCTACTATTTATTTATTTACTGTCTTATGCAGTTCAATGTTCCGCGTAATGTTATGGTCCCTAGCGGTAAGACCATTAGAGGTTGGGTTCGTGTAATAGAAGCATTTCCACATCGCCTCCACACTTTATAAGAGCTGACCCCACAGAGCAAAAAAAAAAAAAACGCTTCCGCTCTAGGAAGTATAATATATAGATAAATAAAAGATAATGTTTAAGAAAACATTGTCTGAATATTCATTGTCATTATTGCATAATTGTACCAGCTGATGACGCGGCCTACGGTGCTGAATGTTTGTGAACCAGCCTTATATACAGGTTGATTGGTTCGTAGACCGTATCCTTTTAATGTGTGCGTAAATAGGTATGATAGCCCAAGCTATCTTTTAAGTGTAACATTAGTTCAGCGATTTTTTTTATTAGTATTTTTTAATATTTTGTGAAAAGTAAATATATTATCAATTATTTCCGTCTGGCTCTACGACTGTCCCCCACGCGGTGGCAGTCGGTCACACTTATATGCCTACCTACCCCTACATATAAAAAGGGCAGACGGGAATATGTTATTACCATCTGCCACTAGATAGTAAGCGCACAGTTATTAGTGGCGCTCACCGGCCGCTACCGCGGCACGCTTCGTTACGCTTCGCTTCGCTCGCTCAGTTCGTGCGTAGTGTGGTCACTGTTTACGTAACGTCCTCCTCGCTTTGCTCGTCGTCGCGCCTGTATATATGTAACTTTGCCCTAGCTTTACCGTTTAAATTGATGCTGGCGGCAGACGGTAATATATTCCGGATAACTATGGTCAACCAGCCCCGCAGGGGCCGATAGCCGTAAGTGAGACCGTCTACCACTGCCTGGGGAATGTTCGCGGGAACTATCCAAAAAATCCCGTGTTCGAACTTAAACCGCTGAATTCTGAAAGTACTGGTATAACTTGATGCGATTTAGATTTGAATTACATAAAAGGAACCTCAATGACTACTGACATTTAAATTTAGGGCCTTACTTATTATAAACGCTGCTTAAAGTTAGTCAGTGTTTAAAATGTTCCATCTCATTTTCCCGCGGGACATTTCAAATCCGTCAAAGTTGACAGAAGATTTTAAGCATTGACTAACTTTCAGCATCTATAAATAAGACCCTTAATTGTCAGTAGTCATTGAGGTATCTGTAGCATAAAACCCGTACTTTCAGAATTAAGCGATCAAAGGTCGAAACGGGGACTTTTATTTTCAATTCTCACATAATTTTAAAATAAACTAAAATTATTAAAAAAAATGCTGTACTAAGGTTACACTGAAAAGATAGCCCAACTTTTGCTACGCACACCCTGAAAGTATACGGTCGACGGTCTACGAACTAATAATCCTGTATAATATATTATTTTAAAATACTAAATACTAAATGGTTTAGAATCCAGTTCAGAAGGACACAGAAAGATACTTTTAATCGTGCTTTATATTAATACTTAGGTAGGTATATTACAGCTAATGTAAAATAAATTCGCCATAAAATTCGCATTATCTGCAAACGATTGTAGTGAGAGACAAATGTAATTTGGTCATTCGCATATAAAAACCTCTAAGTAAACGCCCGCTACTAGTAAATTATTTTACCGATAGATAAAGAGAATATAATCATTTTTTTGTTTGTTTGGTTTTGAGCTGTAGAAGCCGCAGTACGCCTGGGAGAAGCACTTGGCGTTCACGATTGGGACCGTTCATCCAGGATTGACGTTGTACGAATCGGCTTCAATCTACAATGTCCTCTGTGAATCTACATAAACAGGATGAATTTTTCAAGTGGATTCCAAAGTTCGGTTCAGAATAACACAGAAACTTGAATACTTAATATTAGTTTAAAGCATTTTAAACTAATATTAATTCATATGTTGGGCATACTATTGCGAACTGGCTGGATGGAATCGGTTTGGTGGGAGTTGTTGGGACTTTCTGTTTATAAACAGGGACTCTGTGGTTGGGACCTACCCTCTCAGCTCTTAACTCTTAGCAAATATAAAACTATTTGCTCAACTAATTGAATGAGATAAAACTGGCTTTGTTCTCGTTTAAAGAAAAATGGTGTTATAAAGTACTAAATCATTTTCTGTTGTTCCTGTCTTTTACAAATTTTAACCTTTAACAAAACCAGCATGAATGTATCCTAAATTCAACTTTATATCCCTTATTTGATTTCTTGTTTTATGTATTCATCATCATCATCATTAACAGCCTGAAGACGATAACTGCTGAACATAGGCGGAGCGCCACTTAGAGCGGCTGCTCGCCTCCTGCTTCCATCGGCTCCCCGCGACTTTCACCAGGTCGTCGGTCCACCTAGTGGGGGGCCGGCCTACGCTGCGTCTTCCAGTTCGTGGTCGCCACTCGAGAACCTTTCTTCCCCATCGGTTGTCAGTTCTACGAGCGATGTGGCCTGCCCATTGCCATTTCAACTTGCGAATCCTAAGAGCTATATCGGTCACTTTAGTTCTCCTGCGGATCTCCTCATTACGGATCTTATCTCGCAGGGAAACACCGAGCATTGCTCTCTCCATAGCCCGTTGTTTTATGTATTGTATCTTATATTGTATTGTGTCCGTGTATTGAAAAATATCCCTGTAACTTCGGGTAGGTCACGTCATGTCCGACTATATGGCAATAGTACATTATGTTATAAGTGTGGGAAGATGATCGTTACGTGACCGAGAAAAAAGCCAAATTTGTTAACCTCAGGCGAGCGCGCATAATACAGCGGAGAGTGTAATGATCAATCTACACGAATGTCATACGAAGTTTTAAATCACAGTATGCGAGGAAAAAACAGACTTGAATTACTAAAAAAAAACGTGTAGTTTCTTATTCTCATGCGCCTAGTGAACATAGTAGTAACTCAGGGTTATAAGATGAGCAAATCACAGATTAGAGAAAAATAGTTTTGTTTTAGTGGTGCAAACAATATCGATGCAGCCATAATAAATAAAGAAATATCTAGAAGAAATATAATAAACCGAATAACAATGTATTCAGAAAATAACTTACTGTGAATAATTCATAAAATTGAATGTATACTAAGGAGGTACCAGTCAGATTTATTTTTTCTCTAATCTGTGATATTAGTTTTTAAAATATTCTAACACCCCTATTCTGAACGCATCAAAAACGTTTCGAAACGAAATCTTCACACTCCGTCTCTTTCATTCTAAATGTAGATGAAGGAAACGGATAGCGTAAGTTTTGAATCGAAACGTTGTCGATGGATTGAGAATAAGGGTACAGGTCTATGGGTATTTTTTTTCTCTCTAATCTGTGTCTATGGTTAATACTGAATCTGTATAAACCGGGTAAATTAAAAATTATTTTTCTGTATAGGTTTACTTGAAGCGAGATACACACTTAACTGAATCGTGTTATCATCATAAACCACTAGTGGTATAATGAAAACTAAAGCACACGTTGGAAATTTCTTGGATTATGATTCTAAAAGCGGTAGGATAAGAGCCAATTTACGAGCAATTGTGATGAAAAATTTTATTTCAACAAAAGTACCATGTTTGAAAAAATCCAATTTATAAATTTATTTCAAAAACATTGTGTTTGCCCATTGTATTTCATGCCATTTCTACAAATGATGACTTTTACACTTTGTTTATTTTTTAATTTACTCATGGACATGTAAGCCATAAAAAGCAGTGTTTTATTTCTCTTAAAATATTAAGGAAAAATCATGAAAAATTTACACAAACTAATTTCAAATGGCTGACTTTGATAGATAGCCTGTGGTGGAAAAAAAATCTGATTGTGCCAATTAGCTTAAAAAGTTGCTTAGTTACTGGCAATTTTTAAATGATATAATTTTTTAATTTTCCCTTTTCAATTATTTTTTTATTGTAATTCTAATGCACGCAGGTCGGTAATTCAGATTAAACTAAATAAAAGTCTATCGAATTGAAGCTACCATGCAGGTCTTTTTTCATTGTTTGGGACATTTGATTGAACAATCAACCCATAGTAAAGATATATATTTGACATGAATTTAGGCTTGAAATTACTACCTGAAAGCCAGCGCAGCGCATTAACTTAAAGGAAATGGATAGTTCGGATACAATGGTGGAGAAAGAGACAGGGAGCTGTTTATACATTCACTAGCTGGCATTGGAATAGCTAACAAGCTTTAGTGCCCTAAGTCTTACTTGGCACTGCTTGGTTGTGACGCGCTTTCCTTGCTTACTTGTTTATTTGGTGCCTTTTAACGTTTTTTGCTCTTAAACTGAACTTGTTTTTCTTGTTTTGTACGACTTGGCTTTTTAATGGACATCTTAGCCTTCGAGTTTGGAAAATTTTGCCATATAGTCGGACATGACTTGACCTACCCGCAGTTACAGGGATATCCTTCAATACACGGACACCCTGTATATATTTTGTAAAAGTTCTTATATTTTTAAGCTACATTGTTTTACTTTTTTGAATTGCGCCACCACCCAATTAGTACCAAAATAGTTCCACATGTATTAAACAGTTTTATTATAGACTTTAGTAGGTACAATAGATAATTATATAGTTCTTACCGCAAGTCAATGTATTGTAATTCAGAAGATATTTGAGATAAATATTTTCCAACTTTGTCCCGGCTTTTCCTCGGTAAACAATTTTCATTATTTTGGCTACAGTTTCCCACTTTTCTTTGTTATTCTGGAAAGCCTCTATGCCGTTTTCGTCCTGGACGGTATGAAATAGTTTAACTAGATCCACCTCCAATCCTTCAAACTGAAAATATACAACAAGGGTTGAACACAATTTTGATACTTCTTTATAGTCTAGTAGACACACTTTTAAGTATATTTGTTTGAAACACTATAAAAATATATACTTTATACTACATTTGATTCAAAATACTTTCTTACGCCCACACGCCTTTTTTTTTTTTGAGGGGGGAAATGCCCTCGCACTTCCCTGCCAACACGGGGGTGATGGCAGGGGGTATGTGGGACTCGAACCCACTAAAACCCCCCCGTGATTTGTCCGCCGCCGGGACGGGGCGAGATAGGGTCGCGCTGGCATTCACTATCACGCCCCAGCGGTAGGCCCTTCCGGGCCTCTGCGCCAGTGGGTGGGTAACCTTCCACCTCAGTTACCCACCAGACGTGTGGGGCCGTGTAAGGGCAGCGGAGAGTCCCCCGACTCTCCGCCGCCGGCCCCACTACGGAGGACGAAGAAGGCGCCTAAAGCGCCTCCTCCGTCCCCCTCTCCGTCTGCGCCGGAGGGGGTCAGAGTTAGCATCGTCCTCCCTGACCCGCTCCGCAGCCTCCTTTTGCGACATCACCACCTCGCAAAAGGAGACCGTTGCCTGCCACGCTCTCTCGCTGTCGAGCATGGCGTTCACCACGCTCGGCAACGAGATATCCCGGCCAACGACCGCTGAAAGTGTGCGCCGCTCAGACTCCCAAGCAGCGCACACCTCCAGCGTGTGGGGCGCCGTATCTTCCGGCGCCCCACATTCGTGGCAAGCCGGGGTCGCCTCCCGTCTCGCGATCTGGTGCAGGTACTTTCCGAAACATCCGTGTCCGGAAAGCACCTGCACCAATCGGAAGGTCAGCGACCCGAATGGCCGCCGCACCCACTCCCGGAGGACCGGGCGGATGGCCTCCACCGTCCTTTGCCCAGGCACCGGTGGCGCCAGGTCCTCCGTCCACCGCCGCAACAGGGCGGCCCGCGCCTGCCTCCGCAGGCGCCTGACCTCCTCCCACGCTGGGGGCTCTCCACGGGACCTCCTCGCTGCCACAAAGTCACCGGCCAGCATGCACGCCGCCGTCCAGGACACCGTCCGGTATCCGCGGATCGACCTCGTCGCAATGACCCGCTGCGGACGTCGCAGCAGGGCCTTGTTATTGCGACCGAGGGCGACCACCCAGACCGGTGCCCCGTACATGGCCATACTCCGGATAACTCCGGAGTATAGCCGACGGCACTTGGCGTTCGGGCCACCCACGTTGGGCAGCAGCCTCCCCAGTGCACGCCCACACGCCTGTTTTAACTCAGGTTGGCTGAATAAATAGTTGATAACGAAAATCGAAATACGGTGAAATTAGGAACAGCAGCCCTACCGTGTAAGCATTCTGGTAATGAACATCGCCTGCCATCCTGCTTACGCCAATGTACAAGCCCTTGAGTGCGAGCAAGAGAGCACACGATTACGATTGCCACCGGGCTTACGCGGTAAGGCCACAGGTAAAAACAACCACTGGATATAATAATACGTAACTTCCGTCGTCCACAACTTCACCCCGTCGTGAATTCAGTAGCCCATCTGGCTCCGGTATAGGATACCAACGTAACACAATCACACACCAACCTCGGCGGCGAGGTTAATAAAAATGGTCTCGACTTTCCATATAGGGTGCACTTGCAATGAACGTAGTCTTTTCGATCCTCTCCTACCTAGCCGAGCCTAGCACCCCGGGTGCCGTCGAGATAGTTGCCTCCCAATTTAACGGCTAGGCGCCCTATGCGAACGCCCTCCCACCCGGCGTTGCTTTAAAGAAACGAACAATAGTCTTTCGCACGGAAGATGTACGATAAAATCTGAATCTGAAGTTTTTATAATACTACTCAAAATGTCGTCTGGTAGTAGCTAGGTAATCTAAGGTAAAGGTTGTCAGTTAAGAACTTGGCCATATCTATCTATACATATAATAAAACTGTAGAGATAAAAAATCTGTAAATGCAAGATATCGAAAAAAAAAATGACACAGGTTAGCTTGAAATTTTTTGCTGATCACGTTAAGCTACTTTTTAGACATTTTGTCTGTTTGTTTGTTTGTTTGTTACGGCACAACTCCGAAAATACTGAACGGATTTTCATGCGGTTTTCACTAATAAGCTTAGAAAAACCCGGCGCACAACATAGGATATACTAAATTTTAAATATTGTAAATTTTATTTGGTGAAAATGATAAAGATTTCATTATGAAACGGAACGGGATTTTCACAAGATGGCCGCTTCAAGACTTCAAGGTAAGTTTTTTTTTCGTATATTTTGGTCCACACATAGTGTAGGTATTTAGCCAGTGTCAAAAAGTAAGTTTTGTTTTTGGCTACTAATCATAGATGAGAGAAAAAAAATGTGCTCTGTGCTACTGACGGTAATATTATGTCGGGTTTATCCGGATGCACAGATTAAAGAAAAAAAACTCTGTTACTATTATGGCGCGGCTTCATATACGCCCGAACTTTCGCTGTTGAGTTGGCGCGCAAAAACATCTGTGTTGACTCGATGTTTTTGTAGCGCCCCAACCCGGACACATAGTCAATTTGTTTGCCTGTTGCGCGACCGACGTGGGCTAAATAAAATGGAGGAAGCAGTAGCGTTATATTGCATGTCGGCGAATAAATATGTTTTACAAACTGTGAGAGTATTATTTGCGATTACAAAAATTAATTTTATTGGTTTTAATTTATAATTCCTTATCAATATGAAGTAAAACCAATTTTTTTTATTGCCTGTTTATCTGTCCCTTTGAATACAGATCACGGTTGTTATAGTGGCAACAGAAATATATCATCTGTGAAAAATTCAACTGTCTAACTATCACGATTCATGATACATCCTGGTGTCTGATGGACAGACAGACGGAGAGCGGAGGTTTATTAATAAGGATTTACCTTTTGAGTACGGAACCCCAATCATTTTTATTTCATTCTGAACAATCCCCACTGCATTAAGCAATAAGGAAGTAATTTAATGCATGTTTTTATTTATAACTTAAAAGACAAAAAACAGTAAATAACAATTGGCGTGCCTGCATTACCGCCAGCGTATCACACTTTTCGGGCTACGGCGAAATACATCGCGCGATTACTTCATGCAGTGCAGATTAGGGAAAAACAATCAAGGAAGTCATATGTATTTTTTTTTCTAATCTGTGGTATTACTAAAGAAGTTACCATTCGAAATAAGTATTTAAATTGTATTTATAGTACCTATAGCTTACCCTATAGTAGTAAGTTATTCAGTAATCTGTGCCTATAGGTACTTAATTAATTGACCCTTGCTTTTGCTACGCATTGTATAACCTTTTTTATTATGGCATTAGACAAAATTTGTATTTAGCCAATGATAGGAAGTATTTTATGAAAACTGTTTAAAAGGGTAGGTTCTTAGACTTTTTATAATCATTCATAAGGCTTCACGCGATTATCATACTTAGCCAATATTGAAGCTTACTTAGTTAACATTTTTATTCCAGTTTTTGATTTATAGGGTTTTGGCGGGAAAAATGTTCTTTATTGGCGATCTGGTCAAATGTATTATTTACATAAACTTACTACACGTTACGATTATAATTAGGTAGATAAAATTAATTTTGCGCTACTGCTAAATTCTTGATCAACCCCAAAGAAGTTTTAAAGTACCTGGGGGTCTAGCAAAGATACTAACCACTAACGCTAACGCCTCACGCTAACTCCAAAAATGTATTGAAATGACATTCGCTGCGGAAAAGTAAGCGATTTCAGAAATGTCATTTCAGTACATTTTGGAGTTAGGGTTTGGCGTTAGCGTTAGTGGTAGGTATTGTATAGTGATACCAACCACTAACGCTAACTCCAAAATGTACTACGATGACATTTTGGAAATCGCTTACTTTTCCACAGCTAATGTCATTTCAATACAGTTTTGGAGTTAGCGTTAGGCGTTAGCGTTAGTGGTTGGTATCTATGCTAGACCCCCTGTAGTACTTATAGCTACTTAAGTTATAGACCCTTACCATTGCTACGCATTTTAAAACCTTTTTTATTTTGGCATTAAAGTAAGACTGAGTGCTTGCTATTATTTGTAAGCCAATGATATGAAATATTTTATGAAAAATGTTTAAAAAGGGTATGTACTTAGATATAATAATATGTAGGTATTCATTATGGCAATTGTATCCTCGAATTAACATCAACATGGCGCGTAAAGTTCGTTTTTGACTGTTTTTGATTTGTTCTTCTTCTTCTTCTTCTTGCATGTTGATATATGTTTTTAATAGTTAAAATATTTTAGATCTGTGGGCTTTTAAAAAAACCACGGGAGCAAAAAATGATTGATTACTCGGTTACTTCAAGAAGGTTATAGTTATAGTAGGTAATTAACTATCTTTGGATGTAAGTAATAATTATGTAATGACGATTTAACCTATTTCCTCACTTTCATCACTAGGTAGGTATGTTGAAAAAGCAGTGGGAATGAGACAGCGTGGAAAATAGTGGACATAATAATAATTATAACTGTCGATTCTTTCAGGAGTGGTGGTTTAGTATTTGTAATTCCTAATTAGTATTAAGAAAATTAATTATGTACGCATCGTACAGGTAAATGCATATCTCCAGCAATTTATAAACTTATTATTGACACTGGCTAAGTGTAGGTACTCAATTCGTATGGAGCCAAACTTAAGAAGGTAAAAAAATGTGGTAAATGGTACAAAAAGCGCGCGGATAATATGTAAAACTGAGCAAAACAGCATCATCGTGTATGATTCTTCCATATTTTCTAAACTGTAAATGCCTGCTTAGGTAACTACTACCTAAACAAAACTTACTGAAACTTCTGTTAAAGACCTGAGTGAAGTGATGATGATTTCTTTTTGTTGTAATATGAAGAGGTACTTATAAAATTGTAGTTCTTTTTTAAACTTCTTTTACTGTTATAAATCTATATTAGACTCAAAATATTTAATTTTAGGTAATGGCTTAAATAGCTTCCACTCACGGCTATACTCCCGTTATACCTATACCTATGCTAACTAATACAGGTTACTGTACTCATGTACTGTGCACAGCTTCGAAAAGATTTAGTGGATTTTGTTGATTGGTACGAAATGCATGATCTATTATTAGACTATAACGTAAAAATAACATAACACAAGCGTGCGAAGCCGCGGGCAAAAGCTAGTTATATAATAAAAAGCAAGTATTCTAAATTTCATTCTGAAAAATCAGCTTATAACAAATTTTCATTGAAATTCGTTCATTAGATCCAGCGTGATGCGTGTTCAAAGGAACGGACAAACAGACAAAAAACTCAAATAAAATTTCTGTAATAAAATTAAGAAGCGTAGGCAGTAACACAGTCAAAATTAAAAAAATCAATGTGCAGATTCAGCCTAGTTACAATTTTATTATAATGTATTGAACATTGAATTGAATATACAAAATATACTTGCCAGTGGAGACCGTTGAATTTTTGGATCTTGTATGGATCTAATAGCTGTCAGTTCTCTGGTAGCGGATCCCCATCGTAGGAGCATTCGGTGTATATATTGGTTGGTCAATTTAAAATTGGTCAGGGATTCAGTATTTATATTGAAATCTAGTTTGTAAGATTGTGGTGGTTTTACTCCACATAAACTCATTCCAGGGTATTTATGTAACAATTCAAACGCGTACTTCGTCGGACACTGAAAGAAGAAATACAATTATAAAATTAATCAATCCATTTTTTTTAATAGAATTAAATGTTTATTCACAAGATAACATTAAATAATATAAAACACTCAGATACTAAACTATTACAATAAACAACTAAACTGTTTTATAAAACTAAACTACTACCAAACTAAGGGCCTTACCAAAGACTTGTAATAGGGGGAATTCTGTGGGCCTTACTTATAATCGCTTAAAGTTAGCTAATGCTTAAAACCTTCGGTCAACATTTGACTGTTTTGAAATGTCACGCGGGAAAACGAGACGGAACATTTAAAACACTGACTATCTTTAAGCAGCGTTTATAAGTCAGGCCCAAACAACTATAAAATTAACAATATCTACCTAATACAAAACTAATCTAACAAACCACTACCAAAGTGCCTAAAATACTGGCAGCACTGCCACGTTGAATAGCAATGCTCAACCCTTGGCCGAAGTAGAGGCCATCATTTTGGTTACGTGTTGCCTCGACCAGACGTTTGGACAGATCTTTGAAGATTTGGTGGGCACTCGGTCTCCAAGGCGTCTCAACTCCAAAAGGCGCAAATATATAACCGGTAATGTTACTATATTTGCGCCTTTTTAGTTGCTCAGCAGAATTCGCCGCCGCACCAGCCTTATTTTGTGTTCCAGGAAGATGTGACGGCGCGAGGGTGTCTACACACGTAGCGTCCCACACCAACAGCCGCCCCATCTTTCATGGAACCAAACATTTAATCTGGTCTTTTACCATCTCGCGTACGAGGTCATTAGGCTCCAAAATAGCCGCACAGTCGGAGCTGGTAATAGCCCGACGGATTATATCATTAAGACTAGCGTGGCGAGGAATCCTCCCGGCACTTCAGACGCAGGAAAGGCCATGGTGAACGAGCTGGTCGACAGCAGTGCCACACTGGCAGCGGTGAGGAGCAGAACAGGATGCGCCCAAGCGCAGAGATGCTGCAATTCTGAAAGATGACGAATCCGAAGAATCCGAACGAAGATGAATAAGTGTGCCAGTATTTGGCGCTGGGAGAGTCTGCAGCCACAAATCCGATTCCCACTCGGCAGCGGCTAAGAGGCGGGCACGATCTGCAAAGCTTGAGCATGTATGGACAAGTTGATTCCATGCTTGCTCGCAGAGCGGCCCACTCCAGAGCCTCTGTGAGGAGAGGGATTTGGGGACCTCTGTCTTAGGCTAACAATGCTAATACAACCACGCGTTCCTGGCCTCACCAAAAAAAGTTATTTCTGTGTTGTCTAGTGATGTGGCAAGAATTTTGTTGGTTAAATTTTGAGTACTATGTACTGAGGCCAGGAACGCTGGAAGAGAGATCGACCGGATGCCAAACCTCCCCGCTCCCACAGGAATTGAAGCCACTCTCGATCCCGTAACTTTATGTTCAAGATAGTTTCCAAACTGCTCTTTACGTTGTCTAATCTGAGGAGAAATTCACTGTGTTTCCAGAGTTGATAACATCGTAAAGTATAAGTAAATTTAGGAACAAAAAGGCGATATCGTATTATGGTAAAAGCCATGTGGGTATTAATTTTGGATAAGCGTTCCGAACATTATAAATAATTTTAAATTATTTCTTCAAAAAATTGAGGGAAAGATTTGTCGAGAATAGGAGAACCCAGTAGACGAAGTGAATGCTTATTTGTAATTTTTAAATTTGGGGCCAAACGATTAAACTTTTGTAGTACCAAATCTTTTGCGGGGATAGTTATCGTCTGAAACAAAATTGGAAAAATTTGGAAAAATTTAGTTCAAGGCCAATCGCTCGGAATTCATCTACTAAAAAAATTAGATCGTTATACACCGTAGCTGTGTCACCAGTCACCTAAAGTCCCATCATTCAGGTACTAAACATAAAGCTTGGATTGCAAGCGTTAGATGATGGGATGAATAGAGAGACTGAAAATAGCTGGACCAAGCGGATTGCCCTGTTGACAGCCGACCGCTGAGAGAATTTCGTTGCCATTATAATATGTTAATTTTGTCGAAGTACCATAATATTGCCAAATAAATATGTATAAATTTGGAATTTGGTCTTTCACCTGCGTTAACAGAGCTCCTCTGCCGACGGAATTGAACGCGTTTTTTACATCTACCTTCAGAAGCACTTCTCCACAGCTGTTACTAAGGAATGTTCGAGAAGAATGGACGGCGGCTTCGCAACCACCTCGCGAGCCAAAAACCAACTACACAGAAAAAGATTTGCCAAATATGGCGCTGGTCAATGCCACCGTCCTTTTTTCTTAAAGCGCATAGATTTGCACCATAGAGTATATCCACGATGTCACCGTTTACTTTCCCAGAAAGCATGAAGTTCAACTAAGGCCGTCAGGTCCCTCAGAAGAGCTTCACTGGTTTCTCCACTCCCGTCACTCAAAAGGTCCTTAAGATGCTGCGGCGAGAGACCATCTAAACCTCCAGCGGAGCCAATCTTTAAAGACGTGACGGCAACTGAGACGTCCAGGCCAAACACTTCCACGGTGACATCGGACTCCAACGGTACATCTGGGGGCTGGAGATTAGCTGCTGGAGGCGGATGCTTTCCCTCTAAGATTGAGAGAGTTTCGGGTGTGGGCGGTGCTAATGTGTCATTGGAATAAAGGATTCGAGCAGCACCTTTTCCCCGTCGCTGAGTTTGCTTTCCACGAGTCTGTAGGGAGCAGACTCAGTACAGGTTCTTACGTTTTTTGAATTTTGATGTTGGTCCGAATTATTATCATCTGATAATTTATTTATTTATTTATTTATTTATTTATTTATTTATTTATTGAACACCAACACAATGTACATTATTACTATTAAATGTGACTAAATACAAATAGGCGTAGAAATTAAAGGAACCCCTTTAATCCATCCACTGTGCTGTACTTTAGACAGTTCTCCTTCACTCTAGCAGTAACATATTTCTTATTCGAATGGTCCCGCGACATGAAGTACAGCATACGGGAAGGACAGCAGATGTTCCCAGCTACGCTTAGAGTTACCATTTTAATGGCCTGTGATAAAGCCATAGCGACAGAGATGCGAGCGCCACGAGGAATTCGTTTTAGAACAGGTGTGTTTTTTTTAAATGAGCTATTTTTTTCCAATCAGTGCTTGTAGGGCAGATAGAGCTTGGGCTTGAATATGAAGCCAAAGGTGGGACATCAACATTTTTGTGGCATTTACCCTGATGGAATCTTAAGCCCCTTTGCCCCTTGAAATAGCGTGCCTGGGAACACTGTACCTGGTTTTCCAGAGACACAGTGTGATTTCCATAGTTTTGATCCACTTGGGCGCATCGTTGCATGCCCGAACGAGAACAAATACTTTTTGTTAGAATGACTATAAAACAAACTATAAAAATTGTCCATAATAGCATAAATGATAAATAAAAAATGACACCAAAACTCTGGCACTGACAAACGGGCAACGGAGAGTATATGTTATATTCCTTGGGCAGACGTATTCAGTATTCATTGGCGTGCATGACTAGGTGAAACCATGGCCGAGGAGTACATATTACTTCCTCCATGACTTGGAGCCATGACGATCCCACATATCAAAGAATATGTAGCAGGGGGCCAATGCTTGCCTTAGGTTCAAATGAAATTAGGCATGATTTGAGGTCATATTACGAGGAAGGGTATCGTAACTCGGAGCCAGGGCAGGTCATTTAGTTCCTTAAATATATATCTACATATATATTATATACACAGATGTAGATTGATAAGTGCTATTACCTGAGCGAATTCGACGTCAGTAGGGTAAAATTTCCGGGATTGTGTAAATACCGGCACCTCCGGTAGATCCAATGGTGTACACGGGCGATTTATCACAGACCGCCGAGTAACTTTCTTTAATGCCGGCTCGTCGTCGGTAGCTTCAGGGCGCCGAACCAAACTGGTGCTAGGTCGAGGAATCGCTACACCTACGTTACACGGGGTAGCTGCTGATGTTGGCGGTTTATCCACCATCCGGGTAGAGTTGCACTCCGTTAAAATGCTAATGACCTCAGCCAAAAGAGAGTGATCGTTTGGCGTAAGAATCTCATTCAATCTGTATCTAATAATATTAGCGGCCCGAAATATTTTCTTCCCCTTTTTTGTCATAATACTTTGGAGCTTTTCGATACGATTTACGTGGTTCACCACTTCCACCAGCATCGGATTTATCCTTGATGTTTGTTCCTCAATCGTGTGGCGCGTATATGGTCTTATGACGCTGCAAACAGATGAATCTGAATCTAGATTGAAATCATAGACATCGGGCCGGCATTCGTTTTTAAACATTACGCTGCATCGAGTGCATTCCAAGCAAAAGCGTGTTATGAGATTTGGTTTTGTGTAGATGTCGGTTAACTTTTCGTAGCTCCAGGCTGTACATGACTGTCTGAGAATTCGTTCAGTTGTTGACATTGGCGCTAAAGTACTCCTCACGGAGCAGACTGATGAAGGTGGCCTTCTGTCCCGGCGTCGCGGCGTCTCAGGCATTTTGAACTCCGGTGCTGTATTTGAAGCCGGTTGGCTTTGGAGCCATTCTTGTACGCGATTGAGTGACTGATCTCTATCATTTTGTTCATTAACACGTGCTAAAACAGTTAAAATATACAATAATTATATAAATAAATAACACCCAACAATCGCACACATAGAACCTCATTCAGTAACTATTTTCGTTCTGTGAATCCGAACGAACGAGACGATGTGCGAGTCTCTGCGACTCGTTCGGATTCACAGAACTGCGGAACGATTTTTTTGCAAGGAGTTAGGAGTTGATTATAAATTATAATGTACGTGACTGTGCTAATCAGATCTTTTAACTATTTTTTTTTATTTATTTATTTGTTCACATAAAAATAAAAACACAATTATACTTACATCTAAAAATACTATGTATGATAGTAGTTAGTAACTAAGTTAATGCTGGACCCTGAATCCCACACTAGGACGACCTGTGTCGTGGGATTCAGTTTCTTCCTAAATATAGGGTAAGTTGCTTATTAATGTACCTGAATAGACTGATAAAATTATACATATACTAATTAAATCTATTTAGAGTCAGGTATAGATCTAATATACGTAATTATGTTGATAGGTAGCTACTTTTTTTTATTAAATTGATTTGGTCTATACAATTGTAACAAACATTAATTATCTAAGCAGAGGAAATGGGTTAGGCAGGTATCGCGTGAACTTGCATCAATGACGAGAGGTAATGTCAGTATCAACACCCAGTAGGTACCTATAATGAACAGGTACTGGGTATTTTGTATGAAAATGAGTGAAATATTTACCCGCGGTGATGCTAGAATTCATGATCAAATACAACGGCAAAAGGACTGTTTTTGAAGATAAGCAATCATTAACAAAGGTGGGTAGCGATTTCATAAATTGATGCATCGGTGTTCATTGTATATGTATACCACTGCTTATATTAATCTGAGTATTATGTAGGGATGTATTACCTACTACTTCTACAGCTACTACCTACTACTTGGGTAGCATAGCAACTGGTTTTTAAATTGGGACCTAATGTTTGCTAAACTATGGTAATTAAGTAGGTAAAATTTATCTCTCTAAGAATCTTAAATTAAAAATAGCTTATTTCTTCCTGTAGAAGTTAATAAGCAACAAAAAAAAAACAAAAAACTTCTCAAGTACGCATTAGTATAAATGAAAAATAATAATAAATAAATGGAAATGTATTAAAATAGATAGATATTTATACAGGGTTACAGGGAAAATCGTGCTAGATCCGTTTAGGGCGTGGAGTACCCATCATTTCTGACTTATTTCACTATGTAACAACCTAGCCTAAACTTAACCCTTTTCGAGATATTCGACTTTTAATATTTTTTGTGAAAATTGCCGATTTTTAGGCTACAAAATTTAATTTTGTTTATTTTGTGTGTCTTATTATTATGATTATTGCATTTTTACATGTGTATTAAGATGTTTTAGGACGTCAATCATTAAAATAGTACTTTCATAAGTTAATTGAATAGACCGTAGTAGACAAGTGAAAGTTAAGAAATACAAAAAATATTAGACTGTATTTTTCTCTAAGGAATATCTAAATAAAATATTAAGTTGAGGCTAGGTTGTTTCATAGTGAAATAAGTCAGAAATGATGGGTACTCCACGCCCTTAACGGATCTAGCACAATTTTTCCTGTAACCCTGTATATATCAGTGTATGTAGGTGCAGTAGGCATTGTCAATAATATGATGTATTATTTCTGTCATGTAGCATATCGTTAGAAAGGGTAATAAGTAAAGAACTTTTCTAAAAAAAGCTAAATTCAAAATGAACTTTAGTTTTTTTTTAAATGAATTGATAAGTTGTCACTTTTCATAACATTTACACCGATTTACCACTTTGAAAGCTCAGAAGTTTTTTTGTGGATATCAATTGTAACAAGTAATGATTTATTTAGAATAAGAAAACATTGTAGAATACAAGCATACTTTGTTTTGTGGTATTATAACCACAAACAAAAAAGTTAGGACGATTTAAAGGCAAGATTTCGGGTAGATTTAAAAAAAAATAAAAAAAACATATCTAGACTACCGTGAGACTTAGGATATTGGGTCTCACGGGGGAAAATAGCACATGACCCCCCCCCCCACCCCCCAAAAAATAATGTCGGTCCATGTGCAAAACATCCTGTATATATTCCAGTCAATGTAAGATATTCCTTTTCTTTAAATAACAAGCGCAATGATTCATCGCAATTTTTACTATGTATTATTCTAATGCTCTTCTTTTTTGTAGGAGAAAGGTTTGTTGTAAATTTACCGAATTGCCCCAGAAAATAACCCCATAGGTTAGCAGTGGGTAGATGTTGCCATAATAGGCACTTTTAGCAACATCCACTGATGATACGTCCACCAACACTGATAAGGCATAGCAATTGCTGGCGATTTTATTACAGATATCTTTTACTGTACTCCAGAGCTTTTTACTATTATCTTTGCTACTAGCGATTCGGTCTGCGTCATACTTGTCCTTTTGGGTCTGGAGCAACCATTGACAATGGTTACGATAGTTTTTATATCGTAGCTTTAAAATCAAGTCACTAGGAGTCTTTCTGACCTCAAGGTGTAGTGAGTCTCTTCGTCTAATACAGTCAATTAGGCTAGGTGTCATCCAAGGTTTAATCAGTACTTCTGAGCTGGCAAGCTTTCTTTGGAACGTGTTAGCTTTAATTGAGATGCTAATTTGGTCAAGCAGATTTCGAGTGGCTAGTGTAACGTCTGTTTCGAGGTAGAAAGCACTCCAGTTTATGCTCTCCAAGTTAGAAACTACATCAGTGAGATTAGTTTTGGTGATTAGTTTAGATCTAGCTGGGCTTTTGTCCACTAGGTTATTAATCCTAATCAAAACTGAATCGTGATCGGTTATATCAGAATCACACACGACAACGCGGGCCTCTTTATTGCTTCTGATAAACGCGTGATCCAAGCAATTTAGTCCTCGGGTTGGTAAAGTATGGCCTGGAATAAATCCGTGGTAGGCGGTAAGGTCAAGGTAGTCAAGTGACCTGGGGTCATTCGCACTATCCTTAATGTCAATATTAACATCGCCGGTTAGTATACAAGACTCAGTAGATATTGTAGAAATAGTATTCTCCAAAGATTTAAAAAAAAATTGTTATGTCTCTTATCGATGGGGTGCGATACAATGCAATTATGCTTAATATAGTGTTCAGTTTTATAACCAAACAGTTGGCATCATCAAATTGAGGTTCCTGGATTTCAATATTATGTCCCTGTTTGCAGAATATAACTAAGACATCGTTTTGGTTCCTTAGTATTGTCGACGAGTGGCAGGTATAATTGGGTAGGTTAACTTTTTGGAAATTGTCATCGATCCAGCACTCGGTAAGTATGATGACATCTGGAAGAAATTGCAGTCGTGACAAGTGTATTATGAATTGGTCAAGGTTTTTCCGCACACTTCTAATATTTTGTGTTACTACTATTGTTTGCAACACGCAATCCCCTAGTTTATCCTTACATTCCTCGGACGTGCTAACTCTAAAACTGTCTATTAATGTGGTGTTGTCAATGCTATTAATTAGGTCCAATTCACTAATCATGCTTGAGTTTATTTTTTTGGGAAACACAGACCCACCTGTGTTTTATTTTAAACTTTGGTTTTATTTTAGCAATGACAACAACAACAATTTTTATTAATAGTAGACAGTTTTCTATCAAAGGTATTTTCCCTGCGGAGTAAATATTGGTCTTGAAACGAGGTTTTGTGGCCGGAGAAATGGGAGTATTAAAGGTAAAAGGTAGGTTAAGAAATAACACTATCAACCATGTCAGGTGTTTCGATAAACAAAACATCACAGAGCTATGAAACAAATGACACTTCGGAAGAGTTTTTTTTTTTGCTCTGTGGTCATTGGGTTTGGAATGTACCGAAAACAATATAATATAATATTTCGAATGGTATATGAATGTAGAATAGTGTAGTGTGTTATTGTATATATTTGTAATTTGATCTTTTTTTGTGGATAGTCTGTGATAGTATAGCGTGATAGTGTATATAGTAATTCGATTTTTTTACATAAATAGTCGAAGTTATTGTGTTTGGTGTACGTAAGCTGTTGAGCTAAAAGTAACAACACAATAATCATAGGCGAGTTGAAAGTTGGCTTTTACTATTTAATCTAGGGCTTGAACAAACATGACAATAGTATGACGCAATCACTGAAATCAATAACATAAAATAAAACGGAAAGTTCTCTTTTTTAGGGATCACGTGAGCAGTGCGAGGAAGCCTTTTCTTCTCACTCTGCTGCTCCATTCCTAGTCACTTTTCTTTTTCAGGTCACTCTCGCAGGTTATGCGAATTTGTGGAGACCCTTCTTCTTTACGCACAAAGATGCGTCCAAATGCCGTCCAACAGTACGCAAAGCCGTGGTTCTTCACAAACTCCCTGGCCAGGAAGAATAGTTTCCGTTCTCTCTGAGTTATGTTTACCGATATATATACTGGCTTGCAGAGGCCCCCTATATTGATTTGAGCAGTGCTAAATTTTTCTTGCGGATGCTCTTTATTATATTTTTTATAGGAAGTCAAAAATTTGTCCCTCGTAAAAACCGTGGTGAAGTCTGCTATTATCGGTTTAATGGCTGCTTTTGTATTAATGCGGTATACGTCTTTAATTTCCAAAGTCTGCAGAGGTATATTCAATATTTCAGCGCTACAACTGACAACCTTCTTTAGGTCTTCTTTGGATTCATTTTGACCTTGCGGAACATTTCGTATTTCAATACTCGTGCTACGAGCATTATGATGCAGCATCTCAATCTGGCTCTGAAGCTGCTGAATGTGTGCCTTATCATCCTGGCTGTTCTGGAGTGCAGTGAACATAGCCATCATTTCTGCCTTGCTGATTTCATCCATATCCCCACGCTTCCTTTTAGAGAGATGCCGGGAAGCGATGTTGCTAAACGAAGAGGCGGCACTCATAGTAACTTCTTGACCTACTTCGGAAACATTTAAATCAGAGTGATAGTGTACAATTTGTACAATTTCCTCAGTTAAATTAGTTAAATAGATAAATAAAACACTTGCACACGTCTACTCCGTTTCAAGTTACGGAAGGACTATACTTAGATAATATGTGTAGTGTAAATACATGATTTACTTATACTGTAGCAGTTATGCAAAAATAAATGCTCTTATTTTGTATTACAATTTATGTATAGGTATTTAACAACGTTAGTTACTCATGTTTTTAATAATAGATGCAAATGAACTTCAACTTACTCCGTTATGGAATAGACCATAAAATTGACTGATGTGTCAAGAATGACGACTCGTTTAGAGAGTAAGATATTTATGACCGGAAATACGTATGTGTGTGGGTAAAATATCGAATTCAATCTCATCCATTCTCAATCCGCTGCAAAGAGGCTTCAAGGTTCAAAGTTCTCAATACTGTGAACGAAATCACTCCTGGGACTGGGAGTTACTTGCGGGCGGACGCAACTCCCAGTCCCGGCGCTCGCTCGAGTTCACCGAGTTGGAACTGGGAGCTGGGAACTGGGAACGACTGTACGAAAACAGTCCGTGGAGCCGAACGAGTTCCTTTCGTTCACCACAACGGAGCAGTTCCTAGGAACGACTCGTTCCGGAGTTACACAAGTCTAACTGGCTGCTTGGAAGATACTCTGTCAATGTACAATAAGCTATTGTTATATAAGCAAGTCCTTATGCCAATATAGACTTATGGAATACAGCTGTGGGGTTATACCAAACAGAGTAATGTAGCCATGATTCAACGATTCCAGAACAAGGTACTAAGGGAAATTGTAAATGAACCTTGGTACATACGAAATGAAGACCTCCATCGGGACCTTAATATAGAGGTCGTCACCAAAATTATCCAGAAGTATGCAGAAAGTCATCATCACAGACTTCACCATCACGTGAACGTTGAAGCAATCCAGCTGCTCGATCACACGGATATAGTTAGAAGATTAAACAGAAAAAAGTCTTTGAATTAGTGTAGTGTCATAGTGTATAACTTACTATAGTGTAATGTAGTGCAGTGCAAGTAAGTGCTACCTACCTAAAAAGAACACAAGAACCAAGGTCTTCGCCTTAATAGAGACAATTAGATAAGTGTTAATGGACACATTCTTAGATCATTAGGTATTTAGAAGTGTAAGCTAAATGAAAATTATTTATTAGTCACATGGATGGCTAGATCATAATATTAGTAGAATGCTCAACTGAATATTCTAAGAAAAGAAAAAAAAATATTTTTTATCAATAAATACGAAGTCCTGAAAAATTTAATACCTCAATAAGTTACAAATCTACAACCATTTTAAAATACAGGAATAGAAAGAGGCACCTCAAACATGCAGTGACGTCAGGATTTCGTCAAGAAGCTCATTATTAAGGTGTGGTAGCTTTACATACAATCTCTTTGACGTGTGACGTCACAGTATGTGTTTACCAAGTGTTTACATAGTACCTCTTACGTAGTAAATTATATACCCTTTGATAGTAGCTGGGATGTTCTGTTTAGCAAGAAAGGGACAAGCGATGCCACCTCCAAAAACTTTAAAAGCTTGTTACTGTGTGTATTTATTACCCATTTTACTTAATTTTTCCAATCATGCGTTCATTTTTAATTTACTTTATGAAAATAAGTAGGTCGAAGGCCGAAAACCTCAAACGGCACAAGTATGCACTCCTTGATAGGGCATACATACATATTTGTGCCATTTGGGGTGGAGACAAAGGGTCCGTGGGGGCCCACTGCCATGGACGCGTACCGGGACTTGGCTACACGTTTGGTGGAAGCATCAGGTGACCAGAATGCAGGGTTTTATATTAACCATGTTCCCAAAAATATATTAAGTGGCCTTAATTGCATGCTGAGTCGGGACCTGGTCATGACATCACACAATATTGCATCATAGGTGCAAATCTTGTATGTT
Organism: Ennomos erosarius; assembly: GCA_963580505.1. Lineage (NCBI taxonomy): Eukaryota > Metazoa > Arthropoda > Insecta > Lepidoptera > Geometridae > Ennomos > Ennomos erosarius. The sequence goes on along the minus strand of OY756977.1, from coordinate 10,130,839 downwards.
AATATGTTATTTTTATTGTGTATTGTGATGTAGTGTTGTGTGATGTCCTGAATAAATGTATTTTCTTTCTTCTTTCTTTCTTTCTTAGTTTAGACACTCGACGGTGAACACATGACGAAGCCTTATTCACTTACCAAGAAATGTAGTTGCAGAGTTTTCGTTTCCGTTTTCTATGAGCTGAGTAGTGGGTTGATCGGTTGGATTATCTGAGACCAAATAAAAAAAAACTCAGTATATTGTAATATGACTAACCGTACATTAATATACGAATTGATTTACTAATCCACCATCGCGTGTGGTGACAATAGTCAATAGTACTTTATTGATAAATTCAATTTACAAGTCAACAATATACGTAGGCAATATGCGTAGTAGGCAATATGGTGAAAAGGTAGTTTTTTTTTCACTATAGCCTGTAATAACTTGCTCGACTGAACGATGATGAATGTGGCCCTATAGTTAGACAACTACCGCTGCATAAAAAAGTATTGTAATAATATAATAGCTATATACAACATGAACTTGAATTGGTATGTTATCTCGAAGAAGAGGGGGACCCTGATACCCCACAAGTTGTGAGAGCCTTACTTGAAACTGCGTGTTACCTAACCTACATACTAAAAAATAAATCCACTTATCTAGCGTTGCGCATAGTAAGTAACCCTATAACGCACAACCTAATAGATAGAGTTAGGACATAAAAATGCACGTGCAATCACTACGAGAGCTAAACAATATACTAAGACTAACTCATTTCTAAACACAGGACTACGAACTCGTTTAAGGAATTCGGTCAAGGACGAAGTTCAATTATACCCAGCGCGCTAGGGATGTCTTCGAAGCATTTTAGTAATATTATAACGTAAACTTTATATGGTATGACTTCAATGAAAAACTAATAATTTAGAATACTCGTCTAAGAAATGTTATCTACCGGGAGTAGATTTACCCCCTTTCGGAATAATATATCAATTCAAGTTCAAATTGTATAAAGAAACGAAAAGAAAAGATAACCGACTAAGTGCGAGTCGGACTTGCTCACGAAGGGTTCCGTACCATTATCTATACAAATGAACAATAGAACCACGTTTGTTGTCCGGGAGCCGCCTTAAATATTTATATTATTATGTTTTATAATTTATTTGTTGTTATAGCGGCTACGGAAATACATCATCTGTGAAAATGTAAACTATCTTACTGTCACTGTTCATGAGATACAGCTTGATGACAGACAGACAAACCGACAGACAGACAGGCGTAGTAATAGGGTTCGCCCTTGATTACGGAACCCTAAAAAAAAGAGAAAAGAACTACATTACATTCTTACGAAAACATAAAATATAAACATTTACTTAGAATAGAATAGAATAACACTTATTCAATACTTGCTTATACTATGGTACAGAACATGTTATATTAATGTTACAGAATAAAGAAAAGATTTTAAGAAAAATTAACTACAAAACCTAAACTACAATAAAAATTATTAAAAAAAAGATATTTACAACTAAAAACTAAGTGTAATCAAAAAGACCTTTGGTGGAGGGGGAGAGTGCCCAGAATGCTGGCTGCATTGCCACGTTGTATAGCAATGCTTACTTTCTCAGCAAAGGCCCGACGAATGATGTCGTTTAGTGTTACATAATATGAACTAAGAATAAGAAACAAACACAAAACAAATATTGAATGGGCGTCAGCTCAGCATGTGCTGGTGGTCGACGACAACCAGCGCTGCTTTTTAGCCTAGACCCAAAGGGGGGTAGGTAGAGACAATGCACAATCCGAAAAAGAAAAAACAAAACAATGAATCTTAAAAACTTAAGGATTAAACTTAAAAATCGAAAATACCAGAATACTTACATATAAACAAACTTACATACATAATTATATAACTAAATAGACACTACACAACACACTATACACAAACATCATATCTTATTATATTTCATACATAACTATTATATACATAAATAAACAACATCCATACAATACATATTATAGACACAATACATAATACAGAAAATTAAATTAGGCATATAAGAATTGAAATTAAGATACATAATAATTCATATTATACTATAATAGGCATGATGACTACTATTAAAAACAACATTTATGGTCATGGGCAGTAGTCATCATGCCTATTTCCTTATCTATACATATAATCATTATGTGTGTGTTCCGTAGCGCGCCAGAATTACACATTTATTATATGTAGGGATAAAACTGTAGAGATAAAAAAGTCTGTAAATGCAAGATATCGAAAAAAAATTACACAGGTTGGCTTGAAATTTTTCGCTGATCACGTTAAGCTACTTTTTAGACATTTTGTCTGTTTGTTTGTTTGTTTGTTACGGTACAAGTCCGAAAATACTGAACGGATTTTCATGCGGTTTTCACTAATAAGCTTAGAAAAACCCGGCGCAAAACATAGGATATATTAAGTTTTATATATCGTTAATTTTTTTTTTGGTGAAAATGATTAAGATTTCATTATGAAACGGAACGGGATTTTAACAAGATGGCCGCTTCAAGGCCTCAAGGTAAGTTTTTTTCCTTATATTTTGGATCCACACATAGTGTAGGTATTTAGCCAGTGTCAAAAGGTAAGTTATATTTTGGCTACTAACCATAGATGAAAGAAAAAAAAATTTACTCTGCTACACTGCTACTGACGGTAATTTTATCTCGGGTTTATCCGGATACACAGATTAAAGAAAAAAACTCTGTTACTATTATGCCACGGCTTCATATACGCCCGAACCTTCGCTGTTGAGTTGGCGCGCAAAAACATCTCTGTTGACTATTCTCGATGTTTTTGTAACGCCGCAACCTGGACACACAGTCAATTTGTTTGCCTGCTGCGCGACCGACGTGGGCTAAATAAAATGGAGCAGTAGCGTTATATTGCATGTCGGCGAATAAATATGTTTTACAAACTGTGAGAGTATTATTTGCGATTACAAAAATAAATTGTAATAGTTTTAATTTATAATTCCTTATCAATATGAAGTAAAACCAATTTTTTTTATTTGTCTTCTTATCTGTCCCTTTGAATACGGACCACGGTTATTATAGTGGCAACAGAAATATATCATCTGTGAAAAATTCAACTGTCTAACTATTCATGAGTACATCCTGGTGGACAGACCGACAGACAGACGGACAGCGGAAGTTTAGTAATAAGGATTTACTCTTTGAGTACGGAACTCCTATATTTTTGTATTTCATTCTGAACAATCCCCACTGCACTAAGCAATAAGGAAGTAGTTTAATGCATGTTTTACAACAGTAAATAACAATTGGTGCGCCTGCATTACCGGCAGGGTATCACACTATTCTGGCTACGGCGAATTCAACGCGCGATAACTTTGTCTGCGCTCGATGCGATGCAGATTAGAGAAAAACAATGTGTTCATTATGTAAGTACCTATACCCAAAAAAATCATATGTATTTACATATAGATAAGTTTTTTCGTTAATCTGTGGTCCAAACTAAAAAAGAGGATAGGTATGAGAACCATCTTGAATATTCTTGAATATGAGCACGACACAGAGAACAATGACTTTTTATAAGTTTTAAGGCTTCACGCGATATCATATTTAGCCAATATTGAAACATAACTAAATTATTATTCATGTTTTCGATTTATTGGGTTCTGGAGAGGGCAAAATTCTTTATTGGCGATCTAGTATTAGTTTTCAAAAATCTACTACGCGTTACCATTCGAAATAAGTATTTAAAATTGTATTTATAGTACCTATAGCTTAACGTTTAGTAGTAACATATTCAGTAATCTGTGCCCATTGACCCTTGCTTTTGCTACGCATTGTAAACCCTTTTTTATTTTGGCATTAGACAAAATTTGTATTTAGCCAATGATAGGAAGTATTTTATGAAAACTGTTTAAAAGGGTAGGTACTTAGACTTTTTATATTTATTCATAAGGCTTCACGCGATTATCACACTTAGCCAATATTGAAGCTTACATTTTTATTCAAGCTTTCGATTTGTAGGGTTTTGGCGGGAGCAATGTTCTTTATTGGCGATCTGATAAAATGTATTATTTACATGAACTTACTACACGTATTCACGTTATTCTATTTAGGTAGATAAAATTATTTTTGCGCTACTGCTACATTCTTGATCAACCCCAAGGAAGTTTTAAGATACCTGGGGGTCTAGCAAAGAAACCAACCACTAACGCTAACTCCAAAATGTACTAGGATGACATTTCGGAAATCGCTTGCTTTTCCACAGCTAATGTCATTTCAATACAGTTTTGGAGTTAGCGTTATTTAGCCAATGATACGAAATATTTGATGAAAAATGTTTAAAAAGGGTAGGTACTTAGATATAATAATTAATATGTAGGTATTCATTATAATAATAATAATAATAATTAACGCAGGGGCGGCTTTGTGGCGAGCCGTCGGTGAGTGGCGACACCGCGTACCCTGATTCCAAGGGGCTAAGTGAGACCCCTGCCCCCCGGCTTGCCTTAACCGGCTGTCTGGGGGTGGAAATCGCAAGAGCTAAAAACCTAAGCTCCAGGGTGGAAGTGTTAAAGGGCATAACGCCGCGAGTAGCGTTCAGTGAAAGTGCAGCACACCTCTCGACACCCTAAGCCACCCACACCAATGTTGATTCCTTGGCACCAATATGTGGTAGCCACTACAGGAGGCCCATTTAGTGGGTGGCAAGTCATCACCTGCCTCAAACATTTTGATATGAGACAAAATTGGCAGGTGCCGTTTTCTCATTCCATAACCCAATGTCACCATCCATCCAAAAGTTCACCATAATAGCCCAGATTTATTTTATACCTATACGAAAAACTGTCTATAATAATGCCAAACCATGCCTTGTCTGTTGTAATAGTTAATCATGTATTCAAAAGGGCCTCTTGGTGTTAGCTTCGGCCCCACCAATGCCTTCCAAATGTCCGGGCTAGACCCAAGAGTCTAAATAAATAATAATAATAATAATAATAATAAAGCCTTTTATTTCCATATCTAAATTTACAATTCAAATGCTGTTAGTATTATTAGTAGTTTAGTCTATGTTATCATTAATTGTTAGTAAAGTTAGTTATCTTCATCGATATGGACCCCTCTTAGCTGAAGGCCTCCTCCAACTTCTTCCATGCCTCTCTATCTTTGCCCAGGATAAGCCAATCTTTTCCTGCATTTTCTATTATATCATCAGCCCACCGTTTATTCGGCCTGCCAACCTTTCTTTTTCATAATGGTCCCTTCCAAGATGTTGTTTTTAAGGTCCATCTTTTATCGGTGATGCGTGATATATGACCAGCCCATCTCCACTTTAATTTTAGGGCATGTGTTAGTGCATCAGTCAGTTTTGTTTGTTTTCTGATAATTTTGTTTCTTATTTTATGTATTTTCCTGATTTTTAAAATACTTCTTTCCATTGCCCTCTGTGTTGTTACTATCTTTTGTTTGACATTATTCGTGAAGACCCATGTTTGGCAGCCATACAATAAGCAAGACAAAATACAAGTGTCAAATACAATCTTTTTCATGTTCAAGGTGTAGTCTCCCTTTAAAACTTCTTTAAGTGACCAAAATTTTTTCCAGGCGATATTGGTTCTCCTTTCAATTTCTTCTTCATTGTTTAGTTTGCTAAATGATATTTGTTTACCCAGATATACGTAATTGTCCACGAACTCGATGTTGTTTCCACCTGCATTGGTGGGTTTTTTATACCTGTTGGTCATTATTTTAGTTTTACTGGTATTCATCTTTAAGCCTACATTATTGCTTGCAAGGTCAAGTGAATGTATCATTTTTCTAACTCTGTAGGTGTTTCGGCTAGTACAACAATGTCATCTGCAAACCTAAGATGACTTATATACCTTCCATTCAACATTATACCTTTCTTCTCCCAATTTAGGTTTCGGAATACCTTTTCTAGTACAGCAATAAACAGTTTAGGGGACAAAGGGTCCCCTTGTCTGACTCCCTTTTCTATTCTTATTTCTTCTCCCCGCGTTTCAAGTTTTACTTTGCTTGTGCAGTGAGAGTAAATATACTTTATGATGTTTATATATTTCAGGTTGATATTTAGAAGTTGTAGAGTATTCCAGATAGAACTATGGCTAATACTATCAAAAGCTTTGCTGTAATCAATAAAAGCCACATACAGAGGTCTATTAAACTCTCTGTATTTCTCGATTATTTGATCCAATGCTTGTATGTGGTCTGTCGTACTGTAGCCTGAACGAAAACCCGCTTGCTCAATTGGTTGAGTATCGTCCATTTCCTTTGTTATTCTTTTTAGTATTATCGATGAAAAAAGCTTGTACATGCTTGCCAGTAAACTAATCGGCCTGTAGTTTTATATGTTTGATGGATTTCCTTTTTTGTATAATAATATGATATCTGACGAACACCATTGTTTTGCGACAGTTTCTGTGTCTAGTATCATATTAAATAGGTGTGTAAGGTGTTTAAGTAATATTGGTGCACCAAGCTTTAGAGCTTCGTTTGTTATCCCATCTGGACCTGGACTTTTGTCTGTTTTTAATTGTTTTATATGTTCATAGACTTCTCGTTCATCTATTAGCTTTATTTCATTTATATTGGCATCATTAAATGTTTGTTCTAGTTTTTCTTCATTCGTACTTTTATATAGATCTTTGTAGAAAGTTGTTGCATGTTCTATGATATTCTTCCTCGTTTTAGTTTCTTTAGAATTATGTTCTAGTTTTCCAATCCAAGATTTTTGTAGGTTCAGTTCCTTGAACGCTCTCTTTGTGCTTTTAAATTTCGTTAATTGTTTGTTATTATGTCTTGCCTATGTTTGCTGTAATCTTTTTAATCGATTTCTTGGTGTCTTGGAATAATTTGCTTAGTTCTTTTTTCTTATTTTTGTCTTTATTCTTTGTAAACATTAATTCGGTTCGTTTTTTATTAATTCTTCTGTATTTTCGCTAAATATTCTGTGTTCTCGTTTCTTATTACAATCGGTTTTTATCGTTGAGCTGTGTTTTATGGCCTCTTCTAGTATGTCATAGTAAGTCTGAATATTGGTAATTCCTTTTGTTTGGTCTTCTGTACAAGATTTTAGGCAGTCTATGTAGTGATTTACTTCGTCTTCTGTTTTAGGGATTCTGAGTAGTGATTTAAATTGTTTTCTGCTCTTTTTTGGAACTTTTAAAAGAAGTGTTGCTCGTAATAGTCTGTGATCAGACAAAAACTTTACATTATTCAGTACTTCGAGTACTGCGAGGCTGAGTTGGCGTTTTTGGCGATGATGATGCATCTCGTTTGCGTTTTTCTATGATAGAAGTTCCCTCTCTGACGATTAATTTGTCGAATTTAATTACTACACAATTGCCTTTCTTTCTTTCTTCCATTAGCTGAGTTCTAAGCTCCCTTCTTTTTTCTATGACTTCTTTGGGATAGTCGTCAGAAGCACACACGTCTTTGAGCTTCTTTTGTTCATCATTATTTCGTTTTCTTCCAGCCATTAACCAATGTTATGAGAATTGGCCTTTTTTTGTCATTGGTGTCTTTCTTTCCAAGTCGATAGATAGTATCTATGTCTCTTATTTCCAGGGAAATGATCAAGTCTTTTTTAATTTTTTCTTTTGCTGTCTCCAGAAGTTCATACGAAGTTTTTTCACTATCACTTAATCCGTAGATAATGATGTTATTTTTCCTCCTTTGAATATCAATTTTTGTCATTTTATCTCTTAACATTTGTTTTTCAGACTTTAGTTCAGCAATTTCACGTGTAAAAGGCACTAACTTTTTGTCGATTTGCGAAATAATATCTTTAGTATGATTTGTCATTTCGATTTTCATTTGATCTAAAAGAGTTTGCAGGTTCTCCATTGTTGATGTTTTAAATATTCAAGTTATGCGTGAAATGGAACGGTACCGCGTGAGCGCAGTCTTAATGGTACTATTATGTTGGTACTCAAGTTTGCTGTCAGTTGTCAACTTCAACTTCTTATTATGGCTTCTGCGGTGTTGCCACAATTTTGCCAATGTCGCGTGGATAGAGTAGAAAACACACGATGGAGATTGATCGGTGGATATAGAATTTTGGCCGGTTATTCGGATCTGAGTTATATCTGAAACAAACAGGACAACACGAGACATACAAAAGCACAAATATACATACAAACAGGACATGGCAGTAACAAACAGATAGATACGTACAAAAATGTTAGTTTCTATATTACTATTTTACAATTTTATTTTGTTAATTAGTACGAATTTACTTAAGGTATTAATAAATTTAGTAAAAGCAAAGGAAAGGAGGAGACTAATATTGGTAGGACGAGGGATTTCTGGGGGAAGTATGTCGTATAGAGAGAAACGCAACCTTGGGCATTCAAAAAATAGATGTTCGGTAGTACCCTCGTCCAGACCACACTCACATAACGAATGGTCACGTACTCTAATTTTGGCTAGGAAAACTGGAGAGCAGGACTGACCCAACCGTAAACGGCATAAAGTTGAGGTGGTGGCTTTATTAATTTTTTTGAATTTGAAAAACCAGGGTTTGCTTGGGATAGAAGGTTGGACGTAGCCATAGAATTTGCCTTTGATGTTTTTAGATATGTCCCAACATTTTTCCCACGAGTTTTGTAGCTGAATCTGGCAAGTGGAGGCAAGGTCATGGGAGTACGCACTATACCTGTCGGAAATGCCGTGCGTGGCGGCGTGTTTGGCACACGAATCTGCAGTTTCATTGCCAGTTATGCCTGCATGGCCTGGGATCCAAGCTAACGCTATTTTAAGGTTCAATTTATGGCTGTTGAAAAGAGCTTCTTTTATTTTCAAGATGACGGGGAACCTAGATTTTGACTTAAATTGATTGGACAAAATTGCCTGTAAACAGCTCTTCGCGTCTGTAAAGATGATGGCTTTACAAATGGAGTGTGAAATAATATACTGGATTGCTTCTAGAGTGGCAATGGCTTCACCAGTGAAAACTGAGGAAACTGATGGGCATTTGTAACTCAATATTATTTTATACCTTGGAATCCAAACTGAGCATCCTACATTGCTATCTTTTGTTAGTTTGGATGCGTCTGTGAATATTGGGAGCCAGTCACTCCATAGGCTGTTATACTTTTCATAAAATATTTTGTTGGCTTCAGGAGTATCTTTGTCTACACCAAAATTCAGCATGATTGAGGGTTGATGAATCAATGCTTCGTAGCTTATTGAAAATAATGGGTTAATTGTAAATTGGACTATTGGGCAAGATAAGTTTGAAAATTTAATAAAGCTGCGGATAATGCAAGGGAGATTGGCTTCTGGTCTGTAGCCTTGGGATCTGATGACACTATATAGATTTTCTAATTTGCTTAACAAAGGATGATTGGAATTTTGAATGAGTTTAAACAAAAACCTATCAGATAGGAATTGTCTTTGAAGATGAAGAGGAGGCTCTACGCACTCAACCTGCATGGCATTTATGGGCGAGCACTTCATAGCACCTAGAATAATGCGGAGGCATTTAGATTGGATCTTAGATAACTTGTCCAGAGCAGCTTTATTCCCAGGGTCTAGCAAAAATGATCCATAGTCTAAGTGGCTTCGTATAATGGCATTATACAATAGCTTTTGGCAGTACGGATGAGATCCCCACCATACCCCAGAAAGGGCACGGAGGATATTGATATTTTTTTCACACTTGCCACAACATGATTGAAATGGGGAACTCCAGTTAGCCTTGTGTCCAGCCAAACACCTAAAAACTTCACAGAGTTCTGAAGAGGAATAGTTTCTCCGTCATATTGTAAGTTTATATCAGGTAGAATTCTTTTCCTAGTAAATATTACTGTAGCACTTTTGGGAGCTGATATGGACAACCCATGATCTAGCAACCAGTCTCCAAGGTAGCCAAGAGCAGAGTTTATTTTATTTTCAGCTTCTGCTATTGATTTGGTAGATATATACAGTGCCAGGTCATCTGCATATTGTAAAACTTGACAAAATGAATTTACTGTGGTCTCCAAGTCATAAGTGTATAGGCTGTACAGAATTGGACTGAGTACAGAGCCCTGTGGGAGTCCTTTCCATATTGTTATGGGTGACAAATAAGAATTATCAGGAGATTTTATTAAAACAGTTCTTTGAGCCAGAAAACAGCAGATGAAACGAGTTATCTTTACAGGAATGCTCAGCTGTAACAATTTGTTTCTGAGTACCGGAAGAACAACATTATTGTAAGCAGCTGCAATATCAAGAAAGACTCCCACAAGATACTCTTTATTCTTGAAGGCAAGGTTAATTTCTGTAGTTAAAATGCTGAGACTGTCGAAAGTGCTCATACCCTTTCTAAAGCCAAATTGTGATTTGGCCAGGAGACCTTTATTTTCCGCAAACCATTCGAGTCTATTTTTGATTAGATGTTCAGCTATTTTGGCCAGGACGCAAGAGAGAGCAATAGGTCTATGGGAGTTAGGATCAGAAGGATCTTTGCCTGGTTTTAATACTGGGATAACTACTTGACTTTTCCAGGGATCAAGGATAAATCCTTGATCATAGAATGTATTGATTAGATCCAGTAAGTAACGTTTTGATTTTTCCGGAGATTTAGTGATAAAAGAATATGGAATACCATCCAGGCCTGGAGAGGAATCTACTAGGCCATCCAAAGCAAGTTGCAGTTCGTCTTAAGTAAATAGACCATCAATACTGTTAGGAGAAGGGGATGGGAAATTGGGAATGTCGAATGAGAAGAACATGTGAGCAAAAGGGGGGGCAAGTTTGTTTGCAAAAGCTTCTAGCCAAGAGGAAGGATCATTTGATGTTAAATTGAGATAGTTGTAATAGCCTCTGAATTTACGAATTTGTTTCCATACTAAAGAAGGGGGTGTGGTAGGTGACAGGTTTTCGCAGTAATTGTACCATCCACCTTTTTTCTTTGCAGATAGTACCTTTCTGGATTTTGCGGCAGATCTTTGGTACCTGAGAAAGTTGGACATAGTCATAGAACAGTTGTATGAAATTTCAGCTTCATTACGGTCGTGAACTACTCCTGAGCATTCCGGGTCCCACCAAGGGGGGGGAAGCTCTATTACCCCTAGGTTTTTTAATGGGAATGTGTTCATTCGCTGAAGAAGGCATCTACAAACTGTTGATAACCAGAAAGAGGGTCTGATATAGGGTGGGGGATCAGATCTAATTTATGTTCTAAAGAAGAGGAGAAGGATTCCCAGTTAGCTCCTGACAGTCTGTGCTTTAGAAGAGAATTGGGAGAACACTGTGAGGGAGTTCTTTGGGGGAGTTTGATCAAAATAGGGTAGTGATCACTGCCGTAAGATAAAGGAAGGACCTCCCAAGAAAACATAGAAGAGAGAGATGGAGAGCAAACTGTGAGATCAACTGCACTAGGATTTTGTGTTGGTAAAACTCTTCTTGTAGGAGATCCGTTGTTAATGACACAAACATTTGCCTCATCAAAGATTTCCAACAGGGAACAACCAAACAAATCACAAGTGGAAGAACCCCAAGAAGTGTGGTGGGCATTAAAATCTCCCATTATAACAATGGGTGGAAGGGCAGAAGAAATAATGAAGAGAATGTCAGGGATTAAGGAGGAGTGTGGATGAGGGATGTAGATGGAAATAAACGTAATGTTAAAAATTCTCACAGCAACAGCATTTATTTCTGTGCTGTGAGCAGGTAACAATACCTGAGAGAAGGACAGATTACGTTTGACAAGTAGGGCACAACCTGCATACCCATCCTGGCGGTCATCCCTAAGACAAGAGAAGCCTGAAACTCGATCATGAGATCCAGGAACAAACCATGTCTCCGAGATGGCCACCAGGATGGGTGCATACTTTCTAATTAGAAAATAGAGGTCATGAGTCTTCGGACGAAGACTTTTGGCGTTCCATTGTAATATCTGGCTGTGATCCATTATGACTAATGAACGATGAGAGTTGGGTGATCATATGGGCAACGTTGGGCGGTAGATTTATGGAATTTTGGGAAATAATGCTGATAATTATAGTCAGCAGCTGAACTAGCAGCTGATCTTGGGATTCTTCACGGGGAAGAGAGGAAGATTGCGACATTTGGAGGGCGAATCCATTGGGTAAGGAGGAGGGGACTTCTGAGATGATGGCTTGATGCGCTGCTTTATCATAGGACATTCCAAGAGGGGCTCTAGGGCGTGGGCTTCGGACTACGGTTTTGCTGTATGACTGTATATGCTGAGGGGGCTGGGTAATAATAGAGGAGTGCGGGCTTGTTTGTGGACGGTCAGGTTGAGTCTCTTTAACTACCTGGGTAAATGATTTTTCCAACTTTTGGGAATTGGGCAGCTGCTTCTTCATAAGAAACTCCGTCTCTAGACATAACAGTCTTTATGGACTTTTGTCTGTTTTGTTCAGGGCAGGTCCTACAAGTTGAAAAATGGTTTGCAGAACAATACAAACATGTGGACTCGGTTTCAGGGATAAGACAGTCATCACCTAGATGGGGTTGGGCACAGCGATAGCACCTGGGCTTGGAGCGGCACTGAGCCTTTATATGTCCAAAACGGCAGCAGGCCATACATTGGATGGTAGGGTATTGATAGGTCTCTACTTCTAGAGAGGAGTAGTATGAGAACACGAGTGGGTAGTTGTTGGCCTCTGAAAGTAAGTACAACAGTTTGAGTAGGTTTCCAGACTGTGTTGCCATCTACTTTATTCTTCCTATTAAGGCGTCTTGCTTTCAGGATGCTAGTGCAATAACCGGGAACTTGCACAGACTCAACAAACTCTTCCATAGACCAGTCCACAGGTACCCCGCGGACCAGGCCCATCCTGGTAACATTAAATGTTGGGATAGTAGCTTCGTACTTGTATGCTTTCAGCATGGGGTTATTTAAGAACTTGTTAGCACCAAAAGCGGATTTGAATTGAACAGAAATCTTATTCCGTTCAACCTTCTTCACTCCATCCTGGCATATAAACTCGATCTTGTTGTATGATAAATATTGGCCAAATCTAATAGGACGAATCGACGTACCTGAGGCTGGATCGGGTTCTACTCGCGACACGTGCACGATGTACGGGCCTGCATCGGTTGTTTCATAAGCCCTTATGCCGAGAATCGACATAGCTGGGTGGGTATATACAGTCTGAATAGAAGGTGAAGCTGTTTCAGTATTCACTATTGTTTTTTTGATAGGGCCTACTGGCTCATTCTCTAAATGACGGGAGAGGACATAAATAAAGAGGACGGGGGAACGGGATCCGGGGGGTCCGGCGGCTCATCAGAGGAAATGGACTCCATTTCCCCTGATTTGCAGCTGCAACTATAAAATACACTTACCACCACCTACTTAGTGGTAAAATATAACTCAGAGGTGAAAACTAGATCGACAAAGGGATTTTATCACACAAAATTTTGACCGAACTCACTAACACGTGTATCTCCTATCACACCGGGCTAGCGACCTTCTGTCAGTTGTCAGCGTCGCAGATTTCGGTTATCAATGTTGTCAATGCCACAGCTGTCAGTGTCACTACTGTGACTGTCAGTCACACCTGTTATTATTGGTGCTATTGACAGATAACCTCAAAGTAATTCTAAATTTAGATGTTATTTTCACGGTTATTATACCACTTATTTACACTGGTTTCTAGTTTCAAATGCACTTTTTAACGTGATTTCCGATATTTCAGCAGTTTCTTATTGGTGGCGTTAGTATTTACTTAGTTTTTTAATTTAGTAGCGGAGAGTAAATAAACTACGTGTACTGTTGTCGCAGCCGGAAACGGAACCCAGAAGGTATTCATACAATAAGGCAATAAAATTGTATCCTTGAATTAACAACATGGCGCGTAACGTTCGTTGGTTTTTGATTTGTTCTTCTTCTTCTTCTTCTTGCATGTTGAAATAAGTTTTTAATAGTTAAAATATTTTAGATCTGTAAGCTTTTAAATAAACCACGGGAGCAGAAAATGATTGATTACTCGGTTACTTCAAGAAGGAGTTATAGTAGGTAAGTAACTTTTTTTTTTTATAACGATCACATACATAGATCTGAACTAGGATTCCCTGTATCTAGGGACCCAGGAACTACGAGGACCATGGTCCCACAACACCCAGACACAGAACAAGTTTTTGCGCTTTTTTTTTCGGGCACAAATACTTGTCCTGTCGCGGGAATCGAACCCGCCACCTCCGGGTTATGAGCCGACCTGCCCAACCACCACACCACGGAGGCCGTCTAACTATCGTCGAACTATCTTTGGGTGTTAGTAATAATTATGTAATGACGATTTAACCTAGTTCCTCACTTTCATCACTAGGTAGGTATGTTGGGAATGAGACAGCGTAGAAAATAGTGGACATAATAATAATTATAACTGTCGATTCTTTAAGGAGTGGTGGTTTAGTATTCGTAATTCCTAATTAATTAATTATGTACGCGTCGTACAGGTAAATGCATATCTCCAGCAATTTATAAACTTTTTATTGACACTGGCTATGTGTAGGTAGTTAGGCACTCAATTCGTATGGAACCAAACTTAAGAAGGTAAAAAAATGTGGTAAATGGAACAAAAAGCGCGCGGATAATATGTAAAACTGAGCAAAACAGGATCATCGTGTGTGATTCTTCCATATTTTTCTAAACTGTACCTGCCTGCTTAGGTAACTACTACCTAAACAAAACTTACTGAAACTTCTGTTAAAGACCTGAGTGAAGTGATGATGATTTCTTTTTGTTGTAATATGAAGAGGTACTTATAAAATTGTAGGTTTTTGTTTGAAACTTCTTTTACTGTTATAAATCTATATTAGACTCAAAACATTTAATTTTAGGTAATGGCTTAAATAGCTTCCACTCACGGCTATGCTTGCGTTATATCTATACCTATGCTAATACAGGTTACTGTGCACAGCTTCGAAAAGATTTAGTGGATTTTGTTGTTTGGTACGAAATGCATGATCTATTATTAGACTATAACGTAAAAATAACATAACACAAGCGTGCGAAGCCGCGGGCAAAGCTAGTATTCTATATTGGTGTAAATCCACACATTTCTCTTACCTTGATCGCCAGGGTCGACGTGGTTAAAAATGCTTATCAGGAAATCTGAAATAAATAAAAATATCTTATCTTCTATACTCACAGATTAATATTCATAACTAAAAATGCGCATGCAAGCATGTCGTGATTTGTCGTCGTAGGATTACTTCCGTTTCATCATACAAATTAAGCGCCTAGTCGACACGATGTTTTAGCTAAATACTGCACTTAAGGCCCTGACAGGACCCAATGCGAGCACGTTTATTACAGCAGACAAACTTGAAACTATTTAACTTTATGCATAGCAAAAATATGGCGATTACGTTGCGTTGCACTTCGACTTTTCCATTTTTCGGTACAAGTTATAAAAGAAATGCTTATTGTTATAAAAAAAATAAGCTTGTAGACGGATGCATTGATACATAGCTTATCACTATGATTAATTTCAGTGGGGTGTCTTATTATAATGTAACATTTTAGGACATTTGAATGATTTTTTAGAAGTCACTTGACGATTTTTTTTCTATCGAGAAAACTTTTCGTAAGCGTGTTTCGGTTTCAACAGATGGAAAGAAGATATGACCAGTATTAACTAGCATTTTTTTCAATCCTGTAAATGGTATATGTTTTGAGATAATCACGTTCAAAATAGTCGATTTGGAAGCATTCAGCGCATTAATGTAGCACAATGAATGAGCATTGTAAGTGAACGAGCCATTGCTGCCTGAATGTTGGGTACACTACCTACATAGAGAAAAATAATATATATAATACTACATATCAGAAGTGGGCTGGAGCATTAAGACTGTCATTAGGTCATCGCTGCCAATATACAGTCCACATGGTTTGGTGTAGCTATTTGTATTTTTGTAGTTGTTATTATTGTAGTACTTGGTTAAAGTTAGCAGGCACTTATTTGGCACAGATTGTTTTAATTTAGAATTCATAGATTTCCACTATAAACACATAATAAATAATGTTTTAGCTGTAGTTTTTTTTCAATCAATCAATCAATCAATCAAATCGTTTATTTGCTAAAATACATGTATAGTATAGGTCTTACAAAAAGTTTTGCTCATGTATTTAGTCTGCAAGCAGACGTGCAAATGTTATTTAATAACTAATCACAAATTTTATAATTTATAGGTTTATATGGTTTGTTTTTCTCATGTTTTTAATTATGGTTTTTAATGTTATGTTTTTATTGAATAAACCTTTATTTACTATAAACACATTGGCACCTTCCTATTCTTCCTATTACCTCAAATATTATAAAGCCCGTTGATAGGTCGTGAACATAATTTCTCGTACAAACACGACTCACCTACGGGGGCAGGGGGCGAGGTAACAAAGCGAGACAGTCATACGAAATTACAAAGGACAGAGCAGGATGGAACAAAAGACACATTGGGTGTCTCGCTTCCTCTCGTAGGATTAGCAGTTGAAATAAACTACTAATTTTCGTACGAGGGGAAGTTGTATCGTTGGTCAACTGGATTTATAGCCAATGAATTACCTATACCTAGTCTAAAAATAAAAACTCACAATGGCAACTTACCAGCCAATGGGTTTGGATTAAGAATCACAGTTGATGCTGAAAAAGAAAACGTAAATATGACTTGATACATTGATAAATACTCAACGGGCTTACTTGGTGGTTACTTTTCTGCAAAGTTCGTTTAGGTAGGTACCACCGCTTTGCCAGTTATTCCTCCGCCAAGCACTACTGTGTTCCGGTTTGAAGGACATTGTAAGGAGGCGGTTTTATGCGCACGAGCCGCAGGCGAGCGCGATAAGGGAGCCGAGAGTGTAATGATCAATGCACACGAATATTATACGATGTTTTTCATCACAGTATGCGAGGAAAAAACAGACTTGTATTGCTAAAAAATGTGCAGTTTCTTATTCTCAACATAGTAGTAACTAAGGGTTATATATTGTGGTGAGCGAATCACAGATTAGAGAAAGTTTTGTTTTAGTGGTGCGAACAATATCGATGCAGCCATAATAGATTAAGAAATATAATAAAGCGAATAACAATGTATTCCGAACATAACTTACTGTGAATAATTCATAAAATTAAATGTTTACTAAGGAGGTACCTGTCAGATTTATTTTTTTCTCTAATCTGTGGTAATATTAGTTACAAATATATTCTAGCACCCCTATTCTGAACCCATCAAAAACGTTTCGATTCGAAATCTACACTCTCCGTCTCTTTCATTCTAAATGTAGATGAAGGATACGCATAGGGGATCGAGAATAGGGGTGCAGGTACTGAATTTGTATAAGCCAGGTCAATTAAAAATTCTTCTTCTGTATAGGTATTAGTTGAAGCGAGATAAACGCTTAACTGAATCGGGTTATCATCATAAACCACTAGTGCGGTAATGTAAAGTGAAAAGTACACATTGGAAATTTCTTGGATTATAATCCTAAAAGCGGTAGGATAAGAGCCAATTTACGAGCAAATGTGATGTAAAATGTATTACAACATTGTGTAAATAAACAAATTCTTATTCTTAACTGTTATTTTAATTTAAAGTTACCTAATTATCTTTCTACCTAACCTACATACTTATGTGAAAATGGGTAAATGGCCTTTCAGCTGCAAAATGAATCTCACCTAGTGATCCGTTTGCTTCATCATTATTATTAGCTTCATTTTGCACAATAACGATCGGCGGCTCTGGATCCCGTGGTTCCATTAGCTCTTCCTGCTGAACGTTTGGTGCAGCCCGCGAATGCTAAACAAAATATTTTAGGTCTAGCCTTTGGCTTACTTGACATGCAGGTAACACATCCGTATATACAGAGTGATCGGTTCGTAGACCGTATACTTTCAGGGTGTGCTCAACCAGGTCTTGGGCTATCTTTTAAGCGTTACATTAGTTCAGCGATTTTTTATTAATTATTTTTAAATTATTCAGAATTTTGTGAAAATTGGGTAAAAATCCCCGTTTTGACATTACCAATTTAAACTCATGCGATAGACTCTGTGCAGTAAACTAAACTGCAGTTTATGACTACTCGGTTGCTCTAACTCTCGCTTTGTGGCTTAACGTTGATTGTGATAGCAATTAGTATTTTACTTGGATGATTTCGTGCTGCGAAGAGGGGTAGACAAACATCTTTGGTTGTGGAACCCATGAATTTTTTTTTGATAAATGGTATATCATTAGATAGCCGTTGAAAAGTAAACTAAGGTCCCAGTTGGTTAACTATGATAGAATTTAAGTGTCAGTACAGTCACAGATATTAAAAGGTACAGTTAAGTTTTTTAATGCAATCAGTTATTTAAAGTGGACGTGGACGAATATTTTCCCAATTTCCAAAAAATATTGAATAACTCATAAATAAAAATAAATCGCTGAACTTATGTAAAGCTTAAAACATAGCCTGAGACCAGTTAAGCACACCTGACCACAGACCTGTTTAAGCACACTCTGAAAGAATACATTCCACGAACCAATCACTCGTATAGTACTACGGATCTACGGTAGAGGTTACATAATGTTAAAACCAATTTTTACAGGCCTATGGTGCGCGCTCAGCGCAAATTGTAATTATCCCTGTTTTAAATTGTTGAAACTTAGGGTGGGTTGCACCAGCTTACTTTAGCTATAACAATCATGGGCATTTCAGTTAAAGTACCGGTAAGGGAAAAAAAATGTTGCACCATCTGATAATCCCTACATATAATAAATGTGTAATTCTGATGCGCTACGGAACACACACATAATGATGTCAAATCTAATTTATCCCATAGGTTCTATTGTTCAAAAAATATCGTAACCGCGATGCAGGACTACAAGGTTTTTTGCCCTTCTCCATACATTTTCTAATTTATCGTATCTAACGCCATCTAGGGACAATAATTTGTAGCTGTTTGTTTGTTTGTTTGTTTGTTATTGAACAAATCCCTAGATACTGAACTGATTTTCATGCGGGTTGCACTAATATGCTTAGAAATAACCAGCGCACAACATAGGATATATTAAAATACAAATATCATTAAAAAAATTTGGTCAAAATTATTAAATATTATTACGAAACCGGACGGAATTTTATACAACATGGCCGCTTCATGGTGAATTTTTTTGGCTACTGACGGTTAGTTTGTGTCACAGTAATTTTTTTATGTTGTATTATGGCTCCACACATAGTGTATTTAGCCAGTGTTAAGTATAGTAATTTTTCGTCGTGTTGTTATTGAATATTTCACATGTTTCACGTAAAGTCCATCTGGAGGCACAGATTAAAGAAAAAAAACGTGTGTAAGGCCATGAACAAAGAGTAATAGGAGTTAATTTCGGTAGTAAATATGCATTAAACAGTGGAATGAAATTGGACAATTTATTAGATTTGATTAACCATTATTAGTTTTTCTATTTAAGCCCTTGCAGGTTGTTTGGGGTTTTTGGAGTAAAATAGATATACCATCAAATAATATGTAAGTAGTGTGAATCGATTGCATTCAAGATACAAACATGTTAATTATACTAAGTGCCTGCAGATTAGAGAAATAACCGGCCAAGTGCGAGTTGGGCTCGCGCACGAAGGGTTCCGTATCATTATCTATAAAACCTAGCAAAAAAACGTTTGATGTATGAGAGAGAAAAAATACTAAAATACAGAATAAAATGAGTATTTAAGGGGTTAAATACTTATTTTATTCTGTATTTTTTGTAATAGCGGCAACAAAAATATATTTATCATCTGTGAAGATTTCAGCTGTCTAACTATCACGGTTCATGAGATACAGCCTGATGGTTACAGACGGACAGACGGACAGCGAAGCCTTAGTAATAGGGTTCCGTACCCAAAACGGACTGACGACGTCTGTCAGGCTGTCTGTCCGTCTGTCACCAGGCTGTATCTCATGAACCGTGATAGTTAGAGCTTTACCCTTGGGAGTATAATCTTGACCCTTGCTACGCCTATTTTTGGCATTACATGACGTTTATGTTTGGCCCACAGGTCTGAGGGCCAATGCATACTATTACCACCATAGGCTAATGCAGTGGGCCAATGATACTCTTACGTTACGTATAAATTATATACTCTTTGAATGATACAGAAGTATAATAATACTCTTTGGAATGATACGAAGTAGTTTTTTTTCTCTAATCTGTGTACGAAACATGTTATGTAAAATGCCCTGGGGGTCTAGCAAAGATCACAATCACTAACGCTAAAGCGTTTGGCGTTAGCGGTTGGTATCTTTGCTAGACCTCCAGACTTTGCCCTATTGTAAAAATGTTTTGAAAGCCTAGATTTTAATATAATATAGGTTTTAATTAATCATGAGTTCGATGATACTTATCGAAATATCATCGAAAATTTTTCTATAGTTATAATTTTTGTATAGTTTCTATAGTTAAGTAGCCATGAGTGGAGATTTCATCAAAATTGGTCCAGGAATATCAAGGATAATAATTAGCGTACCTACGCTGTTTTGGGAAATATTGTAATTAATTATTTCATCCATGATTAAGACATGTCATTTTTACTTCGTGGAAGTGATTATACGAGCAGAAAACTCAGTGTGGCTGATAGAAAATCAGTTTTTAAAAATAAAGCCATTACCTAAACGGAAACCTGAAAAGTAATGTAGTCCACGCGAGGCAACGCCGCGGGCAGTAGCTAGTTGTTAAATAACGTCATAACTTTAACTGCTAATTGTAACCGCCCTTCGCAGTTAGTGTTAATTGTTTATGTCAAATATCTGTCATACGCATAATCAAGTGTTCTGAAAACAGAAGTCTGTCTGTCAATTATGATGGTGCAACCAAGGAACTTAGTATAGTATACGTATAAGTTCCTTGGGTGCAACACATGCTAAACTCCTTGGTTAAGGTCAAAGTTATAGTTAATTTAAACCGTAACAGTAACTATGATTATAGTGCAACACAGCCTAAGAGTACCTATTAACCAAAAATGGGAATTGTTCATTTTATTTAGTTTGTTGTAATTATGTCCTCGTAGCTAAATGGAAGAAAATGATGAAATTATAAACAAAAAAGCGAAAAATATAATTATATGATGTGAATTTTGTCTGTCTGTCTGTCTGTATGTATGTCCCTTTGAACACGCATCACGCTGGAACTAATGAACGGATTTTGCTGAATTGGAATGGGTATAACTAATTTTTCAGAATAACATTGCTGGCCTCTTCTTTGGGCAAAGGTTGAGCATTGCCATTCAACGTGGCAATGCTGCCAGCATTTTGGGCACTTTGCCTACTGGTAGTGGTTTGCTAGATTCGTTTTGTATTATAGGTATTGTTAATTTTATAGTTTTAGTTTGGTAGTAGTTTAGTTTTACGAATAACTGTTTAAGTTTGTTTTATTTCTTTTGAGCTCTATTGGTCTCACTGTAGATTGGCAAAACATTTAAGCCACTTTTTGCTTTCTGAAACGGCAAGTACAGGTTGCACGGAGGAATAAAGATATTTATTTTAATGCAAGAATTTATTGTTTTGTATATAATTTTTTATTTAATTATACTCGTCCTGTCGAAGGGAAGATAGAAGGGAAAACTATATGGATGGGACAGCTAAGGAAGGCAGACGCAATCCAATTTCTATATATTTCTCTTTTGCTTTTCTTACCCATGAACAGGTTTAGGACGTAAAACTAACTAACCCGTGCGAAGCCGGGGTGGGTCAGCTAGTCCTTCAATAATGAATCATAAAATAACTAAGTACAAAGAA
Organism: Ennomos erosarius; assembly: GCA_963580505.1. Taxonomy (NCBI): domain Eukaryota; kingdom Metazoa; phylum Arthropoda; class Insecta; order Lepidoptera; family Geometridae; genus Ennomos; species Ennomos erosarius. Next base: position 10,109,102 of record OY756977.1, on the reverse strand, counting down.
GTTAACATAAAAAATATATTAGTTTCTTAGATTTCTCTATACTTTCGTAACCTAAAATAAAAAATGAAGGTCTAATGGATATACCCCATTGAGAATTTAACCTTCTTGATAATATGCTATATCAACAGATATTTAATGTTATATAATAACTGATACCTGATAACTTTACTGACACTTAAATTTAATCATCATCAGCCCGAAGACATACACTGCCCGACTCTATGGAGCACAAGACCTTAAAAAAGTATACAATTTTGACTAATAAAATACGTTTTAGGAATTTATCAACTAGATACTTTTTAAATCCAATAAAAACTAGTAGAAACTTATAGAAAGCGAGAACAAGAGTTACTGTCAAAAATAAGAAGTAAGGATTTTGGAAACTTACTGCCGGTAAAGTATGCCCTCTATCATGAGATTGATTCCCAGTAAATCCCACAGAAGGCCCAGGCCTGGAAAGAAAAAATATGCCTTTGTTTATTTTGGTTTATTTATCAGGTGTCAGGTAGGTTAGTTTGCCTAGTGCAGAGTTATGTTTTCTAAATGGCATGTAGTATGCCTCCATGCTCTCTTGCATTGTAACATTTTAAATATATTAAATTATGTCTGACTGAACCTAAGGACATCACATACAAAAATGTGTCTATTAAAACCTTAAAAAAACTTTAACTTGATACTAAATTAATTTTCTAAACACAGGTAGTTAAACTCATTTATGTGCATTCGGTCAAGGACGAAGTTCAACGACCCAGCTGTGCTAGGGCTATCTTCGAACGTAAACTTTACATGGCATTTTTCAATGAAAAACTGTTACCTCAGAAAAGTCGTAGAAGAAACTTTGTCTGCCTTGGGGAGTAGATTTCATGACTACTTTCTATTCTATTTCGTTTTTTTTTAACATGCTTATGCTGTTGGTCTCTAACGACCTTTACAGCGTCACCGGGCGGGAGGGCAACCCAGCCGACAAAAGTGGGGGGCAACTAGCTCAAGGGCACCCCTGGGGTGCGAGCCTCGACTTGGGCTGTTGCCGGGATAAGAGGATCGAGAAGGCTACGTCCGCTGGAGGAGTGGACCCTATGGAAAGTAGCGACCATTCTAACTAACCTACGGGGTACATCGACCTCGCCGGCGGGGTCGGTGTCTGATCGTGTTACGCTGGTATCCTATACCGGTGCCGAAATCGGTACCTGGGCCAGAAGGGCTACACTGGTCCGGTGATTCTAGCGCAGCCGAAACAACGGCTGCTATAGGATCTTCCGGGTCGCTCAATACGTGTCTTGGGCGGCGACGACGGGGTGGTGGGTCTGTCATGTCTGTAGAGTAGCTTGATGCTTGGACTACGAGAGGGTTGGGGTGATGGGGGCCGCGACATATTAGCGGCGGGATGCATCCTTCATAAACTGACGGACGGATGGGAGTTCGAGATCGCAATGGAGGTCGGCGTTTCGCTGGTACCAGCGAGCCCCGACCACCTTGCGGATGAAGCGGTTTTGGATCACCTGAAGTCGATCCAGGTGGACTGGGTGTGTATGAGCAAACGCGACAGATGCGTAGGTTATAATGAGGAGAACGCAAGTTTTGTAAAGTGTCACCTTATTTCTAAGGGACATTTTACTACCCTTGCACAGGAGAGGGGTGGAGGCGGCCTAAGACGAAGGCAGTCCTATCGCGCACTCGCTTAATATGATCACTGAACCTGAGCTTGAAGTCAAGGGTAACTCCCAGCTATTTAGCAGACGGAACCCAAGGAACGGGCTTGTCGAAGAAAGAGAGTGGTCTCGATGGCGGACCACGCTTATAGTCAGAAAAGTACATCGCTGCACTTTTGTCTGGGTTAACCGTGATCCGCCATTTCCTGAACCATGCACCGATCTCGGTGAGGGCTCGTTGGAGGCGACCACGCATATGGACTCTCTGCCATCCGGAGCAGTAGATGGCGGTGTCATCCGCAAAGAGTGCAAGCTGCACTCTCAACGCGGTAGGGAAAGCTTCGATCCCTGAGGAAGTCTTGTATGATGTGCACAAGACGATCCGGCACGCCGATGTGGTACAGCTTGAATATCAAGCCTTCGTGCCAGACTTTATCGAAGGCTTTCGCTACGTCTAAGAAGACTGCGAGAGTCCCTTTGGATTTCGGCTTCGAGTTGAAGCCATCGAGAATGTGCTCCGTGATGCGGTGGCTCCAAAGCCAAACTGCTCGTCGGGAAGGAGTTTATGCTCATGTACATGGGACCAGAGACGCCTCCGAATGAGACGCTAATAGATCTTCCCCAGAGTACTGAGGAGACTAATGGGGCGGTAGCTAGAAGGCTCGGTAGCATTCTTGCCTGGCTTGTGGATGCCGATGACGTCGGCGGAACCACCACCACGTAACGGAAAAGAGCAATTGCTCATAGCCGCTTTTTTTTTTTCATTGAAGGTGCTTCTAACCAAGAGATAGATCAAGGGGACCGAAAAGTGTTTGACCACTTTGTTGCTGATACCATCAGCTCCGGGAGCTTTACGGGGAACGAGATCCCTGATGACAGACTCGACTTCAGCGGCCTTAATAAGCTCAAGAGGGTGTTAGGGAGCTGCGACGTTCAACTTCACTGACCACCGTATGGAGGTGGACAGGGTCAACGTGATCAAGGGAAAGGTTACACTGGGCCTCGAGGCTCTCAGCCAAACACTCAGCTTTTTCCTCGTCATCGAACGCAGGGACTTGGTTCGGCCTATCAAGAGGAGGCATCGTTCTAAATGTGTCACTTTTCAAGGTTCGAGCCAACCTCCAGTATATCTGGTGGGTTGGCTTGAGCCCTGAAAGTAGGTCTGTCCAGTTCTGAGCGCGAAAATCACCTATGCGAATTCAAGGTGGATTTGTTATCATGGGTGGGGGCCGCGTCGTATGCCCTAGTGGCAGCGTTCTTTTCTGTCAGCAGTCTCCTTGCATCCTCGGGCAGGTCCCAGCGGTGGTCCACCACTGGAACCTGCTTCGAGGACTCACCCATTACGGATTCTATTTCTTGTCATGACCGTCACTGACTGTTTAAAGATTGTGAAGTGGATCTCGGATTTTTTAGTGGTTTAGTGATTGAGCCAAGAAAGTAGTGCCTACAATGTTTTGTATATAAAGGGAAGCGAAAAACATAAATAAGCGGTAAATATGTATACCTATGTACCGCGGCGGCTGTCCAGTTAATTGTGACAAATAATAGGATATACACACATCAACAAAGTCTAGGGATATTAAACATTTTATTGATTATCCCAAAAACCATAAAAAAATTGTTACGAGTGTAAATGGAAGAATTATGGGTAATTTTGTGGCTTATACCTAAACATTAACAACACGATACAATTTTGGTTTTTTTATTAATAAAAGTGTTAAATTATTAAAGTCATAGAAAATTACTAACCAAGTAAAAACTATATTCTTTTAAAATTAATTTCAATAAATTAAATTAAAATTAATCTTATCAAATCTGATATAGCTAGTAATCGGTATTGCCTCCTCTGGCACTAATTACACAGCGGCAACGATTTTCCATACTTAAAATTAGAGTGTCAATGTCATGCTGGGGTATGCGGTCCCAAGTTCTTTGTAAATGTTCAAATGTTCAAGTGTGTTATTGTTCTGTTGTCAAGTTGGGCAGAAAATCCTTCCATGCTCTTCGCTGTAACATGTCCCAGGCGTGTTCAATTGGGTTTAAGTCGGGCGACTGTGCAGGCCAATCCAACACCTGAACATCGTGTTCTCGAAGGGCGGCCGACACCAGCCGCGCCGTGTGCGAATGTGCATTGTCATGCATAAGCTGAACTTCTTGTTCCGTTTGGGCTCTGAGCGGGACAATACCACGTTGCACTACCTCCTCACGGTATTTATGGGCAGTCATGCTGCCCTGAATCCAAACGAGCTGGGTTCGTTCTCCGATCCGTATTCCTGCCCACACCATGATTGTCCCGCCTTGGTAAGGGTGAACCTCCTGTGGATGTCGGAGACGGCTGACTCTACCTGGAGTTCTCCAAACGCGTGTTCGTCGGGAATCTGGATGAAATCCAAAGCGGGACTCATCAGTGAACAGCACCAATGACCATTGTTGGTCAGTCCATGTCAAATGTTCTCGAGCCCATGATAGTCGCCTACCGCGATTGCCACGTCGCAGCGCTGGGACTCGTAGCGGTCTGCGAGCATGAAGACCAACTTCATGCAGCCTTCTTCGTACGGTTTGATCGCTAACCAGCAGCTGGTGGTCCTTCTGGAGCCTTTGCACTAGTTGCGTCGCTGTGATAATGGGTAGTCTTTTGGCGGTAATTTGGAGAAATCGATCCTGTTTTTGAGTGGTAGCACGATACCTACCCGTGTGCCTTTCCACCACGTCTCCAGTAGCGTGATAACGTGACCACAGCCTGGATTACATTTTGGCTTGTGCCTAGAGCCTCAGCAACACCGTTTTCTAACATGCCAACTGCTCGTAACATTTCATCTCGAGTCAAATGACGACGTGGCATAACGCTAAAGAGCTCACACAATCAATGCATACAAGAAAAAAAAACAACTTAAACTGTTTATCCTAACTTAACGCCTGAAAAAAATTAAATGCAACTTCTCGTAATTAAGGTACTCAGAAGATTGCGCTGTGCTTTATGTGTTTTCATTTGTTTCTCAAATTAATTTTTAAATTTCAAAAAATGAATAAATAAGGTTTCAATCTGTATATAAACTTTTTAAGGAAACTAAATAGGTTTTAAACAATTAAGCTTTTCGAAATAACGTATCCCTAGACTTTATTGATGTGTATTAGTAAAATTAATTAACAAGAAAATTCCTACATAGGTCGGTACTAAATTTGTAATTAGTAGATATTGACATCCACAGAGCATTCTCTAAGTTCAAAGCGTCATTTGTTTCATAGCTCTGTGTTGACATCTAAACAACCTCAGCCAACTTGTCGCGCTTGAGTGAACAGTAGCCGGGAGTTTTGGCGAAAACGTGAAAAAGTTCACGTCGTTGCATTGTATTATTTCTCAAAACTTGTGCTTTTTCCAGTGTTAATGTTTAAAATTGATGGCGTTTTACGCATTAAGTGCTGAATTATGAGCATGAGTGTGGGCAAGTGATATAATGTGGTGTAACGTGGGTTTTCGTGTTGCTTCCAAAATTCCATAGAAGCTTCTTGTAAAGATGCCACCACTTTACTTGAGCATGACTTAGACTGGACTATGACTCGACTTAGACTGGACTATGACTAAGACTAAGACTTGACTCCGTAAAATATTCTAAAACTCGATAAAAATATACAATACTTGACACTGGCTAAATACACTGTGTGGAGCCAACAATTAAAAAAAAAAACAGTAGCCCACTGTTATCAAATTACTATACCAGTTTTTATACCTACCATCTTTCCTCTGTTCGTAGGCAGGATATTATTTAGTTATCGTTTTGTGAAATTACCCACTGTTTCTTGTGAAGCTATCAGTTTATCGTGTTATCCATAGATCTGTTAGTCCACTTGACTGTACCTACCACATTCATCAGCCGTCGGACTGTTTGTAAGCCTAGACCTACCATTACCAATGTACCAAGCGTGAATTATGTACGGTGGGTTGTTTTTATTATTATATACGCGTCAATAGTTTAGGAATTACGTTATCTAGACTACCCAAGATACAGGCTTTTGCCTAGTTTGGGGCCCGTTGGTTACTTCATAACATGTAAATTGGAACAAAGTATCTAGTTTTATATTATTTTGCAATAATGTTAAATGCTGTTTTTGTCAGGAAATAAATTATTCTTATTCTTCTTATGTGGTGTCGGGTTCGCACCCTTCAACTTTTGTCTTAGCACCAAGACTTCGGAATAGACACATGCCATAAGTTGTCATTTTTAATGCGAAAAAGTAACAATCCAAACTGTTTAGAATGTTTAGAATGTATAAATCGTATAACAAAGACAGGACAGACAGATTCTCACCGATTACAGCTGGGAGATAGAATATCATTCTTGCTTATCCCCTCTCGGATTCAGCAAGAATGATGTACAAATAAATAGAGAAATACTGAAAATTCATGCTGTTATGTATCATGTCATAACAACCAGAGATCCCAAAAAGCGGTAAATCTACTCCCCCAAGATAGACAATGTTTCTTCTACGACTTTTTCTAAAGTAACAGTTTTTCATTGAAAAAATGCCATGTAAAGTTTACGTTCGAAGATAGCCCTAGCGCAGCTGGGTCGTTGAACTTCGTCCATGACCGAATGCACATAAATGAGGTCACCTTGACCTTGAATTGGTATGTTATAGTAGGTAGGTGTATAGGGAAACTGTAAAAGTTACCTGTAACCGCAATAAATATTTTCTCTTTTACGTCCTACAATAGAATAGGTATTATATACTGATTAAGGCTTTCAATCTCGCTACATTTTCGAGTCCCAGGAAAATTTTTCGAGACTCGACCCGGTCTCGAAATTCCCGAGAAAAATGAGACCTTCGAGACTACGTCAAAAGTAGGTTTGAACTTGTTTAGGCAGTAATTACAAGCTAATCAAACTGTTAAAAACTCAAATACAAGCAAAAATAACAACAATTTGCGAGATTTTTCTCTAAAGTATCTGCTAGCGAGCACATCGCAGCTATTTATTTTTACTTTTACGAAGAAATGTATTCACTTCAACAGCCAGAAGACGTTTACTGCTGAATATAGGCCTCCCCCATAAAACACCACTTTCGACGCTTATCATTGGGTTTGCTATAATAACCGCGCTTGGTAATCACAGAAGATTTTAATGTCCTCTTTAGTAGGGAATCATCAAGTTTATAGCACGCCAAAATGCTTTAAAAGGTTTAGCATATTCCCGCGTCCTATCAACAATATTGCAACAATAACTTTGAATTCAATATAAGTTTAGAATTATAAAGTTCAGGACTAATACTAAGTCCTATGTACTTATAGCAAAAACGCGAATTAATAAAATTTTCTAGATGGAAAAAATTACAAAGTTACCTCCAAACCGTACAAATAAACAATGAATACTACACAAAACTTCATGACCGTATTTAAAATACGGTCATGAAGTTTTGTGTAGAAGTAGAACTAAATATAATGGAGGTCGTATGTATAATGGATTTTAAAAATACCTATTTATTACTGTAGTAATATGTTGCCTACAGTAAAAATATCACGCGTTGGAACCACCCCTGCCACTCAGCCCCCCGACTTTGGCCTAGTACTAAAAATTATTAATTGTTCTGTTGCTTTGGCTTGGATTCGCGCTGTCCTACCACACGCCCTTAAAAGGTCTCTTAAAATGAAAGATAAGTTTCCTACATCATTATTTCGTCAGATATACCCCTTGCGATAATTATGTGCCACAAAACTACTTGCAGTTGCTAGCTAGCTTGAAATCCATGACTTTAGTCGAACCCCTTTCAAAATTATTATTTTTAAGCAGCTGCTCTATATTTGAGGCCTGAATGCAGCAGTGGACGTTTCCAGGCTGATGATGATGATGATAATCAGACCTTAGATTATTAAGCCTGTGATCAAGACCCTCAGATGACTCTTTGAATATTGAATAAGTATGAAAACTCAGACTAAAAACCATGCTAGAAACCTATGTTGACAAGACCGATGCTATTTTTCAAAAGGGCTAGTTGTAGTTTCTATAGATTATTAACCAGAATAAAAAATAATCGTGGTTTAGTACATTTTTGAATAGTTTGACTCAAGTCTCAAAAGTCTCGTTATTCCCGAGACTGGAGGTAGCAGTCTCGAGTCTCGAAAATACGAAAAAATCGTCGAGACTCGAAATTTTCGAGACCGAGACTCCCGGGATGAAAGCCTTAATACTAATGCACTAACCTTGTCATTGAAGGTAGCTCTTCATTTATTTGGACTGTACACTCTCTTTGTGCTGTACTTTGTACTTTGGAACGCGTAACACGTCTCCGTTTTGTAAACTTTTGTACCTTTGACGTTTCAATACGCTTCCTCTTTGCGAAATAAGTAAGAGGACGATTGTCTTCAGTACTCGTTTCGCTGACTCTATCTTGGCGTGATGTTTGAGAGACCCGTCGTAATGTCCAGGCGATACGTCGGCGAGACCGTAACTTTTCTTTATCCGCTTGTTGTTCCGAAGACCAATCACGGCATATGGTTCTGTTCCTTAATGTCATTTTTTTTAGATCCCGTATATACTCTGAATCTGTTACGGACGGGGGCGGCCTGAAGATGGTAATTTTTGGTATTCTTTTCTGTACACCGGAATGCTGCTTTTTTGGAAGTTTGTCCCTAGTTGGGTTTCTCAATAGACCTGCCACTTCATTGGTGCAAGAGGCAGCAGGGTTCGCAGATGAAGCGGCATTTTCAGCTGCAGCAACCTTGGCAGTTGCAGCGGCCTTTGCAGCCGCAGCGGCCTTTGCAGCCGCAGCAGCCTTTGCAGCCGCAGCGGCCTTTGCAGCTACAGGGGCCTTTGCAGCCGCAGCGGCCTTTGCAGCTACAGCGGCCTTTGCAGCTACAGGGGCCTTTGCAGCCGCAGCGGCCTTTGCAGCCGCAGCGGCCTTTGCAGCTACAGGGGCCTTTGCAGCCGCAGCGGCCTTTGCAGCCGCAGCGGCCTTTGCAGCCGCAGCGGCCTTTGCAGCCGCAGCGGCCTTTGCAGCTACAGGGGCCTTTGCAGATACAGTGGCCTTTGCAGATACAGTGGCCTTTTCAGTTGCAGAGGCTTTTGAAGCCGCATCGGCCTTTGACGCTAAAGCAGCTGCAGCAGCTTCAGCAGCTCTGGTCTGATCTATCTCCTTTATAAGTATTACCACCTTTTTACTGGGTGGTCTATGACGTGGCTCATCGCACTTGCGGTATCCATGAATGCCTGCACGAAAATTTAAAATGTTACTATAATATAAACCAACAATGACAGATAGTAGGCGGGACAAGAAATCACAAGAAATGTTTCATCACATTTGCTTGTAAAGTGGCTCGTATCCCCACCACTTTTAAGATCAACATCAAAGAAATTTTCAACGCGTTCTTTTACATTACATGATGATAACCCGATTCAGTTATGTTTGTATCTCACTGCAAGTTAAAGGCATCTTTTATCACCATCAACAGCTTGAAGTCTGCGACTGCTGAACTTAGGCCTCCCCCACAGAGCACCACTTTAAGCGGCTGCTCGCCACCTGCATACATCGGCATATTTTATCATAATTCTCATCATCATCACTAGCCTGTGGGGGTTGTTATTGTTCAATTGAAAGATATACAAAACTTGATTAAAACCATGAAACAATGAAATAAAGATTTGATTGTATTACCAACTATTGCTAAGTATATTTCTTTTTAATTTCATCCTCTAACTTCAGTATCCATGGCAAAATTCATCCTATGCATCACTTATTTTGTAAAATGTGAAAGTTTGTATGTGGATGCAGATAGATGTCCTTAAGCAAAGATGAACAACTTACATGATAAGGTTGGGATGTCTACTAGTGCACTCATAAATATGTAAAAAAATCTTTTCTCAAACATGCTTGGAAATTTGAGCATTATTTTGACAACCTTCTTCGAGATAAATCGACATTGCTGTACTGGCGAGCAGCGGCCGGCAAAGAGCATGAAACATTTTTGTATGGAGTTTGGCCTGTCACGAACCGCCATTTAAAAAATCACAATTTATTGGCCAGTGACAAAACTAGTGTCAATCGATAGAAAACATTATAATGAACAAAAAATGTTCTGTGAAATATCACGTAAGTGATATACTTTCTGAGATATGTGGGAATGAAATTATCACTTTTTACACCAAACGTAACTTATAATTTCAGTGCGAATATACAGTAGCGCTCATAGTGAAGGACTATAGCCATTTCAAGCCGATGGATGCAGTAAGTAAGCAGCCACTCAAAGTTGCGTTCTATCGGGGTGGCCTGTGTTTAGCAATCGACCTCTTTAGGCTCATGATGATGACAACTATATTAAGCTTCATTACTCTATAAATGCACTACAAGTATATTATAGTTAAGTATGAAGAAAAACATTGTAACACAAATATCTCAGAAAGTATACCACTTAGGCAATTTTTTTATGGAATACTTTTGGTAGCCTATACTTTTTCCTATCGATTGACACCAGTTTCATCAATGGCTATGAAATCGTGATATTTTCAAAATGGCGGACATTTTTATAAAAATCCATATCTGTCGTGGTTAATTCCATAGCAAATTCATATGTTGTGCTGGATTGCACAGAAAAAGCTCATGGAATCGATTTTTAAAGTATAAACCACAATTTTGTTTTAAAATTTTATCAACCATCGCGGGATTTGAACCCGCACCCCTACTCACAGGGTAGGACGCACTATCAATAGGCTATGGTCACACGGCCGCTAGTGGCGAAAATCTTCAGTATTATGTGTCGCCAACTCAGCACGGTGAAAGGTGAAACAGTCCTAAAGATTTTCGCAGCTAGTGCTCGTGTGACCAAACCCCAGTTGATAGAGCGTTCAATCCTGTGAGTAGGAGGCCACGGGTTCAAAACCGGATGGTTGATAAAATTTTAAGAAAACGTTTTTAAATTATAGTTCTGCATTGATTTAATTTCCGCGCATTATCTGAGAAAAGTAAAAAAGTAAGTAAAAGTAAAGTTTATTTAACCAAAAATAAGTTACATGCGTTCCCTATAGTAAGTATAAGTATAATAAAATTATATGCTAAATATATAACTGGAACAACAAATTATGAAATATAAAGATAATAATAGCAAACTAAAATTTAGAAAACAAACTAACAAAATACTTAGCTACTAATATTACTCATAGGATTATTATTAAGGCGACATGTTGCAAGTAAACATTTCTCAGTGGGCCCCAAACTCGGCAGTGCCTGTATCTTGGTGACCCGTAACATTAGCGTTAGCAAGTATGTTGTATGGCGCGCGACTTATGTATGACTGTGTAAGAGTTTTACAAACAAGTAGAAATACATCCGTAATAAACAAATAACCTGTGGGAAACTGATTACTATGCTAGTTACATAATTATTACCTGTAGTATGGTACATAATACACCCTAGTATAGGCCCAGATAATATAAGTGTAGGTAAAGTGTGAGGGTGAAGTGTAAATGTGTGTGTATGAACGACTGTGAAAGGTGATTTTGTTAAGGTGACTAATTTTGAAAGACTGCGATTTTAGCTAGGATAATGATGTTTATGAGCTAGTGTTCATTGTCTGTGGTTTGTGAGCGTACTATGATTACTATGTTTAAGAAGGTGATGTACTCTGCTGGTTGTGACAGTTAACATGTATGAGTAATGGTGGAGGAGAGTAGTTAGGAGTAGCAACTGAAGTAGATATGTTGAGGGTTAGCTGATTTTATTAAAGACTTTGAGTACTATACAAGCCTTGGCCACAACCAGGCATTGATGGACTTACGTATGTGTGCACGTTCGTCCATCAATGTCTCTGTTCCTGGCCGCTACAGTAATGTGCTATACACTGTATAAATAATGCATGTGTAAACACGGAGTTGTGTGTTGTGTTTGTGTGACGCTGACCACTATCCAAAATGTTAAGTTACCCACCTGCAAATGCTATATTATTCACCACATCATCTACTGGCATACGAGGAGCGGCAGGATCCTGTTCCAGGCGTAAGTCAGGGCGCTGTTCAAGCCGTACCTCTGCGCGCTCAAGCCGCTGGTCAATTCGCGGCTCGTGGCGCTGATCCGGGACGAGCACGTCGGCACCGTGTGGTGCATTAGGGATTGAGACTCTTTGCGCAAATTTGCGCTGAGCGCGCACCATTGGCCTGTAAAAATTGGTTTTTACATTATGTAACCTCTGCCGTAGATCCGTAGTACTATACGAGTGATTGGTTCATGGAACATATTCTTCCAGGGTGTGCTTAAACATGTCTTGGGCTATGTTTTAAGTTTAACATAAGTTCAGCGATTTATTTCCATTTATGAGTTATTCAATATTTTTGGTAATTGGGTAAATCCCCGTTTTCTACCTTAAATAACTGATATCTGAAAGTATGGGTGTTATCTAATATGTTTTTGGTTTTAATTGCATTAAAAAACTTTAACAACGCTACCGACACTTTCAACTCCTGGGTTTCGAATTTTGGAGATGGCAGTCTATCCCTCTTCGCAGCACGAAATCACCCAAGTAAATTACTTGGTATCACAATCAACGTTAAGCCACAAAGCGAAAGTTAGAGCAACTATGTATGTACTCAGAAACCAATTTATATGTATCAATTGAAACTTGTTGGCGCACAGACTCTACCGCACGAGTTGAAATTGGACAAAATGCCGGGAATATAACACTTGATACTGTTGATGACATCAAAAGTTTGTTTAGAAGATGAATGTTTGCCTATTTTCATCCTATTTTCTTGTTTAATAATTCAAAACGGCTGTAATATTATTCTTAAATTCGATAAATCATAGATTTTTTGCGCATTTTTATGGACCTGTGATTTAATTTTAGTCTAAAGTAGGCTTGTAAGCTTTACCGGTTTCGGGGGTATTTATCATCTTAGTAAGATTTGTTGCAAAAGCTAAGTAAAAACCTAGACCAAAATAAGGCATAGTAACAAAAAAAAACGTTTCAGCAACATAACGAAAGTTATTTAAATAAAAACAAGGTAAAAAATTGTTAAAAAGAGTAATTTGTCAAATAACATTGTTGTAGAGCATATTGGTAAGTTTCATTTTAGTCACAATAGGCATGATTACTAAAATTGTGTTTTTGCATTAATTACTAATATTTCTCAAAAAATAAACATTCGTCAAAACAAAAATAAAATATCTCAAAAAAATGCCAAAGTTACAAGCAATTTACAAACCTAAGAGCTGGGTCGTTCATAGTTCTCATTACTAAGCTGTGAAGACGGACGGCGAAAATAGGCAGGCTGCGCCAGCCTCCCTTCTATTGCCGTCCCATCCGTTCATCCTTTTCCCCAATTTTTTTACCTTTCTCTTCTCTCTTACCCATAAACAGAGTTAAGAATTAAAACTAATTAACCCGTGCGAAGCCAGGGCGGGTCAGCTAGTTTAAAATATTTTCATGTCAGTACCATTGTGCGAATATTGTATTTTACAGCAATATAGAGCATTTTATTCTCTTTCATTTGACACCCCACATGCATATACGTTTCACGTTATCGTGTATATAAAAGTCATCACTTGTCTGCGTCTTTTAATCTTTACCTAGCCTACCGGAAATTTGAATAAATAAAAATGGCATTACTTTTCACCAAGTATATTGTCCAACGAACTGAACACAATCAAAAATAAAATTAATCAACCCGGGGTATGTGCGGACACGCGTCTCAAAGGCAAGTATATGGAGGAACTATCGAATTCAACTCCCGCAAATGCCTGAGAACTGAAACTACTTTTACAGCTAAATTAGAACTCCGACTGCTTAATTATTCTGATCCCGCACCCTTTAAATAGGTCGGCACCGGCGTCGTCAATAATGTAAACACGTATATCACTAAATCAACCCCCTTCCTAAAAAAAAAATTTTTGCCACAAAATTCGACAATTTAAATCATATGTTACGGTTGGTTACGGTAATAAAGTCACAGAAAATCTCTCAACAATGAACAAAGAAAGTCCAACTATAACAAACATTCTCAAAAATCCAACTCAAGTATAACGTTATTCGATACACAAATACTCTACTAACGTTAACATATACAAACAAAAGAAAACGATCACTCATTGTTATCCACTCTAAAACAAAGAATTCATAGTCTTCCACTTGATTCAACCCTACTCATATTGCATATGACTCAGTTATCACCGACATTGACAGTCGACATGGACTGTTGACTGTTTATATTATCCTGAAACAATCAGTGCAATATAACGCTAGCATTATTCATTCTTTGGTCACATATAAAACCATTAATTTTTGTATATTATCACATGTTGGCAGCATGTATTATGCATCATGATGTTTGACCTGACTGTGTTTTACTTATCGTGTAAGGACATTAATGTCTATGTTTGAAATGCATGCAGAGTTAATGCCGCAAACTACTACTTTTTTAGACTACAAACAGGAAGATGCAAGGCCACCAACTAGGTGTACCAAAGACATGGTCAAAACTGCAGACCCGATGGACGCCGGAGGCAAGCAGCTGCTCAAAGTGCCGTTCTATAGGCCTATGTTCAGCAGTGGGCCTCTGGTGGCCCTAATAAGGTTCAATGTCGTACGGGAAGATGGGGAAATGATAGGCGAGCGTGTGGTGGTAGCGGGTGTTTAATAGCAACTGAAGAATTAAGTAACAGTGGACTGTATGATGGTTAGCGCGTATACCTAGCTATAGGCATCTTACATATTCCTTCTAAAATAGCTAATTGTATCTATATCTATGTAATATTAGGCTTTCACATCTAAAACTATTGATTTATCTACTTAAGTATTGATTAGTATATATTATTATCTGTATTTTATGGGTAGGTATGTAGGCTGAATCTAAATACCTTATAATTCCTAACATGCCGCCCACCAAAAACAATTGTTTTTCATTAAAAAGTTAGCAAAATGTCTAAATAACTAAACAACAAAACTCATATAGAAACTTCTATCTACCTACATACATTCGTAACAATTTAACTGAACTTAACTTTAACTCAAACATTATCATAAAATACAAAACATCAAAACCAATTAAACAACTTGTAGGTATCAACTATTGAAACTTAAACTTAAATTCAATTAACATCCGTGATATGAACAATTATTAACTCATTAGCAAACATAATAGGTGATCGTAAAATATTACAATAGGAAGGGTCGAGAGAACAAAAGATGTTTACTCCGAAGTCAATCAACCGTATCTTCGTAGGTAGGTTTGACAAGTTTACTATAAAAATATAAAGGTTGTGCACAAACATAACAGGGCCGTATTAAGGAATAAGTATAAATTAAAATTATTTCTATTTTAAATTATGTTGATTTTACATTGCATACGTGATTAATAAACTATTAGCATGTGATTTGTGTTACAATTTTACTTTACTTAATAAAGGAAATTGTTGACTACTTACTACGATAAATTAAATGAACTTAACATAAAATTAGTCTTCGTTTAACGGAAGTTGACACAGTTTTGACACAGAACGTTGGATTATTTTACTGCGATACTTTAAGCTGTACACCCTGCACACATTATCGTTGCCCACATGTTTTTGAACTATGCGACCCATTGACCACTTACCAGGTGGAAGGTTTTCATCTTTGACCAGTACAAGATCGCCGATATTAAACTCAGGAGTGCGTCTTTGCCACTTAGGCCTCTCTTGTAGTCTGGTCAAATATTCTTTATGCCACCGGTGCCAGAAGTGTTGTACCAATCTTTGACAGTGCTGCCATCTAGATAACCTGTTCATGTTAATATCGCGCAAGTCTGGTTCCGGGACATTGATTAGAGCTTCACCGATCAGAAAATGACCGGGTGTTAAGGCTTCCACTACCTCAGGATCGTCATTGTCTGTTGGGCATAGCGGCCTTGAATTTAAACATGCTTCGATTTGACACAAAACGGTTGAGAACTCTTCAAATGTCAGATTAGTATCTAAAATTCTCTTTAAGTGGTATTTGACAGACTTTACCCCACTCTCCCAAAGTCCACCGAAGTTAGGACTGTATGGGGGGATAAAGTGCCACTGAGTTCCATCTTCTGCCAATAAATCTTGTAAGTGACCAGGAACGTCTAAGTTGGCTTGATTCCACAGCTGTGCCAACTCTTTATTACCAGCTACAAAATTGGTGCCCTGGTCGCTCCACATGTGTGAGCATCTTCCTCTTCGTGCAACAAATCGTTTGAATGCGTTCATAAACGCTTCGGAAGTTAAATCACCCACGAGCTCCAAGTGTATGGCCTTGGTGGCCATGCATATGAAAATTGATATGTATGCCTTGTAGCACTTGGCTCCACGGTGTCTGGACATCAAAACATGAACTGGGCCGGCAAAATCAACGCCCGAGTGCAAGAATGGACGTGCTGGCGTGACGCGGACATCAGGTAAGTCACCCATTATTTGTTCTCTATTTACAGCTCTTTGTCTAGCGCATATAAGGCACTTGTGAATACGTGATTTAACTGCTCCTTTTATTTTCAGAATCCAGTAGCGGGATCTCAGGTAAGTCAAGGTAAGTTGAACTCCACCGTGTAACGTCTTTTTGTGTGCATCGTCTATAAGTAGGGTTACTAGATCATTATTATGCCCAATAATGATTGGATGCTTCTCACTCTCAGATAGCTTCGCATTTCTGAGGCGGCCGCCCACCCTGAGAATATTCTTCAGATCAAGGATTGGGTTGAGCGTCTTCAGTTTACTTTTCCTACTAACTGGTTTCTTTTCTTTAAGTGTCACTATTTCTTCTTCAAACTCTTCTCTTTGCACGTTTTTAATTATAACCTCTAACGCTTTTTCTAGTTCTTGTGTTGTAACTGCTTTAACTTCTTCTTTGCATGCTTTTTTGTAGTTTAGAAATCTTCTCGCATAAACTATTACCTTTTGTAGCTCTATTAATGTATCACATTCTTTCAGATTGAGTTTCTTCTGTTCTTCGATGCTATCGACGACTGTATGAAAACACTTTCTCTTCTCTAACTCTGTTGCTTCTATGTTGTCTTTTACTAATGGAATTTCTTTTGTTCGCAGCCAAGCAGGACCGTTCCACCACATCTGATCGTGCACCAGAGCTGAGGAAGCCAGGCCTCTGCTCGCTACATCAGCTGGATTTTCTTCTGAAGCTACGTGATGCCATCTGCTGTTTCCAGTGTTTTCTAGAATCTCCACCACTCTATTACTCACGAAAACATTCCATCTTCCAGGATCACCCTTCAGCCAGGACAGCACAACTGTGGAGTCAGTCCAGGCGAATATGTTTTCGTTTGGTAATCTGGTTGCTTCTCTTATTTGTTTCAGCAATCTGGACAGCAGTACGGCGCCACACAATTCCAGCCGCGGCAGCGACACAGGTTTTACAGGTGCGACTCGTGTTTTGGCAGCTATGATGCCAGTTCGAATGTCTCCATCTTCAGTTTCTACTCTCATATATGCAATAGCTGCATAAGCCTTCGTCGACGAATCACAATAGCCATGGATTGTGGTATTCTTCATTCTTCCTTGTGTTGTCCATAGCCATCTATCTATATGTATTTCATTGAGATTTTCAAACCCTTGGCATAATTTTAACCATTCTTCTTTCAGGTCACTGTCTACTTCTTCATCCCATCCGATACCCCTTAACCATAACTTTTGCATTATTATTTTTGCAGGTACAAGCGCAGCAGCCAACCAGCCCATCGGATCAAAACATCGCTGAACTTCTGAAAGAATAACTCTTTTTGTGATTGTTTTAGGAACTGGTGGTTGATTTAGGTGATATTGAAATGAGTCTTGGCCTATATTCCAAGAAATGCCAAGTGTTTTGACAGTGCCATTCAGTTTCATGTCAAGGTTGACATGTGAACTTCTTTCAGAGGGTTGAAACTGTTGTAGGAATTCCGCATTGTTTGAGGCCCATTTTTGTAATACAAAGCCTCCCTTGTGAAGTATATCCTTGACATCACGTGCGATAGAGATGGCCTGTTCTACGCTATCATGGCCTGACATCAAGTCATCCATGTAAAAGTCCTCTTTTATCATCTTCACTGCACTAGGTGAGTTCACCCCTTCATCATCAGCTAGCTGATGCAGCGTTCTGACCGCGAGATATGGTGCCGAAGCAGTTCCAAATGTAACTCGGAGAAGACGATAGTCCTGAACTTCTTGATCTACGTCCTCGCGCCATAGTATGCGTTGGTAGTCTGTGTCCTCTTTGGTAACCAGAACCTGTCGGTACATCCGTTGAATATCTGCGACAAAACAGACTTTCTTCATTCTCCACCTCATGATCAAACTTCTCAAATCTTCTTGAATCTGCGGTCCTACAAGTAACTCATCATTCAATGAAATATGGTTTTTGCCTTTACTAGAGGCGTCGAAGACTATTCTCGTTTGAGATGTGTCCTTGTCTACTCTTATCACCGCGTGGTGTGGCAAGTACACAGATGGGTTATGCATCTCTTTCTCTGGAACCTTTTCCGTGTGGTTCATGTCTATGTACTCGTTGATAACTTTTGTGTATTCTACCTTCAACTCTGGCTGTCTCTGGAATCTTCTCTCTAGCTGGTGTAATCTCTTCAATGCTACGTCTCTTGTTTCTCCTTCAGCTGAGAGTGGTTGTGGTGTCTTGAGAGGCAGTTTGACAATATATCTTCCTTCATCGGTTCTGGAGTGTGTCTCGCTAAATATCTTCTCGCAGAATATTTCATCTGCGGTGTGAGCTCGCCTATCTGACTGCTCTAACTCCCACATGCTCTTCAGCATGTCATCCAGATCCGCATGAAGATGCAATGAAAATAACTCCTCTTGACTCTCTACTCCTGAATCTCCAAATATAATCCATCCTAACCTAGTGTGTTGCGCGCATGGTGAGTTAGGAGGACCTTGTATGACACCACTCTTTAAGATTCTACTATATACTTTGGAACTTAGCAACATGTCTATCCTTCCTGGTTGATTAAAACTTGGGTCTGCCAGTTGGAGTCCTTCAATGTGTTGCCAAGTACTTGAGTTGATAGGTTTCTTCGGAAAAAACGTTGTGAGTTTGCCTGAAATAACATATGCGACAACCTTGAGGCTGAATTCATTTTCATACCTAGATAAAACCTCAAAAGATGTCACGTGACTCACAGACGCCCTTGATGACCCACTACCTAATACGTGTCCCTTGACGGGTACCTTGGTTGAGTTTAACAATTGAGCTGCTCGCTCGCTTATCAGTGTTACTTGAGCCCCTGAATCTACAATAGCACGTAATATCGTTACATTCCCTAGTCCGTCCCTGACTGGAACCAATGCAGTTGCCAGTAGGCCGGGTGACTCGATCATGGTAAAGAATGACGATAATGCGGCTTGTAAACCGTGAGTCGGTTGTACATGTTCTTCTTCTTTCTTCTTCTCTTCTACATGTGTGTGTAATGAAACCTCTGTGTGTTGTGTTTTCTCCGTGTTGTCAGACGTTTCCTTCTGTAAATATTGATGTAAAAGAGAATGGTGTCTTTTGCCACAAATCTTGCAAGATGATTTATGTCGGCAAAAGTGTACAGGGTGCCCAGGCAATAAACAATTAAAACATAATCTCTTACCTTTTACAAAATCGTTCCGATCTATTTGTGTCAACTTACTAAATTGTTTACATTGAAATAGTGAATGATTTTCCGTGCAAAATGAACATGACCTATCAGACTTAGCTTTATCAGAGGGGGTGGGGGACGCAGCATGAAAGACCCGCTCTCGGACGCTTCGTGAGGTTACCGGTGACGTCAACTCCAGGGTGTGGATGCGGTTTTCCAAAAAAGTCTTGAAGTCTTGCAGTTTAGGTAATTCAGCGCCGAACTTCTTGCTGACTTGATCTTCCCACTCCTTGTGAGTCTCGTGGTCTAGCTTCTGGACCGCGATATAAATCAAAACAGGGTCCCAGGTGGTTGTAGGTATATCCAAGTTCTGTAGACCGGTCAGACACTCTTGCGTTGTGTCTATGAACTGTTTGAGCTGGCTAGCAGATTGGTTGGTCATCTTCTTTTGTTGGAACAGCCGTTTGAGGATAGCATTAACCACTAAGCGCTTGTGACTATATCGCTGCTTCAGGCACTCCCAGGCAGGCTTGTAGTTACTATCAGTAATTTGATAGGACTTCAAGGTAGCAGCTGCTTCACCTGAGAGGCACGATTTCAAGTAGTGTAGCCGTTGAACATCGCTGAGCGCTTGGTTCTGAGTTATCAACGAAGTGAACGTATCCTCAAAATTCTGCCAATCTTCATAGCTCCCTGAGTACTTCGGGAGGTCAATTCGTGGTAAATTGACCTGAACTTTAGAGCATGACACTTGTGACGTATGTGAAGAATTATTGGAGGTTGTTGCATCTGTCCAATTTAGCGATTCTATCACTTCTTGAAAGTCGGTTCTTAAAGATAGGTACACATCCTCGGCGGTGTCATAATAATTTGGAACCAACAACTGTGAACGTTCTTCTTGTTAGAGCTTGGACTCTTTAGTGAAACTACGTTTAGCTTTGTCTATTATTTTGTGATGTCTAACAATGTATGTCAAGTATGTCATGCTGAGAAAAAACCATTGAATATATTTTCGTATTACTTTATTTCGCAGTTTCTATTAAATTCGGCTTCTTTAACATGGTAGCAGAGCTGTAAAATGCTATTCTAGCATACGGTCCGTGATAGAACAGAGTGAAAAACGTAATTCTAGTCGAGAGTTCGAAACATAAAGGAGAAGAAAATTTCTGGTACCAAGATGGACCAAGCTATTTTCGAAGCAGCAAAGATGAAGGTTGGTCTCCTAGAGAAAACGAACTGGGCGACGTGGAAATATAAGATGGTTACAGCCATGAATGGACTTGGACTGCTAGATTTAGTGGAAGGAAGGGTCAGCAATCCAGTGCTGTCGGATCCTACACAAGCGATGTCAGAGAAGCTTAGAAGAGCGTTGCAGGAATTTAATAGAGGCAACAGCGCAGCTCTTCTATTGATTACCACGAATTTATCTGACGAAAATCTGCAGAAAGTTATGCGATTCACAAATGCAAGGGAGGTATGGCTGGAATTACACCGACTCTTTACAGGCGAGTCGAAAGATAGAGCCTATGACCTGTGTCTACAATTCTTTGGCTATAAGAAACAACCAGACCATGATATGTCGACTCATTTGTCAAAAATGAAAAATATATGGTTCGAGCTAACACAAGAAATGAAGAAGTCTGATGCGAAAGGTGAATTACCCGAAATGTTTTTGATATGCAAAATTTTAGACACCTTACCTGAAGAATATTTCTCGTTTAAAGCTAGCTGGTTGTTGATGTCACAAACAGAAAGAACGGTAGAAAACTTAACTAGCAACCTGTGTACGCATGAAAGAGCATTATCTAGTAAGGATGAAACAGAAACAAAAGAAGTTCTTCATGTAGACGTTAAGAATCCTAAGAAAACTAGAAATTTAAACAAAAATGACAAAGAGAAATGTCATTATTGTGGAGTGGTCGGACATAGGATCAAACAATGTAAGAAATGGATTACTGATGGACGTCCGCCAAAGTCGAATTCATCTACTTCAAAAAGTATTCCAAATCAGAAGGTGAACATGACCCTTATGGCGATAAATGCAAAAACAGATGAAGATCAAAATAATTGGTACGTCGATAATGGAGCTACTAGCCACGTGACCAATAGATCAGATTTATTTGAGACGTTTGAGCATTTTGATGAGTCACACACTGTAACAACTGCGAACGGAGACGCGATTCAGGCAGTTGGAAAGGGAACGCTGATAGTTGAAGCTGATGTAGAAGGAGTCAAATATTTGATTACGCTAACAAATGTTTGGTACGTTCCTAGCGTAAAGAAAAATCTATTTTCAGTTTTAGCCGCTCAAGATAAACTCTCGAAAAGTACATTTACTTCAACAGCTACGACTTGTAAGTTATCAGATAACGGAACAGTCAAACTTATTGGAGACAGGCACAGAGAGGGTGGTCTGTACAAACTGAGATTGACTTACGTGAAGCCTGATCAACCAGTAGAGATCAACAGTCTCGACTCGAAGGATTTACTACAGCTGTACCACGAGAGGTTAGGACACCAGAGTAAATCACATGTAAAGAGACTTATAGAGAGAGAACTTGGGATCAAACTGAAACTTGACAGCGAAATTTGCGAAGGGTGCATCTATGGAAAGGCGCATAGACAGAAGTTTGGTACGAGAGAAAGGGCGACAACAGCTGGAGAACTGATACATGCTGATGTGTGTGGACCCTTCAGATACTCACTTGGCAACTGCAGATATTTCGTGCTGTTTAAAGATGACATGTCAAAATTCCGTTATGTCTACTTTCTAAAACATAAGTCGGAAGTAAGTCAAAAGCTGAAGCTGGTGCTTGCTGAGATTAAAGCAATGGGACATACAGTCAAAGAGCTTTTAAGTGACAACGGAGGGGAATTTGACAATGCGGAAGTTAAAAAGATACTCCAGGAAAATGGCATCAGGCAGAGGCTTACAATGCCATATACACCTCAGCAGAATGGCTGTGTAGAGAGGGAGAACAGGACTGTAGTTGAAGCTGCCAGAGCCATTATGCATGCAAAAGGACTACCTCAAGGACTGTGGGCTGAACTCGTCCAAGCTACAGTCTACATTTTGAATCGAACTGGGCCAACACAGATGGATATGACTCCATACGAGATCTGGTGTAGGAAGAAGCCAAGGATTCGACACTTAAAAATAATTGGAAGTACTTGCTATGCACATATTCCAAACATAACCCGAAAAAAATTGGACAGCAAGGCCGTGAAGGGCATATTGATCGGATACGATAATGATGAGGGTTATAGGGTGTGGATAAAAGAAACGAACAGAATAGTACGTTCTAGGGATGTTATCTTTGAAGAGAAGACAAATAAACCGACAAATCAAGATCCGATACCTATTGAGACAGATCCAATGACTTTTGATGAACCAATACCTCTGAGAGCACTAGTCCAGCAATCACCATTATCAGATGAGACAGAAGCATCGGTGTCATCACACACAGAAGGTTTCATTGATGAACCATCTTCACACAGTGAACCTTCTTCGGACAGAGACGATACCAATGAGACATCTTCCATTAAAGAGGTGATTGAGGAATCATCAGCAGACAGAGAGATAGTTGTAGATCCTGACTTAAGCGATTATGAATCTGTTCATTCCAATGAGGGAATAACTGAAGCAGAACCTGAGAGTGAAGAAGCTTTACCCATTCGAGAAATCGAAGAAGAAGGTAGGATGACGCTCAGAGACAGGTCGACACTAAAGCCTCCAGACAGGTTTAATGAATTCGTTATGAGTGCAGTAGATGATATCAACGAAATTAGAGAACCTCAAACATACCGTCAAGCTATTCACAGTAAAGACAGTGATAAGTGGAAGAGAGCTATGGATGATGAGATGAACTCACTGAAAGAAAATGAGACATGGGAGTTGGTACCTTTACCGAAGGACAAGAAAGCCATCCCATGTAAATGGGTCTATAAGGTGAAGTTAAATCCTGACGGTACTGTCGAGCGATACAAGGCGAGACTTGTTATAAAGGGCTACTCACAGAAAAAAGGCGTAGATTTTTATGAGACTTTTAGCCCAGTGGCCAAGATGAGCTCAATAAGGCTAATACTTAGCATCGCTGCCAGAGACAACATGAGTTTAACACAGTTTGATGTCTCTACAGCGTTTTTATATGGCAGTTTGAAGGAGGAGATATACATGAAATTGCCAGAAGGGTATAGTGATGAGCTAACGGGCAAAGTTTGTAAACTGAAAAGAAGCCTTTATGGTTTAAAACAAGCGCCACGTTGTTGGAACAACTGCGTAACTGAGTTCCTACAACAAACAGGATTTGAAAAAAGTGAAGCAGATCCTTGCATTTTTGTCAGGCAGAGAGGGGATAAGAGACTTATATTGGCTTTGTATGTGGACGATGGTCTTCTGGCTTCGACCCATAAAGACGAAACCGAGAAGTTTCTGGAAGAGCTAAAAAGACGGTTTAAAATTAAGACGAAACCGGCATCTTACTTTTTGGGTTTAGAGATAGAGAGAAGCGATACTGGTCATATAAATGTGACTCAAGCTGCCTACACAAAGAAATTACTAGAAAGATTTCACATGCAGGACTGTAAACCAGTGGGAACACCTATCCTAAAAGATAATAATACTGCAGGATTAAGAGAAGATATATCAGCTGTAGATACGGAGTTTAAGTTTCCTTACAGACAAGCAGTAGGAGCATTAGCATACCTTATGGTGGGAACCAGGCCAGATATTGCCTACGCTATAAGTGTTGTTTCGAGACACCTGGAAAATCCTACAGCAGCAGATATTGTGAAAGTAAAGCGTATACTGCGCTATTTACAGGGCACGAAAGACTGGGGCTTACAATATGGAGGAAATTGCCGCCATGAGTTGAAGTGCTATAGTGACGCCGATCATGGTGGAGATATCGAGACTAGCAGGTCAACGACGGGCATCGTGTGCTTATATGCCGGAGGAGCAGTCTCATGGAGAAGCCATAGACAGGCATCAGTTGCTATTTCGAGTACTGAGGCCGAAATAGTTGCAGCGAGTGAGACGGCAAGAGAAATAATTTGGTTAAACAGGCTGTTACGAAGCATAGAAAAGTCTTCGCGACACAATACACCCGTGCTCTACATTGATAATGAGTCTGCAATCAAATTAGCACATAATCCTGCATATGAATTGCATCAGAGAACGAAGCATATCAGAATCAGACACTTCTTTATCAGAGAATGTGTAGCTGACGAAAGCCTTCAAGTCAAGAAAGTGCCAACCGAGTTTCAGTTGGCAGATATGCTTACAAAACCTCTGTTCAAGCCACGAATGGCAGTGCTTTGTAATAAAATTGGTATGAAAATGATAGCCACAGGATAAAGTAGACAAAGAGAGAAGATGTTAGAGCTTGGACTCTTTAGTGAAACTACGTTTAGCTTTGTCTATTATTTTGTGATGTCTAACAATGTATGTCAAGTATGTCATGCTGAGAAAAAACCATTGAATATATTTTCGTATTACTTTATTTCGCAGTTTCTATTAAATTCGGCTTCTTTAACACTTCTTTTGTGGTTATTTGCAACAATTCAACATGGTACCTTTTGAATTCCTTCCAATATTCCTCTATTGTTTGAATACGCACTTTGATATAAGCCAATGTTTTTCTTACTTTTGGACACTTCTTAAAGTTTTCTTGAGCTTTCTTTAATATTAAGTAAATATCTTCCATGTTTGACTTCAATTCTTCGACGGTAGGCATGGTTGTCGTATCCAAATGGCACTAATTGGCTTCAAAACAGTTCCAAAATAAAGTTTTGCACGAACACAATTTGTAATTGATGTTTACACACTCAATTATGATTAATAACACTCGAAATTGTCTTTTCACTCATTTTATAAATCGGAATAATTATCGCGTCGATGCAGGTAAGAATTCTTCCCGTAGCCATGCGGCTCGAAACTGGACCATTTGGTGGCCCTAATAAGGTTCAATGTCGTACGGGAAGATGGGGAAATGATAGGCGAGCGTGTGGTGGTAGCGGGTGTTTAATAGCAACTGAAGAATTAAGTAACAGTGGACTGTATGATGGTTAGCGCGTATACCTAGCTATAGGCATCTTACATATTCCTTCTAAAATAGCTAATTGTATCTATATCTATGTAATATTAGGCTTTCACATCTAAAACTATTGATTTATCTACTTAAGTATTGATTAGTATATATTATTATCTGTATTTTATGGGTAGGTATGTAGGCTGAATCTAAATACCTTATAATTCCTAACAGCCTCTTCAGGCTGATTATGATGACTACTATTTTTTTTTTGGCTCCACACATAGTGTATTTAGCCAGTGTCAAGTATTATATTTTCATTGTGTTATAAAATATTTCACGTAAAGTCATGTCCTAGTCATAGTCATAGTCCAGTCTAAGTCAGGTAGTCATAGTCCAGTCTAAGTCATGCTCCAGCAAAGTGGTGGCAACTTTACTAGAAGCTTCTATGGAGTTTTGGAAGCAACACGAAAAGTCACGTTTCACCACATTATATCACTTGCCCTCACTCCTGCTCGTAATTCAGCACTTAATGCGTAAAACGCCACCAATTTTAAACATTAACACTGGAAAAATCAAAAGTTTTGAAAAATAATACAATGCAACGTGAACTCTTCCGCGTTCCCGCCAAAACTTCGACTACTATTTTAACCTCACCACTCAAGCATATCCCGGTTTGAGGGTTGGATGGAGGGTTCAATTCCCGTTATATTTATAGTTTTCAACACTCCCTTTCACATTCGAATTTAGAATCCTCATTTATTTATTGTGGAGCTTTCTAACATGACTGTATCTAACATTTTTGGCAATATACACAAGACATATTATTTACATACACATTATGGAATAATAGGAGCATAAATAGACTATATTATAGTATTGAAGACTATAAAGAACGAGGATATCCTATTTTGAGGTCTAATTTCACACTGAGTCGACATGCCGGCCAGTGCGTGTTTTGGAGAGGTCGTATATAAAATTATTGAATAGAAAGCTATAGTCAAAAGAAAGGTCAGAGTTTTGTAAAACTCTTTCCTAGCGTGGAAAGAGTTTTGCAAAACTCGGAACCTTTGCGGAGAGATTCTTATTACAAATCAAACGCCATTTTGGTACAGAGAAGTTTGTATTGTACTTGATCTTCTTGAAAGTATATCTTATAAAATAATTTACTTACTTCGTTCTACCCATTACAGCCAGACGAACAAAAACTATGTTATTTATAAACAAAAAGAACTCATCGCGAGGCTTTATTTAATAAAAACTGTCTAGACTTGTGTACACTTTTTTTTTTTTCCTCGTTGGAGGAATAATGGCGTTGCACGTTTGTGTACACTTGTGTGACTTGTTCCGTCAGGATCACAGAGTATATTAGAATTCCTTAAGTCGGAGTAAACAAAAAAATGTATGGGGACGCAGAAAATTACCTACCAACATTAAAAAATTAACGGATCTTAGTCTGTGGTTGGTATACACTTAACGTAGTTAGCCTGAGTCATTTGGAATGAACTAAACAAAATGTCAGACATGTCACATCTCATTTATATTTGTATCTTCTCCTAAATAATACGGTGCTATTTTCAAGATATTTGTGCAAATAATGATAACTGTGATCTTGACACCTAATATAAGTATTCATCGGCAACCGCCAAAGCCTTGAGTTGAGCATTAATTGTTCCTCGGTTTTGGCATTGACGTATTGATGAACTTAGCAATTGGTTTGCTTTTCAAGTTATTTCCGAGTGTTTAGTGAGAGAAAGACTATATATGGGAAATAATAGAACGTGTGTGAATTGTTACACCAGAGAGAAACAGCGAGGTGGGTTCTTCACTAGGTTTCCTCTGTCTGTAGACGGGTAAATAACATAACCTATAAGGATTCCGTTGTCTCCAACCCAATATGTTCCCACAGCAGGGACACGAGCCTTCTCTCCAAGCAGGGAGATTGTAGCCCATAATCTACCACGCTATTAGTGCCCTAACTATAAATATTTTTGGTTGTTTAACTCAAGGTAAGGTTGTATTCTACTAGCTTTGGTCTGCATTTACACGATTTCCTTTAAAAAAAAATCAAGTCCTGCATTTAAAATATCTTATTATTATGATAGTTTATCAATGTACAATAGAATTTTGTTGATGACTCAACATTGCAAGTGCAAATGAAAAATCTTCTGGTACCCGGTACTTAAATTTGAGGCTGGAAGAGGAAGGACCTCTACCGACCTCCTAATTTAAGAAATGTATTGTTTTTGAAGGAGACTTTTCTCACACTTTCCACCTCCTCCCTTCCCTCCTTACCCCAAATTCAGGTACCCATTAGCCCAACATCCAACCCATGCCAATGCTTGGCAAATAAAATGTTATTGAAAATTATCAATGCAGTTCATAGGCATGATTATTTAAAGTGTAAACCTCGATTAAGGTATATGTATCTATAAAGATAGTCCTTAAAATTTTAGCAACCAGCGGGATTTGGACCCTCACCCTCCAACTCACCGGATTGAATGCTCTACTAGTTTAGGTTTGGTAATGCAATTCAGTAGCAAGGTTATGTTTACTAAAATAATAATGAATATAGATAAGATGGCTATGGATTTATAATATCATTTTTTCATTTTAGCTGCAGAACATGGATAAGAGTGATTAGTAATGAAGGTTTGGCATATTTGCCAATAGAAAAACTACATTATTTCTGTTATGTATGTGGAGACCATATTGAAAGGAAGGATTTTAATAAAAAATTAAATCTTAACGAAAAGAGCCATCCTAAAACTGAAACTGCTATCAACACCACTCACTAACGAACAGTTGAAGGAAATTCCGCTCCATGTTGCGAGCAAAAAGGGTGAGTAATTTGAAAAGAACTTTTACCATCTAAGATTCTGCAGTTTGCTAATAAAGTCATATTATAGACTTTTACAAACCTTTATGTGATGAGCATGTTCTGTGTTTGTACTGTGTTAGGCTGCTGTGATATTTATTGTTTTTATCAGGGGGCTTACGTTTTCTTGAAAACATGATGGCTTCAGTTTTGGCTTCATTCAATTTAAGTTTCCATTTTTTTGAATATTTCGTAAGTGAATCGATAGACATTTGTAGCCGACTCCCGATTAACTCTTCATCATTAGAAGATGAATACGACGCCGTGTCGTCAGCAAAACAAGCCAAATGTGTTCGAGGCTGCTTAGGAATGTCATTAAAATAGACCAGGAATAATAGAGGGCCCAGTACCGATCCCTGAGGAACACCTGCAGGGATGGAAAAAAGGTCCGAACATTTATTTTCTAAATGTACCTTGAAGTTCCGGTGACACAGATACGATTTGATGATTCTGACAATGTTTATAGGAATATCTGATTCTAACAGTTTGTGCAAAAGGCCGTCATGCCAAACTGTATCAAACGCTTTTTCTATATCTAATAGAAACATCCCAGTAGATAGTTTCATATTTAGGTTATGGAAACATGTTCGCTGACGCGTGCCAGCTGTTGAATGGTTGAGTGAGAACAGTGGAAACCAAACTGTTCATTGATAAATCTATCGCCCAGGAAACCCGTTAGTCTGTCATAGATGATGCGTTCAAAAACTTTGCCAATTGTGGGTAACAAACTAATAGGACGACAGTTGATAGCATACTTGTGATTTTTACCAGGCTTTGGCAGTGCTATAGCTTTGGCTGTTTTCCACGCCGACGGAAAATAATTAAATTTAAAACATGAATTAAAAATTTTAGTTATCAATACCAAGCATTTCTGAGGCATATTTTTTAACATGATATTATGTACGTTATCATCACCCGGAGCTTTACGATTTTTAAGAGATTTGATATGTTTACGAATTTCATTAGGTCGGGTTAAAAAGTTCGAAGATGTATCTGAACACGAATTTAATATTTTGATTGAGGAAGATACGCAGTTGTCTATTTCATTATCGTTCCAGTCAGTCGTCAAAGTCATGTTTTTGTTAAAGGCAGAAGCTAATTCATGGCATTGCTCAGCTACGGAAGTCGTTGGGCAATTATTTGATTTGGTGAGTGGTGGTATAATAACAGACGATTTGTTTTTAAGAGCTCTAGTAACACGCCAGAGATCTGTACAAGCGTTATCAACTTTAGCCAATTTATTGTCCCAAATTTGGTCGTTGTGTACCTGAATAGCAGTTTTAATTTTAGCTTGTAAATAGTTAATTTCAAACCTAATTGTTTTGCGTTCGTTTTTGTTTATGGAACGGCTTTCACGTCGACGCAGTTTATCTTTAATTTTAATTAAAGTCTTAATAAATTTAGAAAGGGGTTTGGGTTTAGAGTTACGGTATATCTTTGGGACAGAGTTGTCTCTAGCTTCTACTAGTGTATTAGTTAGTGAGTGCACTTCTTGCTCTATTGACTCAATAGAGTTGAAGCTTTTACTTGATAAAGAAATATTTTCGTTTATGAAGGCACGAAATTGAGACCAGTCGGCTTTCTTAAAATTAAAATAACTTTGTACCACATTTTGAATCCTACCTCCTAGTGTTACTAATACAGGTAGGTGGTTGGATGATAAGGAGTGCACGGCAGTGAAAGAATTAATGCAACTAACATTGGAAGTTAAAACGATATCAGGTGTATTAGGTTTATGTTCAGCGTTATAATGTACTAGAGTTGGTTCAGATGGTGCATGTATGGAGCACTCATGATCTATCATGTGATTAAATATTATTTTGCCATGTTGACTGGCAGAATTGTTTTTGCACCAGTAAGGGTGACGTGCATTAAAGTCACCTGCCAACATGACTTTCTTTCCCATGCTTAACAATAAGTCCAAGTCACTTCGTAAGAGTGTTAGGTTTGGTGACTGATATATTTAAAAATTATTACTTTTTGGGAAGATATTGTGACTTCAATACCAATCGCTTCCATGTGGATGGTATTGGGAGCAGTCACCTGTGAATGGGGAATGTCAGCTCTAATTAAAATAGCAACCCCTTGCCCGCGATTGCAATTATCAAGCTTATCCTGGTGGTAACAACTATAGCCTGGAATACCAAGAGGCAGCTGATCGCCGATTCTGGTTTCATTTATGGCTATAATGTCTGAAGCTAGTTCACAAACTGCAAGGTCTGTGAGCTCAGAAATTTTAGTGCGAACGCCGTCCACATTCCAATATAATATTTTAAGTTCTGTGGTTGTATTATACATAATGACCTAAGTGGGTTAATACAAGGATAACCTTGTCCATCATGTTTGTACATGTGGTGAACTCTGATTTAATAGACTTAATAACGTTTAAGATTTCAAGCATCTCGGCTGTTGCTGAGTCTACATGAACTGCTTCACTGGTTTTAGGGATCTCCTTTACAGGTTTGAACGAAGATGTGATGTTAGCCCAAGTTTTGGCTGTAGCTTGAGGTGCAGCGGCTGCTTTAGTTGTTCCACTTGAGGGTCGGGTTTCGTTCCTAAGTAGCTGTTTCTTTTGTTGAATGCGATTAAGATAGCTTATTCTTACCGGACATTGACGGAAGTTTAGCGGGATGTTGTTCCTTACAATTGCAGCACTAAGCTGGACTAGTACGTTCTTTTTTAGAGCAATCTTTGGTAGCGTGTGATCCAACGCACTTAACACAGCGCTCTGGTAAGTTACAGTTCTTAGATGCGTGTCCAAAACGTTGGCATCGATAAAATTGAGTTCCAGCGCTTGTGTTAGGTTTGAATCTTTCAATACTTATTACACAGTTACATAAGTGTTTGATTTTCTTAAATTTAGCTATATCCGTGTTAGCCGGCAGCTGCACGAAAAGAGGAACACACGATGTTTTATCATCCACAGACAGGGTTTTCAATTTGGTTACAGATGCATTATTGAAACCTAATGCGGCAAGTTCATTGCAGACTGCATCAACAGCTTCAGTTGGTATCCCCCGGATAACAACTTTGTATTTTCTTTCTTCCTTTCGAGTGAAGGTATGGAAACTGATGTTATCTTTCCGGAGTCCATCAACTACAAGTCGATGACTTTCACTGGAGTAACATTGAATTGCTACTTTACCTCTACGTCTGTATTGCAAATGTAAGTTCTTGGTGAATCGGGAAACGAGTCCTGTAGTGTTTTGATGAGACCAATTCTCCTTGACTTCAATTACAATCGGAGGCACACGACTTGTTTTAGGCTTCGGTGCTTGTCCAGAAGAAAAGAAAGGGGTCTCCCCCTGGCTGCAGTCGGAATCGTAGGGCAGGTCCTTGAAGCGATTTGTGGTACTGAAGGTTACCTGACCTGGTCTTTTTGGATTCACAGTTCGCTTGGGTTTCCTCCAAATATCTTCCTCAGCTGGTCTCTTATTAGAGAGCCTTTCATTCGAAGACGATTTCACCAGGTATTTATCCATGACTGCTGATATTTTATCGATATCGATAAGTGACAGGTGGGGAAGTCACTAGCATGTATTACGTATTTTGGTACTCGCGCGCTACGCAACCGAGGAGTGCGTGCGTTCACAGCACGAGACGAAGCACGAATGATGATGAATGTACTTTTGTACGATTTCAGCTGATTCGTCTCTGATAACAAATTAATGTGCGGTCGATCTTGGTTTTAGTATTACGTAGAGTTAAAATTATCACACCGTCGTGAATTTCTACGTCTTTTACACTAACATTTGTAATTTCGTTACATCGACATGCACCAAAAATGCCGAAAATAAGAATAACCTGCAACAAAAAAAGGACGTTATAGCTTGGGTTCACCTAAGTAGTTTTCCTAAAAAAAGCGGTTACCTGTTATTATCAAGAGCGAAACTTACTTTGAGGTCCAGATACACACTGTCTGGTGCTTCAAACAAAAACATTTTTACGTTTGATGCGGTAAAAACTTTTGACTTTTTACATTTGGATATAAATCGGACTGTATTTTGAAGCATTGACGTCAGATTTGCATAATGTTTTAAATTCACGTTATGTTTCATTAAAACTGTGCACTTTAGCATTGAATAGATGACCCAAAACGTTGTCGGCTTAACTTTCTCGGCGAGTTCGCCGAAATAAGCAAGAAAAACGTTTTCGGATATAGATTTCGATTTTCTTTCAATCTTCCATTGAACAAAATTTTCATAGGTTTTCAAATACTTTTCTTTCGATTTTGGCGGTAACGAGTTTTCTATAATGGCTCTTGCAGCCTCTTGAATTTCAGGTGGCGTTAAAGTTAGTTGATCAAACTCTTCGTCTTCACTTGAACTCATTTCATCAAATATATAAGTACTTTTCAAAATCAATGACGAACAACAAACATCAATAATTTTTCCCACGTAAAAGTTTTGATTTGTTTTTTTTTTCTTTAATAACTGGCTCCAATTTGCAAATCACTTCGAAATTCAAATAGAACCTTTGAAAAGTTACCTCTTTGGTTGCCATGTTTTGGAGCAAGAGATCGTTCCATTTTTAAATAACACGACAAATATGAGTTTACTATGTAATTTATCTGGCCGCTAAACCACGACAGATATGGATTTTCATACAAACTTTGCCGGCCGCTGCCCGCCAGTACAGCAAGTTCGTTTTTTTATTTTTAAGAATTAGATTTATTATAAAGATTTATCTCGAAGAAGGTTGTCAAAATAATGCTCAAATTTCCAAGCATGTTTGAGAAAATGTATCCTTAAGACTCAGTTTTGAAATTACTCGAAGGAACATCGTCCCCACTACTGCTACTGCAGTTGTCTATTGATATACCAAAATAAAAACACTTACTAAATTATTTTGTGACGTATGTCCCAATTACTTGTTGTGATAAGTGAAGAAAGCTGGTAAATACTTTGTAATCCAAGCTGGAATGGTTAGTACTAAGCATGCTTTTGACAAGTTCTTTTTTTTATTTCTAGATCCAATTTCTGCAACAACCAAGGAGCTAACATCAGCAGTTCAAGTGGATGCTACACATGGTGTTTAATTTTTGTTACCATACCACAAAGAAAACAAGGCGCCCGCCTGCATACAACTTTATGAAATTGAAAGTGCAATTACGACCTAGATAATTTAAGTTAATGAACATTACGACAACTTGAAAAAATTAAGTATGAAATGATAACGTGAAATGAAAACGTTGGATCGTATGAGAAATTATTTGATTTTTTTCAATTGTACCATTTACACCAGTTCAAAAATACTAACCTAATGGTGTAATTTAGAAATATCCAGCATCGTTGATTGTTGTTGATTGATTGTCAAACCAGTTTTATTTTTACATTAACTATTGGTTTTCCTGTAATATAATCGTGTGAAAAACAAATAAACGTATATTTTGCTAACAAATAGAGGTTTATTATTTTGTTTAGAAGGATATTAAAAATATTTAAAGTCATTTCTTTCTACCCATATTTATAAGATTTATCGATATCGATGCAATACCGCACAACCCTAAAGAAGTATCGAGCTCTAGTATCGAACCAGGCAAGCACTAGCTTTGACAGTTGACACATTATTAACGATTCGTTCATTCATTCTGCGTTTGCATATTGGCCATATGTATTTAGGTTTGCATTACGTTTAGGCTCAGAGACTTTTAGCTACCAACCGGTAGCTAAAAGTCTCTGAGCCTGAAAAAACGTTTGTTCGAAGACCCAACTCTCAAAACGAAGTGATTATAATATCTATGTTGATGATAATTATCCTCTTTGGAGTACATTGGTAAGTCAGGATAAAACAGTGTTGCCAACTTTATATTTTAGGGAATCGTACCTTTCTACTATTTCCCAAAAAAAAAAATAGTACGCGTAAAAATTTCAATGAAAAATGCGAAATTATTTAAATAAATAGAAATTAGTTAGTATAAGTGCATTAGTAGCATTCTTTAATTATTTAGTTATGTTGATTTAATACTTTAGGGTCCACAATATTTCACGTTTGGCATTTCATAATTATTATATTTGTTCTATAAGGCTATTTTAGCATTTTAGATACACACGTTGAGCAATTTTCTCTGGTTACCAGACTCCAGCCATATTTCATATTGATGAACGAGAATTCCACACGAAACGCAAAAAAATGAGTAGGTATGTACCTTAATAAAAACCGACACGCGTAAGAACGGTAAACAAATTGAAATACACATGCGTAGTGTAAAATTATTTGGATAGCAACTACGGTAACAAATAAAATGAGTAAGACGATTAGGTTTTGTCGTGTGATGGTTTGGTTTATAGCTCTTTTGGCTCTATCGTTATTGACTTTTGAACACAATGAACTTAATTTATTAATTTGGTTACGAAGATTACAAGCTTTAAAAAGGTCGTATGTTTTGCGTACGATTTCGGATTCGCGATCGTACATCGTACCGGAGCCAAAAAGATCGTATAAATATGATTTAAATCGTACGGTTGGCAACACTGGGATAAAAGTGTTCTGTCTGTGCTTGTGTAACTCCGGAACGGAGTTTTGGCGGGAACGCGGAAAAGTTCACGTGGTTGCATTGTTTTGTTTTTCAAAACTTATGCTTTTTCCAGTGTTAATGTTTAAAATTGGTGGCGTTTTACGCATTAAATGCTGAATTACGAGCATGAGTGAGGGCAAGTGATATAATGTGGTGAAACGTGATTTTTCGTGCTGGTTCCAAAACTCCATAGAAGCTTCTAGTAAAGTTGCCACCACTTTGCTGGAACATGACTTAGACTGGACTATGACCACCTGACTTATACTGGACTATTACTATGACTAGGACATGACATTGCGTGAAATATTTTATAACACGATGAAAATATAATACTTGACACTGGCTAAATACACTATGTGTGGAGCCAAAATATAAGAAGAAAAAAAAACTCCGGAATGAGTCGTTCCTAGGAACTGCTCCGTTGTGATGAACGAAAGGAACTCGTTCGCCTCCATGGACTGTTTTCGTTCAGTCATTCCCAGTTCCCAGTTCCAACTCGGTGAACTCGAGCGAGTGCCGGGACTGGGAGACGTCTTGACACATTAGTCAATATTATGGTCTATTCCATAACGGAGTAAATTGAAGTTCATTTCCATCTATTATTAAAAAACATAGTGACTAACGTTGTTAAATGTGTACTAGGGGCATTGTTTTAAAGTCATAACTAATTTGTTACCTATACATAAATCGTAATCCCTACATATAATAAATGTGTAATTCTGATGCGCTACGGAACACACACATAATGATGTCAAATCTAATTTATCCCATAGGTTCTATTGTTCAAAAAATATCGTAACCGCGATGCAGGACTACAAGGCTTTTTTCCCTTCTCCATACATTTTCTAATTTATCGTATCTAACGCCATCTAGGGACAATAATTTGTATCTGTTTGTTTGTTTGTTTGTTTGTTTGTTATTGAACAAATCCCTAGATACTGAACTGATTTTCATGCGGGTTGCACTAATATGCTTAGAAATAACCAGCGCACAACATAGGATATATTAAAATACAAATATCATTAAAAATTTTTGGTCAAAATTATTAAATATCATTACGAAACCGGACGGAATTTTATACAACATGGCCGCTTCATGGTGAATTCTTTTTTGGCTACTGACGGTTAGTTTGTGTCACAGTAATTTTTTTTATATTGTATTATGGCTCCACACATAGTGTATTTAGCCAGTGTTAAGTATAGTAATTTTTCGTCGTGTTGTTATTGAATATTTCACATGTTTCACGTAAAGTCCATCTGGAGGCACAGATTAAAGAAAAAAAAACGTGTGTAAGGCCATGAACAAAGAGTAATAGGAGTTAATTTTGGTAGTAAATATGCATTAAACAGTGGAATGAAATTTTACAATTTATTAGATTTGATTAACCATTATTAGTTTTTCTATTTAAGCCCTTGCAGGTTGTTTGGGGGTTTTGGAGTAAAATAGATATACCATCAAATAATATGTAAGTAGTATGAATCGATTGCATTCAAGATACAAACATGTTAATTATACTTAAGTGCCCGCAGATTAGAGAAATAACCGGCCAAGTGCGAGTTGGGCTCGCGCACGAAGGGTTCCGTATCATTATCTATAAAAACTAGCAAAAAACGTTTTATGTATGAGAGAGAAAAAATACTAAAATACAGAATACAATAAGTATTTAAGGGGTTAAATACTTATTTTATTCTGTATTTTTTGTAATAGCGGCAACAAAAATATATTTATCATCTGTGAAGATTTCAGCTGTCTAACTATCACGGTTCATGAGATATAGCCTGATGGTGACAGACGGACAGACGGACAGCGAAGCCTTAGTAATAGGGTTCCGTACCCAAAACGGACTGACGACGTCTGTCAGGCTGTCTGTCCGTCTGTCACCAGGCTGTATCTCATGAACCGTGATAGTTAGAGCCCTACCCCCTACCCTTACCCTTGTACCCTTGGGTGTATAATCTTGACTCTTGCTACGCCTATTTTGGCATTACATGACGTTTATGTTTGGCCCACAGGTCTGAAGGCCAATGCATACTATTACCACCATAGGCTAATGCAGTGGGCCAATGATATACTCTTACGTTACGTATAAATTGTATACTCTTTGAATGATACAGAAGTATAATAATACTCTTTGGAATGATACGAAGTAGATTTTTTTCTCTAATCTGTGTACGAAACATGTGATGTAAAATGCCCTGGGGGTCTAGCAAAGATCACAATCGCTAACGCCTCACGCTAACTCCAAAAATGTATCGAAATGACATTCACTACGGAAAAGTTAGCGATTTCCGAATTCAGTACATTTTGGAGTTAGCGTTTGGCGTTAGCGTTAGCGGTTGGTATCTTTGCTAGACTCGCAGACTTTGCCCTATTGTAAAAATGTTTTGAAAGCCTAGATTTTAATATAATATAGGTTTTAATTAATCATGAGTTCGATGATACTTAGCGAAATATCATCGCAAATTTTTCTATAGTTAAGTAGCCATGAGTGGAGATTTCATCAAAATTGGTCCAGGAATACCAAGGATAATAATTAGCGTACCTACGCTGTTTTGGGAAATATTATAATTAATTATTTCATCCATGATTAAGACATGTCATTTTTACTTCGTGCAACTAAATGAAACCTATTTTTAGTCATTTTTATTTAGGAACGGTACATTCGCAGCAAAGGAATCACAAGTTAATATTTTCTTGTGATAATGGGCAGTGTTTGATGACACTGCCCATTATCACAAGTACATACATACATCACATAGTGATCTATGTAGTGAATATTTGAAATATTTCTAGACTAAAACAGCTTACAAAATTGTTTACCTACAAATAAAAGAAGTTGTGTTTAGAAGGTGGTAGAAGCTGATAAGTACTTCCAACACACCGGTTCCTACGAGGCTAGGAAAAAACCGATGAGCTGGCTAAGAGAGTATGGAACGGGACTATGGATATACCTAACAGAGAAGCGAGGAAATTTGTTGGTGATCCAAAACTTTCTGTCGCGGTTAAAATATTTTGGTAATTGTACTATTAAGCGAATTTTGTGTTATAGTATTATGAAATATTTAATTATCTTTTATTTGAAACCTGACATGTAAGTGAGGTTCATAGAATAAGAAATATTCACAATTTTCAAAATACGGTGGCCGACATATTAATGACGTCATATCCCCGGAACAAAATACTTTGAAAGTGGGGTCCTGGCGGTTTTTAACATAAAATAACATGTTCAACAGCATAATTAAATATTTTATAGATTTGGTGCTGGTATTCACAAAGTAAATAATTTTTTTTTTTACTTAATAACACCCGTACGGACTTGAGGGAGCAACTTACTAACAACGGCTCATTTAAGACATTAATCATCCAATTAGGTTCTAGTTTTTATTGGATAGTGGATGTGTTGTCCGTTATAATTGCCATACATAACTTTTGCCTATCGTGTATACTTCTGATGCTGTAATTTAAAATAGGTTTTGTTTATCGATTCAATTTCCATATAATTTAAATTATTTGCTTAAATGTACTTTTTTTTTCTTATATTTTGTCTCCACACATAGTGTATTTAGCCAGTGTCAAGTATTATATTTTCATCGTGTTATAAAATATTTCACGCAAAGTCATGTCCTAGTCATAGTCATAGTCCAGTCTAAGTCAGTTAGTCATAGTCCACTCTAAGTCATGCTCCAGCAAAGTGGTGGCAACTTTACTAGAAGCTACTATGGAGTTTTGGAAGCAACACGAAAAATCACGTTTCACCACATTATATCACTTGCCCTCACTCATGCTCGTAATTCATCACTTAATGCGTAAAACGCCACCAATTTTAAACATTAACACTGGAAAAAGCAAAAGTTTTGAAAAATAATACAATGCAACGACGTGAACTCTTCCGCGTTCCCGCCAAAACTCCTTAAATGTACTTATGAGTGAATTTTGTGTGATGTAGTATTATAGAACATTTAATTATCTTTCATTTGACACCCCACACTTGTATGTATGGTTCATAGAATCAGACATATTTGCAATTTTCAAATTATGACGGCTGCCATTTTGATGAAGACATAACTCCGGATCCAAATATTTCACGGATGAGGTTTTTAATTGGTTTTTAACATAGAATAACATGTTTAACTGCATACTTAAATATTTTATAGATTTGATGCTGGTTGGGTGGTTTGGTGCAAAGTGAATTATTTTTCACCTAATAACACCCGTGCGGGGCTTGAGGGAGCGACTTACTAACAACTGCTTAACTAAGACATTATTTATTCGATTGTGTTCTGGTTTTTTTATTAGATATCTGATGAATTGCTCGTTATGTTTGCCATACACAACTTTTGGCTATTGTGTATACGTCCGCAGCTGTAATTAAAAATATGTAGTTTTTACTAATTCAAATTACATATAATTAATTTTTTTTTGTATTTGTACTATTGAGCAAATTTTTTGTGTTCCAGTATCATAGGACATTTTATTGTCTTTCATTTGACACCCCACACTTGCATATTAGGTTCATAGAATCAGAAATATTTGCAATTTTAAAATACGGCGGCCACCATTTTGATGACGTCATATCTTCGGATCTAGGTACTTTACAGGTGGGGTCCCGACAGTTTTTGACATAAAATAACATGTTTAACAACATACTAAAATTTGTGATGTTTGTTCACTTTGTGATACCAGCACCAAATTTTAAACTATTCGGGCCTTTTTTGACCCTAAGCGGTGGGACTAACAAGAGATTTCGTTGTCGCGCTCACGGCAATTCGGTACGCGTTTTTAGCGCAATACTTCGAAATTTAATTAGAAATTCCAGGTTTAATGATTGTGTTTATCACTCATAAGGATGCTTGCTGTGGAAGCCTAAAGAGCTTGATGATTATAGACTTTCGTCGCTATTTTCGCGAGTAAATAATCGTCTTCTATATTTTCGTCGTTTTCCAAGCACGAAAACCAACATGTTTCAGTCTGAATGTGGGCCGGCGATTATTTCCAAGCATCGTTGCCTTGATGCCGTAAATGTAAGATTTCATTTTATATCATGTTTGATCATATTGATATTTGATCAAAATATCATCGCACAGAATTTACTATTTAGGGTTTTGGTGACCTGGCGGTGAGTATGTGGAGGTCGCCGATGGTTGGATAAATGAAACGCTATTTAGTGCGGAGTAGTTGAATTAGCGTATGTGAATATGCGAATATATTTATTAAAGAAAAATGCCTATATTTATATTAAACTTAATCTACGGTTTGTCCAATAGGAATAAAGTTAGATATTATAATTAGTAAATTAGACCAATAAATTTGCGTGATTAGATAGCCAATTACAGAACGTTTTTCTGCGCACGATGCTTTGGTGTTGTTTATCCCGTCGGTCTTGCTGTCTTGTTCCCTCTTAGGGCAGGTAAGCATTGCGCGCCATTCCTCTTAAATATAGGTGACATCGTGCTTGCTCTTTCATAACGCCGGAAGTATTGAAGTGTGCGGACGTCTCCGTGCTGGTGATCAGTGATGCTGGATGCTGTGCTGATACCGGTGATGGTGCTCGGTTCTGTGGTTGAAGTGCTGGTGATGAAATCGCTCTTTTCAGAGCGAGTGTTTGTTCCTTTGGGACCGTCCTTTTCAGGACGACATCTTAGTTTCATGTCTTAGTTTCAGTGATAATAATCTTCATTGTTTCATAGTGGCAAGAAACAAATAGATTCGAGCTCCAATAAATGATGAGTTGATTGTGTCTTGTTTCCTTTCTAATCCTGGTAATCCTGGTGTTTCTGGTATTGGTGGTAATGGTGGTAATCTTGGTAACGGTGTTGAGGTATGTGTGTGCATCAGGTAACTGGTAAGTATGAAGGTACTGTGGTGCGACGCAGGCGCTACAGGGTAAACCACGGGCACTGAATGCAAACAAAGCTTATTAGTGGCTTTGTTTGGAAGTTCAAGTATTTGTATTAATTGATTTTTCTGGTAATTACGCACAATTTCATAGTCAAAACTCACTTTGAATTTTAAGTTTTTTTTAGGTAGGATCCAAAATGGCACTTCTTATAATATACTAAAAAAGTAACCTAAGAGGACATGTAATGGTTTTATTTGGGAAATGGTACTTGGTAACTAACCACAGAGTGACTTGTATTATTGTGTAGTGTAATTATTGTAGATAATGTTCAGCGCAAAGAATGATTTTATAACACAGCCGTTTAATTATTTTTTTATTTTTTTAAAAATAGTAGAAAATAAATTTATATTTACTGGCATCACTAAGTGATGCATGGCAGCCCTACAGAAATCGAGCACCAAGGATGGGAATCAAGAATCGAAAAATCGATTAATCAGATACATTTTAAAATTGTGAATCGATTTGAATAATTATATTTTTAATCGCCTCTTAAACCCTATTGCCATTTTCTCATGTAAAATAAATAGTGCCGGAGGACTTTGACTCATTTCAGTTTTAAGATCTATTTTATGGTTTTGTATTCTTCTAACCACTTCTTAAAATCGCAATTACTGCCTAATTTGTGTTCAAATTGTTTACCTGTAAATAATATAATAAAAATAAAAATAGCGAGATTAACAGAATACAACAAGTTTATATAATTGTTTATTACTTAATGTCATCACTGTCTGCTACATTTTTTAAAACCTATCTGTGACACTATCTGCTTGTTGTTCTAGATGGCACTACTATCCTATTTACTTAATATTTTTGAATATAGTACCGCTCTTTTGAACTGCAAAGAGCTTATGCAAAACAATCACTATGATTTAGAAGCTGGCAGTATTATTTCGACATATAACAAAAAAATATACTGTAGCCAGTACTTAGTTTACGTTACCCCTTCTCCAACGGTTCTTATCGCACTCAATGAGCTCCATAGGCATAAACATGGTATGGTGGTATTCATGAATACCTACGATGCATCAGGCTAATTTAAAATAAAGGTAGAGCTATATTTAAACTAAAATCTATGAATCGATTTAAAAATGTATGTTAAGTACCTAACTGTGTTTCTAATCGCTAGTGTTTTAAGTCTGCTTTGTTTTGAGTATAAATTAACCTTAGCATTTTATTCCTGAATCGATAATAATAAAAACATCCAGCCACTCAAATAATAAGAAATAAAAGAAATACGATCTAATAAGTCAATAGATCGTATTCAATTAATCGATTTTCATACAAATGATATAATCGTAAACGTATGAAGCACATCCCTAACCCTCCTCACTGGCACTGCGCTGCCACTGTGACTGTCACTCATTCTTCTTCTTCTTCATTAATGGCCTTCTATCGCTTTTTAGCATCTTTTTAGCAATATTTCTGCCAATTTCAAGTGAGTATAATCTGTACGGTTATGTCAAGTCTCATGCCAAGTCAAAGTCCTATTTCGTCCACAGAGTAACTGTTTTTTTTCTCTAATCTGTGATTTCGTCAGTCAAAACGTAGATATTTTTTCTCTAATCTGTGGTCAAAACGGAAGTACACACTTTTTTTTGTGTGACACATTGTTTTGCCTTAGCGCGAACCATCCATTTTTTAAATGCAAATATAATAAAATCGGAGGTATAGTAAAATATTTAATGTACATATTTGAGAATCCCATTAAATAAGCTTTCCATTGATATGTATTTTGTACCGAGTGGATGCCGAGTACCGTTAATGAACATGTCTTTTAAAATCACAGCTGATGAAGCTAAAAAACTTCCTAAAAGTCGCCTTCAATTTAGCTCTTTAGTTAAATTGAATAGTTTTAGTTCAAAACGTTCATTCTTTTGAGTTTGACGTTTCTAAAATTAATTAAATGGTGCCTCCAAAATACCATTTAATTTTAAGTAGTTTAGCAAGTTTTATAACTAAAACTAGCCTTCAAAATCGGGCCCATTATCGATTAGCGTGAATCGGAATAGGGCCTATATGGAGCGAGGACTCTTCTACATAGTAAATTATATACTCTTTTATTGGTGCAAAGCAAAACGAAGTGATTATATCCTCTTTGGGTGCAAGATAAAAAGTGTTGCTTGCTTGCAGGTTGAATCCACGTGTCCACTACTTACACACTACTACATCTTGTACCCAAAGTAACAGTGTATTCTTGCAAATAAATAAATGATTGATTGATTGATTGATTGTTTTGGTTTTGATTATTTTGTAGTGTTCGAATTTACCAATGTACTCTGTGTGTTCGAGTCACAAACTAAGTCACAGATAACTTTGCTATAACCAGGCGCAGTCAACTATTACGGTTGGAGTTGAGAATGACACTTATCAAATATTTATCAAATATTATTAATTTACCAAATACCCACAGTATATTTTTATTGAGTTTATATTTTGTCTGAATATAGAATTAATATTAATTTAGTGTATGACATAACGGTTCAAAAAGAAAACTTGTGTTTGTGTGACGTTGATTGAAATTTTGTGATATGGTAACACAAGAAAAAAAGTCACAAGAAAAATGCACAGAGTACATTGGTATATATAGAAATAGAGGCCAATCTTCGGTCTCTAAATGGGTAACATCGTTGGTCTGTGGGTATACGTAGCGCCACCTGGTGCCGAAAGTATGCAACGTATTATGAATATATATAATTTCATCTTTAGCTATACTTGCCTACATATATAGGTACTAGTTAGTACTTTAAAAATAAAAAACATGTATTTAATCTATTTTCATTTATTTATTACCGAATAAAAAGTAATACAATAAAGTGTTTGTGTAACACTAAGTAATGATTATGAATGAAGTAATTACATTTATAGATTTAATCAAGATTCAACTTAACTAGACATGGATGTTACATATACATGATATCAAATTAAATTCATACCTTGTAGAACTATTTCTATTCTTTATGATCTCTGCCATTTAGTACCGCAAGTTAAAAAAACTAGCAAGATTAACACTGCAAAATTAAAGCTCATTAGGTATATTCTATAGTGCTTTAACCCAATGTGCTTTTCAATTTATTCGTGTTGTATACTTCGAGTTACTCGGTCCGTAGAACTAAGATTGACGTGCCTGGAAAAATGTCTGCCGTCGTTTTTGCTCACGCATTTCATCTTGT
This sequence comes from Ennomos erosarius, assembly GCA_963580505.1. Lineage (NCBI taxonomy): Eukaryota > Metazoa > Arthropoda > Insecta > Lepidoptera > Geometridae > Ennomos > Ennomos erosarius. Next base: position 10,065,417 of record OY756977.1, on the reverse strand, counting down.
ACCCAAGTTTTATTGCTAATTATGACTAAACTTTGGATTTTTGGATATTTTCTGTTGCTTAATTATGTAGTTCGAGTTGAGCAACTTATTAGTAGTTAGTGGTGGACAAAAGTTTGTGAAATAGTGATAAAACGAGATAGTGACCCTGAATTTGTTTTTCATTATGGAAGAAAACCATAGAAAGTGCCTAAAATAAGGAGTTCACCGGCCGTTTTTTGCGTTGTTAGTTGATTCACAATAATTGAGTTTATTTGAAAATAAATATCCTATGATAATTTATTTGTTTGTTTTTCTTATGAATAAAATAGGTAGGTACGATATAATAGTAGGTACATTTGAACTTCCCGCCATATTAAAACTGTCCAAGCGGGGCCACTCAGAGATGGCGCTCTCCTTTTTGATCTCATTCTTTTACTATCGAGTCGTTATTCTTCTCGGGAGAAGTAATAGTATTCTGTGGCTATAACTAAGTAGAGGATACAAGGCACAGAGAATTTTGCTATATTGATACAAGGTTCGAATGGTCAAACAACGTCAAAATTAAAGTTCCTCTGCCTAAAGGGTGAATTCACTGGTTCCTCCAGAATAATAATGAACAATTGTATAAAGTACCAACTAGTCGTTTTGTAACACAGGTTTCAATGATGGCTTATCGAGTCGCAATAGTCTTCTTATTAGCAATAATATCAGTCAGAACTGAGGAAGAAAGTGCTACATCACGCATGTCTAAGCTGGAGAGAATAAGTCTAAGGTAAATAATTGCATTTCTAACCTACTTACCCTCGCACATCATCTTTCACGTTTGAGCTCGATATACATATAATATGTAGGTATACTTATATAAAACTCTTTTTACTTAATCATTTATCTTTGGTATCTTTGGACTAGTGGCTAACTTATTTTAAATAAGTTATGTAACCCTTTTCAATGAGTAAAGTGATCCTTTCATAGGTTGCTTACAGCCATATTTTCATTGTATTTAGCTTTTCACAAACACCTTGTAATCTTGTAATATCTACTGTTTGGGCATGCTTGAGTTTGTGAAATGGAGGCACATTTGCTGGGTGCATCACATCACACTGTTAACTAGGGGTCTAACAAAGATCCCTTTTCATTAGCGTTAATGCCAAACGATAACCCAAAATGTATGATAATGACAGCCCCCGCTGAAAACTTTTCCGCAGCTAATGTCAAAGCTAATGTCATTCTCCATACATTTTGGGGCTATTGTTTGGCGTTAACCCTAATGGAAAGGATTCTTTGCAAGACCCCCTGAACTGTTTATACATTTTAAAATAGCTTGCTGTCTGGAGTTCTTGAAAACAAAATTTTGAATATATTGTTTTAAAACCTGAAGTTTAATGTGTAATAAGGGTGGATTGTTATCCAATAGTTCAGGCATGACTAATTAATCCACAGAGTTGTTTAACTGAATTGACTAATTTTTAGGATTCTGTACCCAACGGGTAAAAGGGACCGTATTACTGTCTGTTACTATGTGTCTACTTGTCTGTCTATCTGTCTATCTCACCAGGCTGTATCTCATGAACCATGATAATTACAGTTTATGAGATTTGTAAATAGGCAGTTGAAATTTTCACATATGATGTATTTTTGTTGCTGCTATAGCAACAAATACTATAAAACAAAATAAAATAAATATTTAAGTGGGCTCCCATACAATAAACGCGATTGGTTGCTCGTTTTTATAGATCAGATAATGGTAATCACATTATGTCTCAACCTATTTTAAGAAAATATATTTTAAATAAATTGACACATGGATTTTTAGGGGTTGTTCCTCTTCTCCCTACCGGCTCTGTCCTATCGGTGGGATGAAAAGAAAAAATAAAAAGTAAATGCCTTTTCTCCCTACTATGAAACATAATATTTAACAGTGGGGAGAAAAGAAATAATCAAAGAATGTTTGTCCCCACTATAGTAGTAATTGTAGTACTATCGTTAGTGAGAGTAAGAATATTATTTTCAGTAAGGGCAATTATGTTTTCTTTATAGCTAGATGTTTTAAAAATGCACATGTATAAGAAAATTCTCATTTAGGTATACCACATTGTTCCAACAATTATTGTCTTATTTAAATTGTAATACAACTGTAACAGAGCTAAATCTGTATGTTGAACATTTATTGAAAATTTTGTGTGTATTACACCTACCTAATTTTTATGTCATAATACCTATCATGATATGATTTAATTTTGGTTTTCATTTCGTAAATAATTAGATTGATTCAAGATCAAAATTTTCAATAAATATTCAATTCAATGCAAAGATTTAGGCAGATTGATTTATTCTGTAGAAGGAGAGGAGATAACAACTTATACACGCTCATATTTAAAAATAAACTTTTAAAGAAATCATAATTGCCCTTACTGAAAATAATTATTGTTTCATGGTTCCTCAATGGTTTCATGTCAATCCTAGTGGGACATCGCTCTATACTAGGTTATTCCTTTTCTCCCCTCTGCCGTACTAATCGTAGTACTACTATGATTACTACATACTACAACGATTATTATGATGTGGGGAGACTAGAAAAGGAAATAGTTATTTGTGCAACAAGAGAGCAAAGTTGATTTTTGTGTTGAGTACTAATGTTGAATCCCGAGCAAGCAAAGAATTCTAGTATTGAATCATGAGTGTAGCGAGTGATTCTAAGTTAGAAACCTGAAGGATTCAAAGACTCGAGATGCAAGAACTTTGCGCTCGAGTAGCACATACAACTTTTCACCTCAGCGGTGAGAACATCATTACAGGTAGGTACTTTTTTTCTTATATTTTGGCTCCACTCATAGTGTATTTGCCAGTGTCAAGTATTGTATATTTTCATAGAGTTTTAGAATATTTTACGTAGTCAAGTCTTAGTCATAGTCATAGTCCAGTCTAAGTCATGCTCTAGTAAAGTGGTGGCAACTTTACAAGAAGCTTCTATGTTATTTTGGAAGCAACACGAAAAACCACGTTACACCACATTATATCACTTGACCACACTCATGCTCGTAATTCAGCACTTAATGGGTAAACGCCACCAATTTCAAACATTAACATTGGAAAAAGCACGAGTTTTGAGAAATAATACAATGCAACGACGTGAACTTTTTCACGTTTCCGCCAAAACTCAGGTAGGTACTTACCTAGTAACGAAACACTATCGCGTTCCCGCCAAAAGTATGACAAAGAAAAAAAAAAGAAAATCATGTTCTCTCCAAAAATGTAACATAAAGGTGGCTAAATATACTTACCACAAAGTCATAATATAAAAAAATCACTTTGTCTCATGCAGTGTGCAAAATACGATACGATTTTGCACACTGTTTTCTCACGGAAAAGGGTGCCATTTCGAGCTGCTGAGGTGAAAACATTTTTTGATTATTGCTTTTCTCTCCACTGTGGCTGGGACAGAGTTGGTGGAGAGAAAAGGAACAACCCATTTTCAGCAGTAGGTAGTAATTTTCATACAATTTGGTTGCGTTTAGTTCTGCTTGCCTGTAATTATTACATTAACTTGAACTCAATTAGTGAAGAGCACAATTCGAATAAAATGTAAAATTTCATTTCCATTGAATCAGTTTAATAAACAATAATTCTGTGCAGAGAAGAAGCGAGGCAGATGTTCTACCATGCATACCATGCATACATGGATAACGCATATCCTGCGGATGAGCTGATGCCTCTTAGCTGTAAAGGGCGATGGAAAGGCATCACTCCTAGCCGTGGAGATATGGATGATGCTCTTGGAAAGTAAGTAAAATTTTGACGGGAGCTACCCCCGAAATGGCTGTGAGTCAGGCCACCAATATGTGACAGAATAAAAGGTAATAATGCTTGTATCACATAGAAGTAATTCAAATTTCATGGTATAGGACTACCAGAATCACATGAAACAAAATAAAAAAAATAAAATGGATTTTCATACGGCAATACCAAATTGTCATCTTTCAAATGAAATTGACAATTGACCACGTTGTTTTGATACTTTTTTTAGCAATTAGCATGCTAAGGCTCGTGAATACCATGTTTATGAAATTTACGCAAAATCGCATTAATTGCCATCGCTAGCACCTGATAACTCTATATTCACGATGGTTTTATTTTTGTTTATAGGTCACAATGAAAACAGTATAGGTACTGTAACTGTAACATGTGCAGTGTCAAACCATAACCATATTAATTTAGAATTCCGAGTGATATTGCAATATGTTATGAGCAGCTAGCCGTGACGCTTACCACCAGGCAAACGACTTAACTCGTCACGTCATTCATTTACATAAAAAAATAGTAAATACTTTTCACATAATAAAAGGTTTACTAAACCAACCTTTTACTGAAAATCACTGCGTTTTGATCCAATGAAAAACATGACAGCTAAAGTTGCGAAACTTAATTGCCAAGACGGCCGGAAGTGCAAGAAGTATCAAGACATATTAATCCATTTATATTCGATGCTGCCTACACCTAAATTTAATTTTCCCTATTTTTCATAAGATTCTGGTAGACCTATAGAACAAATGCAATTGATATAATGTATAAATTAAGAGAAGAAAGGCTCTTCCAACTTTGTACATTTTCATGTTTCTTCCTACAGAGTCAAATATAAAATATGTCTTTATGCTTCTGCCGACGAACGAGAATCGACTGCTTTTTGGACCTTTTCATACCACTCCAATTGCCCCCTTAAAACTGAATTATATTCTACCGAAACCATCCGGCAGCATTTCACATTCACCTATGGGCAATACATATTATATATGCTGACACATAATATGTTTTAAGTTGTTACTATGTTACAACGCAAAAGTAGGTCAACGTAAATGCGGAGAGCACAAGGTAATGGGACCTTATTGTTATGGAAACCGAAACCACAGAGGAGCACTGCTGCACAGTCTAGTAAATAGTAATCAGATTACTACACTGTGTAATCAGGTCATAGTCTCATTTGCCCAGTAATTACCCTTTGCTACAATACCCTTCAAACCGGAACACAGTAGTGCTTGCACACTACTGCTTGGCGGTAGAATAACTGGCAGAGCGGTGGTACCTACCTAGACGGACTTTGCAGAAAAGTCCTACCACCTAGTACCTCAAAAATTTGGTTGTTCCTATTTTATACAGTTTCTATCGAATATATTTTTACAAATAAAATAATAGTGTATGCCCAACAAACATTCACATAATGTGATGAATTGATAATTTTGAAAAATACTATACGACCATAGATATTAATTAAAAACCTCCAAAATCAGCAATTTTGTGTGTTACCTTTGTCGTAAGTTCAGACTGAATTGATATTTAAGTCTGCGATGTTAAGGTCGATGTTTCTTTGAACGAATTTCGAACTGTTTATCTGGCTCTACCCTTCGTCTTAAGTTCGTCTAGGAAGGTGCCACCGCTTTGCCAGATTTTCTGCCACTAAGCAATAGTGTGCAAGCACTACTGTGTTCTGGATTGAAGGGCAATGTAGCTAGTAAAATTACTGGGCAAATGACTATGATCTGATCTCACTGTCTAGTAATAGTACACTGATATCTCAGGATATTATTTACCTTTTATTTTAAGTTTATATAATAAGTTCCAAGTAACACTGCAACTTTCTTTCATAGTTAACACCTGTTAAGGGTATATGTATCAGAATAATTAGATTAAGATGTATATTCACTATTGATAATATTTAATACATGTACTGTTGGTGTTTCTATATAAATAAATAAATAGTTAGCAGTGTCCTTTAAAATCAGATGAACGACTAGATTGTCACGTCATTCATTATCATTAAAAAATAGTCAGTAGTTAATAGTAGCATCCGAAAACTACGTTGCAGAAAACCATTCAAAATAAAATAAAGCTTTTTTAAAAACAGTATATTGCCTGACCAATCGCAGACCAATCGGAGCGGTGTTACTTTTAAGTTAAAGTGTTCTCTTATTTTGCAAATTTTGTTTAATTAGGTCTTTTAATGTTGCCACTTAAAGTTGTCTTCTTATGTACTGTTTTCTCCGTATTTATTTATCCTGTTTCACTTCACCAGAGTCCCAAGACTTATCTTATCTTATCTTATCTTATCTTATCTTATCTTATCTTATCTTATCTTATCTTATCTTATCTTATCTTATCTTATCTTATCTTATCTTATCTTATCTTATCTTATCTTATCTTATCTTATCTTATCTTATCTTATCTTATCTTATCTTATCTTATCTTATCTTATCTCATCTGTGCGTCGTCTGTGGCGTCGTCGGCGTCGCTATGATGCCACAGACAGACCCAAATGGACGAAAAGATTTTGTATTTTTGTTTGAAGGGTCATTTGATCAAGAGTGTTCACGCCTCACCGGTTATGATTTAAGAAAATCTATTTATCTATTTGAGGATCAGCAGCAGACATCTTTTTGTTACAGTTTTTCTTTGACGCTGGTGGATAGTTTAGACACGCTGGTCGTCATGGGAGATTTCTCAGAGTTTAGCCGAGCGATAAAACTCGTCATTAACGATGTGAGCTTTGACCACGACATCACTGTTTCTGTTTTTGAGACCAACATTCGAATGCTTGGGTGAGTCAGAATCCATACAATACATACACAATAGTACATTGTGATATGAGTGTGCGAAGTAGAGCCGGGAGTGTAATGATCAATGCACATGCATGTCATACGACGTTTTTCATCACAGTATGCGACGAAAAAACAGACTTGTATTGCTAAAAAACGTGTAGTGTCTTATTCTCACGCTCCGTAATTACCTAGTATACATAGTGGTAATTAAGAGTTATATGCTGTGGTGAGGGAATCACAGATTAGAGAAAAAACGGTTTGTGCTAGAAAAGTATAATAAAGCGAATAACATTGTATTCCGAACATAACTTACTGTGAATCACACTAATATTATAAAGGCGAAAGTTTGTGTGTGTGTGTGTGTGTGTGTGTGTGTGTGTGTGTGTGTGTGTGTGTGTGTGTGTGTGTGTGTGTGTGTGTGTGTGTGTGTGTGTGTGTGTGTGTGTGTGTGCGTGCGTGCGTGTATGTGTGCGTGTGTGTGTTCCCCCATCACGTCGTAACGGCTGGACGGATTTGGATATTGGAATATATTGGATATTGGAATAGAGATAGCTTATATACTAGAGTAACACATAGGATAATTTATATCCCGGAAAAGCAACCCGTTCCCGCGGGAAAGCCTTACAAACTTAACTTTGTCAATAAATTTACATTAAATTAATTTAAATATGTCTATAGTATGTACTGACAGACGTAATTTATTATCCAAGACACTTAAATAGATATATATATAATAGATCCTGTGGGATAGCATTATCACTTAACTTCGACATTACGCTCGCGCTTTTGGTACTTCTACTATATTTTACCCCTGGCCCTGGCAACATATAACGTGCGCACATTGAGGGCTGACGAAAGGATGGTCGAATTGGAGGAGGAGGTGAGTAAGTTACGCTGGTATGTAATGGGATTGTCAGAAGTCCGAAGACAGGGACAGGACACGATAATCCTAAATTCCGGTAACTTATTCTTCTACTGGGAGGGCGACCAACTCTCCCAAGATGGTGTCGGGTTCCTTGTCCGCAAGTCTCTCGTCAACAACGTGGTCAAAGTCGACAGTGTGTCGACCAGGGTAGCGTACCTGATACTCAGAATAACCAAACGGTATTCGTTGAAGGTCATCCAGGTTTACGCACCGACCTCGGCATACTCCGACGATGAAGTAGAAGCTATGTATGAGGATGTATCCGAAGCCATGCATACTTCTGAGACATACTTCACCGTTGTGATGGGAGACTTTAATGCGAAGTTGGGCACAAGGAATGGCGATGAGCTGAGAGTGGGGCCATTAGGATACGGGCAGCGGAACCCTCGGGGACAAAGGCTGGCTGACTTCATGGAGAAGGAGGGCCTCTTTCGGTTGACGGTTCCACGAAAAATGAGATAGACTTCATGATGACGACCAAGAAGCGAATATTCAATGATGTCTCTGTGATCAGCAAGGTGAAAACCGGTAGCGATCACCGTATTGTAAGAGGCACATTGAATATCAATGTCAAGCTTGAAAGGTCGCGTCTGGTGAGGTCTACGCTCCGTCCAAATCCTGTCCAAATCCAAAACCCCGAAGAATTTCAGCTGGACCTCCGAAATCGCTTCCAGTGCCTTGCCGATTGCAACACAGTGGACGATGGGCTGGTGGAAAATGTCCAATCTGTTGGAGCTAAGTTCTTCAAGACCCAACGCCGAAAGAGGACTCGGAAACTCTCAGGAAACACTCTTAAATTAATGGCAGACCGGAGCTAAATGAAACTACAGTCTTCAGTTGATATGTCAGCCTACGGTGAACTCAATAGACGTATCTGGAGTTCCATGCGACACGACCTGCGTGCTTATACTACTTCACGTATTGAGGCCGCAATTGAGTGAAACCAAGGCTCTGAAGTGTTCGCAAAAGATTCGTCTATTGGGCAAAGTCAAATGACAAAACTGACGACCGAGAATGGTAGGGTCATTTCATCCAAGCCTGAGATTCTGAGAGAGATTGAGAACTTCTATGGACAGTTATACACCTCGACACGTGAGCCCGCTACTAACACAGCTCAGGACACCAGAGCCAAGTTAGTCCGACACTGTACTGAAGATATCCCGGACGTCAGCCTGTACGAGATTAGAATGGCCCTCAAACAGCTTAAAAACAGCAAGGCGCCAGGTGAGTATGGAATTACGACCGAACTTCTGAAAGAGGGTGGTAGACCGGTACTTATAGTCCTCCAGAAGTTATTCAATTCTGTCATCCTTGAAGGTACAACGCCAGAGGCGTGGCGCAAGAGCGTGGTGGTGCTCTTCTTCAAAAAAGGTGATAACACCTTATTGAAGAACTATAGGCCCATCTCGCTCTTGAGTCATGTGTATAAGCTGTTTTCGAAGGTCATTACAAATCGTCTCGCACGCAGGTTTGATGAATTCCAGCCTCCCGGACAAGCCGGTTTTCGAAAAGGCTTTTAGCACCATAGACCACATCCATACGCTACGCCAGATTATACAGAAGACCGAAGAGTATAATCGGCCGTTATGCCTAGCATTTATGGACTATGAGAAAGCCTTCGATTCAATCGAGACTTGGGCGGTGCTGTAATCCTTACAGCGATGCCAAATTGACTATAGGTACATCGAAGTGTTGAAGTGTTTGTACAGTAAGGCCACTATGTCAGTCCGTTTACAGGACCAGAGTACGGAACAGATCCCATTGCAGAGAGGCGTGGGACAGGGAGACGTTATTTCTCCGAAACTGTTCACAAACGCATTGGAGGATGTTTTCAAGCTCTTGGAGTGGAAAAGATTTGGCATCAACATAAATGGCGAGTATATCACTAACCTTCGTTTAGCCGATGATATAGTCATAATGGCTGAGTCGCTCGATGATCTCAGCACCATGCTCAACGACCTCAGTAAAGTCTCCCGACAGGTTGGTCTTAAGATGAACATGAACAAAACGAAAATCATGTCAAATGCCCATGTTCCACCTATACCGGTAATTGTTGGGAAAGATACTCTCGAAGTTGTCGACAAATACGTCTATCTAGGGCAGACTGTCCAATTGGGTAGGTCCAACTTCGACAAAGAGGTCGCCCGAAGAATCCAACTCGGCTGGGCAGCGTTCGGGAAGCTTCGACCTATCTTTTCATCCAAAATACCACAAAGCCTGAAAACAAAAGTTTTCAATGAATGTGTGTTGCCAGTGATGACTTATGGAACTGAGACGTGGTTTCTAACTGTTGGCCTCATTACTAAGCTCAAAGTCGCGCAACGAGCTATGGAGAGAGCAATGCTCGGTGTTTCCCTGCGAGATAAGATCCGAAATGAGGAGATCCGCAGGAGAACTAAACCGATGGGGATGTGACCGATGTAGCTCTTAGGATTAGCAAGTTGAAATGGCAATGGGCAGGCCACATCGCTCGTAGAACTGACAACCGATGGGGAAGAAAGGTTCTCGAGTGGCGACCACGAACTGGAAGACGCAGCGTAGGCCGGCCCCCCACTAGGTGGACCGACGACCTGGTGAAAGGCGCGGGGAGCCGATGGATGCAGGAGGCGAGCAGCCGCTCTAAGTGGCGCTCCCTGGGGGAGGCCTATGTTCAGCAGTGGACGTCTTCAGGCTGTTAATGATGATGATGACTATATTTTGTATACAATATAGCAAGCGCGTTTGTACTTACTGACTGACATGTAATTCATGTTTGAATAGCCACACGTGTTTTTTGAAATAAAATACGGAAATCAAAAAAAATTTCGCGCTCTCTTTCGCTCGCGCTTTTGGTACTTCTACCATATGTTGTTTGCAATATAGCAAGCGCGTTTGTACCTACTGACTGACATTTAATTCATGTTTGAATAGACAAACGTGTTTTATGAAATACAACCCGGCAATCAAAAAATTTTTCGCGCTCGCTCCCGCTCGCGCTTTATGTACTTCTACTGTATTTTGTTTGCAATATAGCAAGCGCGTTTGTACCTACTGACAGACATGTAATTCATGTTTGAATATAGCCACACGTGTATTTTGAAATACAATACGGCAATCAAAAAATTTTTCACAGTACCCCGTCCCCGCGAGAAAGCCTTACAAACTTAACTCTGTCAATAAATTTTTATTAAATTAATTTATACTATATTTTGTTTGCAATATAGCCAGCGCGTTTGTACTTACTCACTGACATGTAATTCATGTTTGAATAGCCACACGTGTATTTTGAACTACAATACGGTAATCAAAAAATTTTTCACGCTTGCGCTCGCTCGTGCTTTTGGTAGTTCTACTATATTTTGTTTGTAATATAGCAAGCGCGTTTCTACCTACTGATTGCCATGTAATTCATGTTTAACTAGCCACACGTGTATTTTTAAAATAGAATACGGCAATCAATGCAAAAGGTGTTGCGTATAATTTGGTTCTGTTGACGGTGCAACCGCTAAACAAAAACAAATTTCAATTAAATATTAACTTTGGTTTAACACATAGGTAAGGCTATGCATGGGCTACTTTTGATCCGCGGGTGAAACCGCAGGGTGCAGCTAGTAATTCATAAATTAAATGTTTACTGAGAAGGTACCTGTCAGATATATTTTTTGCTCTAATCTGTGGTAATACTAATATCAGACACGAAAATATTCTAGCCCTATGCATCGAAAATATTTCCACTCGAAACCTACACTCCGTCTCTTTCATTCTAAATGTAGGTGAATGAGACGGAGAGCGTAAGTTTCAAATCAAAACTTTGTCGATGGATTTGAGAATAGGAATACAGGTCTGTGGGTATTTTTTCTCTCTCTTGTCTTTGTCTGTGGGTAATACTGAATCGGTATAAACCGGCTAAATTAAAATTCTTCTGTATAGGTATTACTTGAAGCGAGATACACACTTAACTGAATCGGGTAATCATCATAAACCACTAGTGCGGAAATGTAAAGTAAAAAGAACACATTGGAAATTTCTTGGCATCGAAATAATACCCATAGAAGTTATAATACGAGGTCCGAAATAGCCAAACGCAAATGCAACCGCTGTGGGTGGGGCTTAATTTTGCAACCGCGCGTGGCGCCATTCGCATCGCGACCGCCGCGCGGTGAAGTAGTCTTACTTGGACTGTGCTATGAAATAACGACACAAGCGACGTTTTGGTGAAAATGAGTTTCAATCTTTTAAAATTTGTTTTAGTTGCTGTGAGTTGTATTATATTGGATTTTCAATGTAATTATCTATACATATAATAAAACTGTAGAAATAAAAAAATCTGTAAATGCAAGATATCGAAAAAAAAATGACACAGGTTGGCTTGAAATTTTTTACTGATCACGTTAAGCTACTTTTTAGACATTTTGTCTGTTTGTTTGTTTGTTTGTTTGTTTGTTTGTTTGTTTGTTTGTTTGTTTGTTTGTTTGTTTGTTTGTTTGTTACGGCACAAGTCCGAAAATACTGAACGGATTTTCATGCGGTTTTCACTAATAAGCTTAGAAAAACCCGGCGCAAAACATAGGATATATTAAATTTTATATATCGTTAATTTTTTTTTGGTGAAAATGATTAAGATTTCATTATGAAACGGAACGGGATTTTAACAAGATGGCCGCTTCAAGGCCTCAAGGTAAGTTTTTTGTCTTATATTTTGGCTCCACACATAGTGTAGGTATTTAGCCAGTGTCAAAAGGTAAGTTATATTTTGGCTACTAACGATAGATGAAAGAAAAATAATTTTACTCTGCTACACTGCTACTGACGGTAATTTTATCTCGGGTTTATCCGGATGCACAGATTAAAGAAAAAACTCAGTTACTATTATGGCACGGCTTCATATACGCCCGAACCTTCGCTGTTGAGTTGGCGCGCAAAAACATCTCTGTTGACTATCCTCGATGTTTTTGTAGCGCCCCAACCTGGACACAGTCAATTTGTTTGCCTGCTGCGCGACCGACGTGGGTAATTAAATAGAGGAAGCAGTAGCGTTATATTGCATGTCGGCGAATAAATATGTTTTACAAACTGTGAGAGTATTATTTGTGATTACAAAAATAAATTGTAATAGTTTTAATTTATAATTCCTTATTAATATGAAGTAAAATCATTTTTTTTTTATTTGTCTGTTTATCTGTCCCTTTGAATACGGACCACGGTTATTATAGTGGCGACAGAAATATATCATCTGTGAAAAATTCAACAGTCTAACTATCACGATTCATGAGTACATGCTGGTGGACAGACCGACAGACAGACGGACAGCGGAGGTTTAGTAATAAGGATTTACTCTTTGAGTACGGAACTCCTATATTTTTGTATTTCATTCTGAACAATCCCCACTGCACTAAGCAATAAGGAAGTAATTTAATGCATGTTTTACAATAGTAAATAACAATTGGTGCGCCTGCATTACCGGCAGTGTATCACACATTTCGGGCTACGGTGAAATACAACGCGCGATAACTTCGTCTGCGCTCGATGCAATGCAGATTAAAGAAAAACAATGTGTTCATTATGTAAGTACCTATACCCAAAAAAATCATATGTATATACATATATATAAGTTTTTTCGTTAATCTGTGGTCTAAACTAAAAAAAGAGGATAGGTATGAGAACCTTCTTGAATATGAGCGAGACACAGAGAACAAGGAATTTAGAAAACTAAAAACTTCTTGGACTTTTTTTATAAGTTTTAAGGCTTCACGCGATATCATATTTAGCCAATATTGAAACATAACTACATTGTTATTCATGTTTTCGATTTATTGGGTTCTGGAGAGGGCAAAATTCTTTATTGGCGATCTGGTATTACGTATTAGTTTTCAAAAATCTACTACGCGTTACCATTCGAAATAAGTATTTAAATTGTATTTATAGTACCTATAGCTTAACCTTTAGTAGTAACATATTCAGTAATCTGTGCCTATTGACCCTTGCTTTTGCTACGCATTGTAAACCCTTTTTTATTTTGGCATTAGACAAAATTTGTATTTAGCCAATGATAGGAAGTATTTTATGAAAACTGTTTAAAAGGCTACCCTTTTACTACTTAGACTTTTTATAATTATTCATAAGGCTTCACACGATTATCATACTTAGCCAATATTGAAGCTTACATTTTTATTCAAGTTTTCGATTTATAGGGTTTTGGCGGGAGTAATGTTCTTTATTGGCGATCTGGTAAAATGTATTATTTACATGAACTTACTACACGTTACCATTCTAATTAGGTAGATAAAATTATTTTTGCGCTACTGCTACATTCTTGATCAACCCCAAGGAAGTTTTAAGGTACCTGGGGGTCTAGCAAAGAAACCAACCACTAACGCTAACGCCAAACGCTAACTCCAAAATGTACTAGGATGACATTTCGGAAATCGCTTACTTTTCCACAGCTAATGTCATTTCAATACAGTTTTGAAGTTAGCGTTTGGCGTTAGCGTTAGTGGTTGGTATCTTTGCTAGACCCCCTGTAGTACTTATAGCTACTAAAGTTATAGACCCTTACCATTGCTACGCATTTTAAAACCTTTTTTATTTTGGCATTAAAGTAAGACGGAGTGCTTGCTATTATTTGTAAGCCAATGATACGGAATATTTTATGAAAAATGTTTAAAAAGGGTATGTACTTAGATATAATAATATGTAGGTATTCATTATGGCAATTGTATCCTCGAATTAACAACAACATGGCGCGTAAAGTTCGTTTTTGACTGTTTTTGATTTGTTCTTCTTCTTCTTCTTGCATGTTGATATATGTTTTTAATAGTTAAAATATTTTAGATCTGTGGGCTTTTAAATAAACCACGGGAGTAAAAATGATTGATTACTCGGTTACTTCAAGAAGGTTATAGTTATAGTAGGTAATTAACTATCTTTGGGTGTAAGTAATAATTATGTAATGACGATTTAACTTATTTCCTCACTTTCAGGTATGTTGAAAGTGCAGTGGGAATGAGACAGCGTGGAAAATAGTGGACATAATAATAATTATAACTGTCGATTCTTTAAGGAGTGGTGATTTAGTATTTGTAATTCCTAATTAGTATTAAGAAAATTAATTATGTACGCGTCGTACAGGTAAATGCATATCTCCAGCAATTTATAAACTTATTATTGACACTGGCTATGTGTTAGGTACTCAATTCGTATGGAACCAAACTTAAGAAGGTAAAAAAATGTGGTAAATGGAACAAAAAGCGCGCGGATAATAATTATGTAAAACTGAGCAAAACAGGATCATTGTGTGTGATTCTTCCATATTTTTCTAAACTGTACCTGCCTGCTTAGGTACCTAACTACTACCTAAACAAAACTTACTGAAACTTCTGTTAAATTTCTGAGTGAAGTGATGATGATTTCTTTTTGTTGTAATATGAAGAGGTACCTACTTATAAAATTGTAGTTTTTTGTTTGAAACTTCTTTTACTGTTATAAATCTATATTAGACTCAAAACATTTAATTTTAGGTAATGGCTTAAATAGCTTCCACTCACGGCTATGCTTGCGTTATACCTATACCTATGCTAATACAGGTTACTGTAGTCAGCTTCGAAAAGATTTAGTGGATTTTGTTGTTTGGTATGAAATGCATGATCTATTATTAGACTATAACGTAAAAATAAGATAACAAGCGTGCGAAGCCGCGGGCAAAAGCTAGTTACTTATAAAGTTTTTCTGTGGTATCATTTTTATTATTTATTATTATGGTAGACCGTGATAATAGTATTCACTCCGAACGCGACTTCGAAGTTCTTATAGGTTCGTACTCTAGGTACAACTGATTTCTCATGTTTTTACGTAAGTTTAGCTGCTTGTAAACAAAAGTTTATGTAACAAACTAATCGAATGTTGTATTGAATACTAACTGACCTGACCCACCTTGAAATTTGCACGGATTTATTAGTTTTATGTCCTTACCCTGTTCATGTTTTTCAGTTTCTCAGAATGAGACTGCCAAAGTTGGCCATTTAACGTAAAAATAACGGCTGAAATGCAAGAGCGCTCGTAGTTGACCGAACCAAATTGATTTGTGCTGATCTGAACTATCCGCATCCGTATCGGTGTTTCTAAACATGAAGAAATCTTATATCAAAACCAGTTAGCTCCTCAACTATAATGACGATATGTAGAGAGAGACGCAGCTATGCATCTACATAGCTGTGTCCCTCTTATTGAGCGTCAAAAGAAGTCACTGATCAGCCAATCA
Organism: Ennomos erosarius; assembly: GCA_963580505.1. NCBI lineage: Eukaryota > Metazoa > Arthropoda > Insecta > Lepidoptera > Geometridae > Ennomos > Ennomos erosarius. The sequence goes on along the minus strand of OY756977.1, from coordinate 10,049,690 downwards.
GGGAACGACCACTAGGCTGGCGGTATTAAATAGAGTAAAGTCTTATGTGATTGACTTTGTAGGTTGCACATATTCTCAATGGAGTAAGGTCGTTTTTACATTGGTGTGTAGACGTAAGTAGATATAAATAAAAATAAATATAGTACAACGTTCGTTTGGTCACAGAACTGGGCGATCTTGCTTAGAGTTATTTTTCTATGGGTATTATTTCGATGATTCTGGGATTATGATCCTAAAAGCGGTAGGATAAGAGCCCATTTACGAGCAACTGTGATGAAAACATATATATAAATAACACCCAAATAAATAAGCCATGATCACGACATACGTGATCCTCGAGCCGGATTAGGAATGCCTGTATCTAGGAATCCAGGAACTACGAGGACCATGGTCCCACAACACTCAGACACTGAAGCAGTATTAGCGCTTTAATTTTCCTGTGCACAAACACAATGACATGTCCTGTCGCGAGAATCGAACCCGCCGCCTCCGGCCTATGAGCCGACCTGCTCAGCCACCACACCACGGAACTGTCACAAACATGTGATATTGAAACGATGAAACTCTATCCGGGCTAGTATGCGCACCGCGACAAAATTTTCTCGACACTATCTGGTGAGTGACCGTGACAAGACTATGGTAGCGCCTAAGTGCGTCTCATTCTGACAGCGACGATAAGTTTTCTCGCGGTGCGCATGTTAGACCATCTTGGGCTAGCATGCGCACCGCGATAAAATTTTCTCGACACTTTATCTTGTGAGTGACCGTGACAAGACTATGGTAGCGCCTAAGTGCGTCCCATTCTGACAGCGACAATAAGTTTTCTCGCGGTGCGCATGCTAGACCATTATGCCGTTGTATAAGTAGTCGATATTGCATAACTCTTATTATATGCGTTCTGTTAATAGGGAGATGCTTCGTCGGTTCTTTATAAAAAGGTTAATAAAGGCTCAGGGCAAACTTAAGACTTTGACTTAAGATTCTATATTATAGAGTATGTACTCATTGGCTGTCTCTATAACTCTTGAATCTTAATAACTCGTAACTGATTGAAGCCACGGTTACAAGCTTTATTTATCGAAATTTTTCGCTCGGTTTTAAATCGTAGTTTTGTAGATTATCCCTTGTTCAGCAGATAAATATAGAATAGGCTTGTGTCCTGCTATTAAAAATTAACAAGTTCATATTATTTTAATAAAGTATGTTAATGCAATAATTGAAAGAATTAGTAAAATCATGGATTAATAAGCTTTTAAAGTTTCTCTTTTCCGTTTGAACTGTCTCTTTCTGTTCCTGTGTTTTAAAATGCTTGTAACTTTGTCATTTTTGAGATATTTAATTTTTGTTTTCACGACTGTTCATTTTTTGAATAATATTATTAATATACTTATGCAATAAAAAAATAGCAGGACACAAGCCTATAGGAGATCGTTGTACCGTGCTAAATAAATTTAATGGATTTCAGAGGACTACTATCCGCCCATGTTTTAGCGGTATCTTTGATGAGTGATATTCCAGTACTACATTGGTACAATGGCGAGCTTCTGGCTATGGCTGAAGACCTGGGGAAGAGGCTCCTACCCGCTTTCAATACCTCGACGGGAATTCCTCACGGAAAGGTGAATGCGTTGCTTTTATTGATTCCTTAACAGAAATACTATCATCAGTGTACTTAACCCAGGGTCAGCTGACTACTCATGTTAACTTAAAAATACTGAACGTTCATTGGTTGAACAGTCGATGATCAACAGGCGCCGTTAACCAATCAGCGTTCCGTATTTTTAAGTTGACGTGATTTTTTAACTTTAGAAAACGTACGAGAAGCCGGGGTTAAGAAACACTAATCTAGTCTAACATTTTACCGTAGCTTGATGGGCTACAGAAAAAAGTGGTATTTACAACTGAGCGCTACCGTGCTTCGGAGGGCACGTTAAACCGTCGGTCCCGGCTGCTGTCGTTAGATAATAGTCGTTAAACCAAGTCAGAAGCCATTGGGTGGCCTAAAAAGTATAAATTCTGACACCAGGACTGACCCTTGCTTAAACAAGAAGAAGAAGAACCATAGCTTGAACGTGCCTATTAAAGTTTGGTATCGAATCCAAAGACAAACAGTGTATTGCAAATAGGCTAATTTTAGTACCTTTTTACAATATCTAATTAATACGTCCATTGGTGTGTCTGTCTTACTCTTCCGCGAACATAACTAGTTATAGTTACTTAGTTTTCGTATTAAAAAAAATTGTCATAGCTCAAAACTTGATAAACATTAACAAATAGTACTACCCATATCCTATACATAGGCTAAGGCTACTTAGAAGTTAATGCAGGCGAAATGTTTTACATAGTTTTATAATGCAACTAGCTGACCCCCCGGATTCTCATGGGTTAGTTAGTTTAGTCGCCCTTACCCTGTTCACGTCACGTCTATAGCAGGCTAGCATTGTGGACTTGTGGAGGCTGGCCGTATTATCTTATACCATGAAAATGGCGCATTAATTTGAATAACTTCGGCATTTTTCAAGATATTGAAATACTATCGGTACTCCTACTATCGGTAATTGTCTTTTACTATCTTTAAAATACAAAAAATACCTTGCATAAAATTTACTTCCTTATTACTTCGAGCAACCCGCACGTGGCCGTTTTTGAAGAAATAAAGTATCTCAAAAGTTATTTTACATAATATACGTATACGAGCTTCTACCCCGCGCGGCTTTGCCCGCGTGGACTACCTTCATGATCAATTTTTAATCCTTTATAAGGGATGAAACTTAAAAATCGCTGAGACCCGTTTCTCTTTATTTTGTATGTTCTGTACACATTCTAAATTTCAGTATAATCAGGTAATTTTTTCTTGAATTTTAATACAATTTAACATTTTATTTAACCTCATTAAGTGTTGAATTTCAAAAAACTGAAAGGTACCAATCTTTTATTTTTATTCTTGTTTGTATGTGTTAAGTTTCAAAACGATACGTCATGAAATATAGATTTTTCATCATAGGGTCCTATCAGGTACAAACGCAAAATAGCCCGAACTTGAAAAAAATGTAGTAATCGTGTCTAGAGAGTTACTAGTTAGTGTCCAGTGTATTCATTTGGCCATATACTTCGCCAACACGCAATAAATGTCGTTTAATAATCTTGCATAATGCAGAAATAAAATAATTCGTAAGCTAGCCCGCGTTATTCTGTTGTTGTATACTATAGGTATTATATTATCTGGGTTTTTCATATAATCTTTTTTTTACCATATTCGCCCACTTAGGGGTTGAATTTTCAAAAATTTTTTTTAGTACGCGATTACGTCATATAAGGAAGCCACATTCCAAATTTCAAGTCTTTACGTTCAGCGGTTTGGGCTGTACGTTGTTTGTCAGTCAGTCAGGACAAAGCCTTTCATATAATAGATATGTATATAGCTATAAGTATCCATACTAAATGGCGAAACCCGATCAGGAATTTCAGCGTGATGCGTGCTCAAATGGAAAGACACACAGAAAACTAACAAAAAATATTTAAAAAGTCTATTTCTATGCCGTCAAAATATTAAAAAAATATTCATTATACAGATTTACAGTTTTATCATATGTGTAGGAATTAAAGGTGTTTTCATAATTATGTAGGTGAACCTGCGCCATGGGATCAAAACACTTTCGCAGTCGCGCGAGACTTGTACTGCGTGTGCTGGAACAATGATCTTAGAAATGGCAGCTCTGTCGCGACTCACTGGCCGCCCTATATACGAGCAGAAGGCACACAAAGCTATGGATCGTCTCTGGAAGATTAGACATAGGTATTAGAAGACTGTACTATACTTGCGTATACTCTGAACACTCTTTAGGGTACCCCATTTAGTACTGGTTAGTACCAGTGTCTGTCTGTTTGTTTGTCCGACATACAACTAAACTATACTTCTAAACGGCTGTATCTCTTGGAACGTAATACTATAGATAGTTAGCTGCAAGTTTTAAAAGCCTGTTTTCTGTGAATACTTGAATGACAGTAAAACATTATTGTTTGAGCCAATTCATAGCCTCATGTAGTTCATAGCTTTGCCTAGTTTGGGGCTAAATGAACTGCCGTTTCGTATAATGAATTGACAACAACAGCATCGACATCATTATTCTTCTTTCGCTCATGTAATCGGTATAAAATGATTTAGTACATAATAAATACAGAGATACACGTGGTAGATACTTCGAACTTAATTTTTAAAACGTTGCCTTTATGTAGTGCTTAATTTATAAAATACAATAAAATATTACAGGACGTCAGACCTCATGGGAACAGTGATCAATATACATAATGGCGATTGGGTTCGCAAGGACTCTGGGGTCGGTGCCGGTATTGACTCCTATTACGAATATTGCCTCAAGGCGTACATCCTTCTTGGTGACGAGAAGTACTTGGCCAGATTCAACAGACACTACAATGCGGTCATGAAGTATATCAGCAGAGGCCCAGTTATGCTAGCCGTTCATATGCACAGGTGAGACTCTGTTCTGTCTTATCGCAACTTCACAAAAGACACAGGTCTGGTCTATTCGTGTGTATGCTTTTTTGTGTATTCTATACCTACGATGTTTCTGTTATTTATGAAAGTATTGGATGTTTTTTTTATTCTGTAGAATATTTTTCTAGAGTTGTCTCATATAGTTAGATTTGGCAATAGAAATATGAGATAATACCGGAACCCCCTCTATTTGTTTCCGGGTTTATTTCGTCGGTGACAGCATATCCTTCGGGAATTAATTCTTAGCCTTGCGTTTGAACTTTGATAAATGCAACCAGTTAGTTTTATACTAACTACAAATATATGTTTTTTGTTGAAAGCATTTAATTGGTCATGCTATAAATTCGATAAAACGTTTAGTATTTCTCTGCCACACGTGAGTGCGCCATATGTTGGGTGTTGCCATCCCACAATAATTCTGGCAATGTCAAGGAGTAGTCCAGTCAACAAATGACCAAAAGGGGGGTGTAGAGTGAATGAGAGGGGGACCTAAGCGATTTCTTCTGAAACTTGTTAAGGGTGCTCAGGAGATAAACATACTAAAAGTCCTGACTCCTGAGGGAGGAGGGGGGGGGTCCAAAGGTGCCAGTTTTGGGTTTTTCGTCAATATCTCGGAAATGGTGTGTCCTAGAACAAAAAGTCCTGGTACGATATGAAACTTCATAAAATTGTCTACAACTTTGTTGTAATACATTTTTCCGTTATCTCAACCGTTTTTCAGCTACACGCTCCAGAAAACCCCTCCCCTCCTCCTCATTGATGACACCCTCATCAATCAGCAACAACAATACAAAACAGCGACGCTCAACGCGGTGCTATAAGTACGCGTTCTGTGGGTTTGAATCTGGACATTACTATTTTTTTAGGCCCCACCTACAGTCGCGTAACTTCATGGATGCTCTACTGGCTTTCTGGCCCGGGCTGCAAGTGTTATTGGGAGACGTGCGACCCGCGGTTGAGACTCATGAAATGCTATATCAGGTCATGCAGCGGCACACATTCCTACCAGAGGCTTTCACTTCAGATTTCCAGGTTTTTATTTTATAACTTTGATATTAACTAAATGTTAAACTGCTATTACTATACGCTAACCTCACCTGCACGCGGTCTTCCTATTGGATTACAAATGAAGCTCTGGTTATTGATGGCGGTATAATTATAGCAATCTGGTACTTTTTATCCGGAGAATAAGCCAGTACCAGTTGTACCGTCAACAGCACTAGTAGGACAGTTTTGGTTCATCTTCTTTCATGGATTGATGGCATTTTTCAATAGTACACCTGTGATGGCGGCAAATCAATGATTTGGTCTCATCCTTGCGCCTGTAGTGGGAAAGAGTAGTTTTTTTTTTTCAAATTTTTGACTTGAAGGACCTTGTACAGTTGCCTTTAATTTTATTATGCCTATTACTTACACAAATTTCATTTTAATAATTTTAAATACCTAATCAAATTTTGACTTGTAAAAGTACTAAAATTAGCATATTTTCAATAAATTATTTGACTTTGGTCCTTTCGACCGCATACGAAAACGAAGGTTCGCAACCACGGTAGAATAAAGATTCTTCGTAATAAGAAGCTTTTAACTACGGTACTTAAAAAATAAAACAATCCCGAATCGGGTAATTTGTGTAAAAAGCAAATCGGTTTCGGTAGGTACACTGGGGCCAGCACCCGCTGAGACCGGAGTTCCTTGAGTCCACATACTTCTTGCACCGCGCCACTGAGGACGACCACTACTTGCAAGTCGGCAAGACTGTTCTAAAAGCGCTGCAGCAGCACACTCGCGTGCCCTGCGGCTATGCAGCCGTTAACGACGTACGCACCAGACATCACGAAGACAGAATGGACTCATTCGTTCTAGCGGAGACATTCAAGTACCTATACATGATGTTCAGCGAAGACCGCGATCTGCCTCTGCAGCTGGAGAATTATGTCCTCACAACTGAAGCACATTTCTTGCCACTGTCTCTCGCTACCACTGGAAAGAATACGACCTATTTCACTATGAAAATTGATGACGATGAGGATAAGCTTAGAAAGTGAGTATTACCCCTGATAATATAATACCTACAGCACAGATGCCTCATCCCATACAACGGAATAACGCGGGCTATTTTACGAATTATTTTATTTCTGCATAACGCAAGATTATCAAGCGACATTTATTGCGTGTTCGCGAAGTATTGGGCCAAATGAATACACTGGACACTAACTATTAACTCTCTAGACACGATTACTACATTTTTTTCAAGTTCGGGCTATTTTTGTTGGTACCTGATGGGACCCCATGGTATTACTAATCACATCTCACGGTCTGTTTGTTATTATTAACATTGTTAATAGGCATCTACAGTACAGGCGCCTCGTCCCATACAACGGAATAACGCGGGCTATTTTACGAATTATTTTATTTTTGCATAACGCAAGATTTAAGCGACCTTTATTGCGTGTTGGCGAAGTATTGAGCTAAATGAATACACTGGACACCAACTAGTAACTCTCTAGACACGATTACTAAATTTTTTTCACGTTCGGGCTATTTTTCGTTTGTACCTGATGAGTAGGTAGGTACTAATTACTAATTAGTGCATGTACTTACAGAACGTGTCCTAACACGGCGTCGTTAGTGGCTGCGAAGGTGCGTCAGCCGATGCGGAAGAAGTTAGGCGCCAGCGCCGCGCGGCCGCCCGCTCGGCTGCGCCCGCTCAACGACCCGCGGCAAATGCACGCGCTCGCTGACATGGGGATAGCAGCGATCACGATGCCGGACGGACGGGTGCAACTGCTTTATACTGCTACTACGGTAAGTGCTAGGTGCCACCTAAATACTAGGAAAATAACGTTTGTTCCAAGTGTTTTCTTATGACCAAAATATCGCATAATTTACCACTACGAAGCTGAAAAGTTGCGTTGCCATCCCAAAATTATAACTCCAGGTCATTTAGGATTTAAAACAAGACGCACTATAAGAGCAGTACTTATTGTAAATACGCATTGACAAGCCTCCCTCTACTTGGATCCACATGAGAATCCAAGCATACGTTTATCTCCTCTTAAATCCGCATGTGGATCCATCGATCCCTGGGTCAATAAACTGTCAAATAGAATCAATTGTTTATATAAAAGTGTGTGGTCTGAATTCGGGACTTAATGACGTAGGTATATAATAATTAAATAATGATAATGTTTGGAAAGTGGATATTTGGCCATGAAGCTTGAATAAATAATGTATTCTATTTCCTAATTTCAAATACAAGAGAAAAAAAGTTAGAGTTAGAGAGAGAGAGAGAGAGAGAGAGAGAGAGAGAGAGAGAGAGAGAGAAATAAAAACACAATATAACCTACATATTTCGCTAAAATTCCCAGCCGCTTTTCCACCTGCAACAAAAGTTTGCGTTAAGTGTCTAACCGTTTATCAGGATAGCATAAACTCTTTCAAGCTACAGTCTGATACACGCTGACGGTCGGTCACTTCACTTCACACATGTTGCACGTGGAAATTCGGGTTTAGAAAGGGTGTCATTGTATCGCAGGCAAAGAGCCACAAGGACGCGGCGGAAGGTTTAACGTTCATGCGTGAGATGTCCAAGTGGAACTCGATGAGTGACCAAGAGAACGGCGTGGTGGCTTGCGGCGTGAGCTTCGACGGTCGCGTAGTGGCGGCGGGGCCGGCGCACTTCGGCCCGGAGGTGACCGGCGACGTGCGCTATACGGGCACTCTAGCACGCGCCAAACCCGAAGACGCCTGTAACCCTATCACCAATAAAGAAGGTAATTTTATAAACACAAATAATGATGGCGCTACCAACCCCGTAAGTTGGTTGTATAAGGTGAAAGAAAAATTCGGACATGAGACCACTTGTCACGGTAGATTAAGTAAAGCATGTCCCGGCTTGAGGGATGAATGGATGCGGATTCAATCCCCGCTCGTGATTCTAATTTTTCCTTTATAAATGAATCTATAAAATATGCTTTTCCTAGATCGCTAATTTGGGCATTTTACTAATTATAATATTAAGATATAGCCTTCCATGTGTGTAATAACTGAGCGCTACCGTGTTTCGGAGGGGACGTTAAGCCGTCGGTCCCGGTTGTTGTCGTAATACAATAGGCCGACAATAGTCGTTAAGCCAAATCAAAAGCCTTTGGGCGGCACTACTTCCCCGGCCTAAAAATTCTGACACCAGGGCGGACCACTTGCCACACGAGAAGAAGAATTAGTAATTTTCATTACGGGCCCGATAGCTCAGTTGGTAGTATCCCTGCCTTCTGAACCGAGGGCTGTGGGTTCGATTCCTACCCAGAACAAACATTTGTGTGATGAACATAGATGTTTGTTCTGCGTCTGGGTGTTATATTGTATTCTATTTACATATGTATTTACAAAACAAAAAGTATATAAGTATTGTGTCAGTTATCTGGTTCCCATAGTACAAGCCATGCGTAGTTTGCGGCTAGATGGCGCTGTGTGAAATGTCCCCACATATTAAAAAAAAAAGAAAAAAGAAACTATGTGCTATACTCTTCGCCACGAATAAATACATAGGCTGTACAAATAGAGCTCTAAAAAGAGTAAGTATATAATAATATTATGGTACGGAACCATTATTAGCACTAATCAGAACCGTACTTGTCCGTTTAGAATAATTTTATAAATAAGTAAAAAAATACGCCCAACGATCACACACATAGATCCTGGATTCTAACTAGGACTCCCTGTTCTAGGGACCCAGGAAGTACAAGGGCCATGATCCCACAACACCCAGACACAGAAGTGTTTGCATCCCTTTGTTGTTTATTTAAAGAAATGGAGGGAGAGTTTGCCATTGCTGTCCGAGGGCAGTGCACTTTCGCGCAGAAGGTCCGCAATATGCAGCAAGCGGGTGCAAAGCTGGCCATCGTAGTGGACAACTCTGCAACCACCAGCCACGAGACGAGTCCACTGTTCGCCATGTCCGGAGATGGGCTCGATGACATCACTATACCCGCTGTCTTCCTCTTCGGGAAAGAAGGTGAGGCCACAGAATACATAATAGCACTTCGTAGTTTGTAGTACTTAAACTGTAAGCAAAGCTCCAAAATTGGCTTTTGCTGTTTTTTATGTAAACGAAAGACGTGATGAGCTAGTCGTTCGCCTGGTATTTAGCGTCTCAGCCGCCCATAACAGATCGCAGTCTGACTCAGAACTAAAGTTAAATTTAATTTTCGCGTGACTTCACACTGCACACGTCATCCTAAGACATCACTATGTCTAAAAAAGATATCTACGTTGATAAGTCTCATTTGCCCAGTAATTTCACTAGCTGGATTGCTTTGTACCAATAATATAAAGTAGAATCTGCCTTTTTTACAAACATCTGGTTTCTGTGCAATTATTTCAAAGATGTAAGCACTTTTTGTAATATTCACGTGGATGGAAAATTTGTTTGTTCTAAAGACACTAGCGCAGTAGCCTATCCCTCAGCAACAGCCTGAAGGAAGACGTCTACTGCTAAACACGGGCCTCCTCCACACAGCACCACTTTGAGCGGCTACTTGCCTCCTGTATCCATCAGCTCCCCGCCGTTTTAATGATGGTCCATCTACGGATAGGCCAGGGCTAAGGGTGGGCTATTAAAAAAAGAATAAATACGAAAAGTTGTCGTTTGTTTCTTAATATATTTTTCTTTTTGTAAAGGTGCGACGTTAACGGAGCGACTGGCTAGTGACGCTGACTTGGCTGTGGTAGTAGGTGAGTTAAGTTCACTTCGTCGAGATTTCGCTGCGGAATGCTACGGCGGCGCTTGCGAGGCAATCCTCGAGCGTGACGTCACTGCGACCCCGCCTACGCCTGACACTTTCGACCACCTCAAGAAAGTACTCGGCCAACTAGTCGCGCAACTAGAACTGTCCCTTGGCGGCGAACGAGATCCGCCCATAGAGAAACCAGCTGAGGAAGTCTGCTCGGTCGTTGAGAAACCAGCTGGCCCCGAACAAAAAGTAGTAGGCTCCGAACAAAAACCCAATGGCCCCGAAGACATAGATACCGTCTGACAAATATGTCAGCATCCGAGTGCCAAAGTTTGAACCGACGCCTTGCAACCGTGGCTATGTTCGCTCGCTCGGATACCACGACTGGAAACATGTTATATACTGACTCTGAAATCAGCACATGTTTATAAATATATCAGTGTACATATTTATTGTAATTTTATGTGCCTTTCCTGTTATTTTAACTATTAACTCTGATTGTAAATGCACTAAATGTATTGCTATCTACAAATGTGACATGACAAGATTTTTATCTGGTAGAGCTAGGAGTAATGGGGCGTGATTTAGTTTCGTTTTTAATTTGCTTTTGCACTATGAACACAAACTAACAAAATGCATTCGTATTAAGAGTATTATTATTAGTTCGAGGAACCTTACATAATATTATTTTCTAGTTACAACACAGTCTCGAGTCTTCGTGAGACAGCAATACAGCAGTTTGTATTCTTGTTATTATTTGTGAGTGTTAAATAAATATTTTTTCTTTCTTTCTTTCTTTCTTTCTTTCTTTCTTTCTTTCTCTCAATAGACAACAGTTTTTTTTATGCTCTTTTAAACGAGTACATATCAATTTGTGAATTTGTGTTCTATTTACGCACGATTAAATAAAAACCCAACTGTTGTAAAACACAAGAAATATAGATGTGTAAGTGAGTGACTGAGAGTACAATCTTCTTGTTATCTATTATCTCGGTAATATTGCATTTTGTTAGTTTTTGTCCTGTACCCATACAACTACAAAACTGATCCTCGTAGATAGATAGATAAACACTTTATTGCACACACATCAAAAAATGATACAATGAAGAAGAATAACAAATTTTACAGTAACGTGTTACAATGGGCGACCTTATCGCTAAAAGCGATCTCTTCCAGGCAACCTTTGGATGGAGAGGATTTGTTGAAGCGGTTAAAGACGGGGTGCACAAGCATAACTACATAAATAAAATACCTTATAAACTTACTAAATAATTTTAGTAATATACCTACTTAAATATAATATACTTACATATTATATCTACATATACTTACTTATATATAATAAGTGGATACTTAAACAAGTACCTAGTATAATGATAAATGATATATTAAAATAAATAATTGTATGCAGCATAAAACATAAGGATACGTGGTAAAATTTAACGTAGTGCTATAAGTACCATTAATGATGAATACGGAGAAAATCAAACTGCAAATAAAACTTTTTCACCTGATCTTTAAAGATGTGCAATGAGGGTGCCTTTCGTATAGATTCAGGTAGTGCATTCCAGAGGCGGACAGCATGAATGGTAAAAGACCTATCATAGAAACTGCTACGATGTAAAGGCATTCTGAGAGTCAAGTTATCCGACGACCTAAGAGACAAGGTGTGGGAGCTGTGCATGAAGTAAAAACGCTCCTTGAGATAGCGCGGGGTGGAAGGAACAAATAAAACACTGTATAAAAGGGAAAGGATATGGGCATTCCGGCGCAGACGTATGGGCAGCCACTTGAGCTTAGCACGAAAATGAGAAATATGGTCATATTTGCGCAAGCCGAATATGAACCGAATAGAAAAATTTTGTAAACGCTCAAGCTTACTCAGCTGTTCCTCAGTAAGGTCGAGGTAGCATACATCAGCATAATCTAAAATGGGGAGTAAGAGAGATTGTGCAAGCGCAACCCTGGTGGCAGTGGGTAAAAAGTTCCTGAGTCTCCTCAGAGACCCTGCGGAAGCAAACATTCTGCAGCTAATGGCCAGCTGAGGGCCCCAGGTCATACAGCGGTCCATTATCACTCCAAGATTCCTCACAGTGTCGCTATATGGAATGATCACTCCATCAAAAATAATAGGTGGAAGCGTCAGCCAGTCCACTTTAGCGATCATTTTTGAGCTACCTAAGACAATGACCTGCGTTTTGACTGCATTCACTTTCAGTCCAAAAGATTGACTCCACTTGACTATACGACACAGGTCACTGTTTGTGGCTTCAATGGCTTTGTCAATTCCATTTACAGGGGATTGATAATAGATTTGAAGATCGTTTGCATATAGGTGGTAGGAAGAAGTAAGATTACGAGATATCGAATTAATGAACACAGCAAAGAGAAGAGGTGAGAGAACGCCGCCCTGCGGCACGCCGGCTGTCGTATTGCACCAAGTAAAGAAGGTCTCTTCCAGGCGAACCCGCTGCCGATGACCGCATAGATAACTATGAAACCAATCGATCACTGATGGAGATATGTTAATAGACCGCAGTAATGCAAGGAGAATATCAAAGTTAACAGTATTAAAAGCATTACTGAAGTCCAACAGTGTCAGCACGGTTAACTGGCCGTTCTCCATACCTAGTCGTATATCATCGGTAATCTTAACAAGCGCAGTAACCGTGCTATGCCCAGGGCGGAATCCAGACTGAAAGGATTGTGGAGATTTTGATTGGAGAGGAAATAACTGAGTTGTCTGTGAACAAGACGTTCAAGGACTTTGGAAAGAAAAGGTAGGATTGATATAGGACGATACTCGGAAAAGGATTTGGGGTTGGATTTTTTGGGCAAAGGTAATATTTGAGCGTCTTTCCAGATGGAAGGGAAAACACAGCTGGAGATGGAATTATTTAAAAGGGAACATAAAACAGGGAGTATGATATCTAGGATGGGCACCAACATGTTGCGACTAATACTATCACCACCAACCGCATTGGAGGTGATTGATAGTACAGCATTCTTAACATCACATACTCGTAATACAATTCTTCGACCGCTGCATATTATGTTACTAAAATCAAAATTATGGCTTCACGATAACTCTAAAGTTTCCGAACCCCTTTTCCCTAATTTTATTGTAAAATACTTCATGATCGTATATTATGTAAAATAATCATAGGATAAATACGCTTCTGGTTTCGAAGGGTAATTTTTTAATGCTTTGTGTTCACGACACTACGTTCCAATCCAATCATTACGAACGGCTATTGTATCATAATATAAATATAATTTATAAATACAACACACATTTTTATTATTGTAATTTTTTCAGATATATTGTTATATTTAAGAATAAAAAATGTATATTTATTAAAAAAAACTACGTTAAGTAAAGAACTTGCTTGGTGTAATCATTGTGGGCTATCCTCTTCTCTCCAACATGTTTGTTAAACCAATGGGGAGGATAGAAAAAAATCAAAAATTATAGTCCTTTCCCTAACACGGATAAAATGTAGAGAAAATAACCAAACTTGGAACAATAATCCTTATCGCTAGTATTGTGAGCTGATTATTACGTAAACATAAATATTGAAAAATGTGTATCGAAAGTGCGTTGTCTAATTAGTAAAATGACATTAATAAATAATTCTTTTAATGTATGTAATGAAACGAGAAAGCTCCGTGGTGACATAGGCAATGTATTGTACTATTAAATTATCTTTAGCTACTTTGTAGCAAGATGTATAAATAGCAGATAAATAACTGATAAGGTGATAACTGATATTACAATAATCTTTTTACTCAATAAAACATAGTAATTTAACGTATTGTTTATTAAATAATTTAGATTTAAAAAATATGTATAAAAATTGTTCAAAGTGGTAATTGCATATTTAAGTAATAAATCAATAATCAATAGTCAATAATCATTTATTTAATAACAATACATTAAATCTGTTGCCCTCCTAGCTGTTATTGTATTCTATACTAGTATAGTATGTACTATTTACCTCTCAGAAACCCTCCTAGAATAAAGAACGTAATAAAAGGAAATTAAATTCTCTTGAGAGGAATTCCATATTTATTTCGATAACGTACTTTGGATACCACTTTTTTAATATCTCTTATGAAATATTCGCCTGAGCACTACCCCCTAACCAATAAAATATTGCATAGCAGAGGCATAGTTATTTAGTTTTTTGTTTCTCTCTATCGAATTTGAAATGACCAAAGATGAAATAAGAAGGAATCACATTGTTCCATGTCCGCAGGGAGTTGATGGATGTAGGAGGCACGCAGCCGCTTAAAGTGACGTTCTGTGGGGCTTATGTTCAGCAGTGGAAGTCTTCAAACTGTTGAAGATGATGATGATGGTTCCATTGTGTTCCAATGTTTATTAGTACGGGGATATTATGATAGTCTGTATATTACGTTGTAGACATGCAGAGTAACGTGCCATTTTAAGAAAAGACTTGGGAATTGTACATATGCCCTAATAGTACACATAACTCCTATTAATACACTCTGTATGAGCTTAATATGGCATAAAATACTTAGAGCTTTCTAAATGCTCTAAGCATAAAATATAATAATATGCTGCTTCAAGCAAATGAGAACTGTCACGCGTGAAAAAGGCAAGGTAGCGTTAGATGCTGCCTTGCTTTCACTACTATTTTAATATCTGTGACTGAATATTATTTAATATTTTAAACTGAATAAGTGTATACTTGAGGTCAATCTTATTGACTACTTGTAGTGGGTACAGGGGGTCTAGCAAAGCTCCCTTTTCATTAGCGTTAACGCCAAACGATAACCCAAAATGGGAACGATATTACTGCGTGACGTCGCTTTTCCGTAGGTAATGCCATTCCCATACGTTTTGGATTCCCCCAGCTTCTTCTCAATAATGCACGTTACACTGCACTGCTGTAACACCTAAATACCTATAATATATTTGTGTAGTTTTGCAAGTGAGCGGCGCGTGGTCGATATCGGATTTATCAGAAATCTTATCAGTTAACTTCCTACCGCTCGCTCATTCAGACGTAAATCAATGTAACTTGAATTTAGGACATATGATTATGTAAAATAAAATGATTTTTAAAAAAGAATGTTGTATTTAAATTCATGTAGACCATAAGACCACAATATTTAATGCTGATACAAAATTCATGAAAACCTTGTCATTAGCATCAACAAAGTTTTATCGTTCAAGTCTGTATAATACGGTAAACTAAAGCCAGGCATAGTGCAATACAAAATATGTGCATATAAAATTACATGAATGGTGCTGGTCCTATCGAGCTCAGCTTATGAGCCGTTTGCACTATTAGTAGTTCCGGTGACAAAAGTCTCGTAACGGTACTATTGACACTTGAGGACTGCAGGACTGTACACTATATTATCTGTGTCTGTATTAAAGTTAGATAGCTCCTAAGTTCGTATTCCTCTGTGACATACCTAGTAGGTAGCCCACTGCAATACATTTGTGTATTACTGGGTATGTCATAGAGAAATTTGTGCGAACTTAGGAGCAGTCTAACTTTAGTACAGACAGCCATAATATACAAGAAACACAATGAAATATAGGTAGGTAGGTACTGTGGGAGCTTAAAATAGTTAGCTGTAAGCACGGGACTTGGGAGGCGCAAGTTTATCACTCGAAATTGGTAGATGTGCATCTTTGAGAGAAAAAGGCAAAATTAGTAGAAAATTGTATAAACTAGATACAAAAATTTGTAAAACGCGATTTGATATAGCTATGGCCAAATAACTGGAGCTCTCAGTTCAGGTAACTGAAAAGTTGAATTTCATAATATTCTTTTTGTGCGCATAATTTTCGTTCTATTTAGTGTTGAATTCGTGGGTGTCGACGCCGGCTACATGTAGTTGGGTTTGAGCGCGGACTTGAGGCGACGTGGCCCGTGCGGGCTGTAGTCAGGCGCCGGCACGGGCGGGGGCGGCCAAGCGCCGCGCCAGTTGTCACTCGCCGCGGGCGAGGCCGGCGGTTTCACGGCCACCGGCCGCCGGACCTCCTCGAGGTAAGAGAAAGGTCGTGCCGAAGAACTCGATGCCACCGGCTTCGGGGGCGGTTGCGGTGGCGGCTGCTGGTGGTTCCAAGAATCTGAACGACGGAAACTGCCAGGGCCGCGTCTATAACACAGTTATCGTACATGTGAAAACACAGGGGAAGTGGCACTACTCTAGTTCCTTGCAGAGATTCCTCTCCGCCTACTTGGCTACCCCTAACTTGCATCCCTGGTGGGGGACTCTATTGGTTTTTTTTTAAATATCTAAATAGGTACTGAGAATCTAAACTATGTTCTCTGTACCTATTTAGATATTTTTGGTAAAACATACACATTGCATTAATATGTGGCTAAGCCGACAAGTACAGCACGAAGCAATCTCTGGAAAGGTGGTCTTCATCAATTAGGTACCTACTACCTATCAAGTTTAGTGCTGCTGACAAGACCTAAATGGAAATAGGCAGGTCACATTTTCTAGTTTTGCTAACAATGGATTGGGTGTGTGTCGTGTTTTAACAATGTGCATTTTCGTTGCTGAACCTCTACCTTTTATTTTATAACCTATGCAACTTTCGTGACTGGATTTGGATTCTTGTAAAATGTCAAACAAGCACTCCTTGAGAGCATTATAATAATAATTAAATGCTACACTTACGAACTGTAGTAGTCATTGCGAGTCGGTGTGCGTGGCTCCTCGTCAATATAACCGGCGTTCATTTGTCTGTGGATTAAATAAAGATTTGAAATGCACCATCATCCTGGCATAAAACCTCGTTATAATATGTTATGAATATAGATTACAGACCCGCGAGAAAATGGAACTGCGTACATTTCCGGATTCAAGTTATTCCAATTATCATCCAGTCTGCGTGGTTGGCTGAAATCAAGAAGTGAACTTTGTAGAATGAAACGAATATAGATTTCCTAATAAAATAACACGATAGCCTGGAAGCTTATACTTACTCAAACGCATTGAGCGCTCCAACTTTGTGAATTGAATGCTGAAACAAAAGGTTTAAAGGGGTTAATCAACTAAGTAGGTAGCTTTTAGTTATGCCCGTGGTGGGAAAGTATGCCATTTTTCTACCTATCTCTGTATGGTATTAGATGTCTGTGTATCTATACTAGTATGGTTTGATTTACCATTCCGGACCCGTGACACCTGAGAGTGCCACGGAAACTTGAATTCAGGCCCGTGCCGTGGCAGCCCCAGGTCAATGCAAGTTATTTAAATCATGTGGGGTTTTAACTTTAATAATTTAGGTACTAGGTAAGGTACCAAGTCGTAAAGAGAAACTTCTTGGTGCTGTGCCTACTTACCTCATCCCGTTTATAAATATCTTGATAATCGTAGAGGTAGATGATCATAAGTAGGATTAGCACCATGTTTATAGCATAGATCGCGTAGCCTTTGAGGGAGATCGTCAGAAGGTAAAAGACTCCTCGTCGAATCATATCCAATTCGACATTGTATTCAGCATCCTGTGAAAGAAGCGCGTTAATTATCCTATCTCAAAGAATTCTTCTGTCACCTGTTGCCTCCACCAAAGGTTTTGCCAAGTCCCTGTAGATTTCAAGGGCACCTGGTCCCCACGGTCCTATGGTTTGGACCACAAACGGCACAAACATGTATCCTCTGTCGAGGTTTCCATATTTGCGCCGTTTGAGGTTTTCAGCTTTCACAGCAGCACTGCCAGCTTGATTTTTTGTTTCGGGAAGATGGGACGGTGCCGTAGTATCGACGAAAGTTGCATCCCATACTAAAGGCCGTCCCATCTTCCAAGGTATTAAAGTCATTCCGTCGGGCCTCTTGCCGTCATCGCGCATAAGTCCATTCGGTTCAAGAATGGATGGTATACCGGCACTGACAAAGGCCCGACGAATGACGTCATTCAAGCTGTCGTGACGAGGAATACGTCCAGCACTCCTGCTACATGCTAGACCGTGGAGACCAAAGCGGTCGACTAACTCGCCACATAGGCATAGGTGAGGGACTTGGCAAGCGGCTCCTAAACGTATTATTGTCTAAAATTTTTCCAATATTTTTTGAGGGCAAAGCTTGTAACCATAGGTACAGGGTAGCCTTTTCTATTTACCTTTACAAATTTCAAATGTTTCACTTACCAGCAAGTTCGACAAATGCGTGTAGTCCATACCGAGGTGGGTTCCGAAGGTTAGGTCCACCACCAGGGAACCCACCCACGAGCCAATATATGCATATACGTATACATTGATATACTGCGACATTTCCTTGTTCCTGATCACTGCAAGCAATATTTCGTACAGGGGTCCGTCCCGGGGACGTAAGACATTTTTTGGTACCAATTGTCGGCCACTAATTTATTTTCAGATTGTTCAAGGTCTCTTTCAGAATTCCATGTTTTGAGAATTGAGATACTTACATGAGGCTAGAATGATACCCGTGACCAGGGTCAGGGTAGAGAAGCTAAGAGTTATCGCCAGGAATACGAACACAGTGTGCGACTGCGTCAGGTCTCCAACCTGAGGCCATGAGTTGAACCCACATTCCTTATCTGAAAATTAAATTACATGACATGCTCTGTGGTGCGGTAGTTCAGCAGGTCGGGTGTTTTATTTAAATTAGTGTTTCTTGTTATCGTATAAATATACAGATTTATAGACTGGTTTATATACTTACATCTAAACTGAGCATTGATTATGCTAACAGCAGGATGTTCCACTTCCTTTATTCATAATACATTATTGTGATTTCAAAGAATTTTAAAACCAGATAGATGTACCTATCTTATAATTCTTGATGATTTCCAATAGCACCCTGACCGGAAAGACTTCAATACTCAAAAATTATGTAAGTAGGTACCTATTACTCCCACCCAATAGCCTCAATATCATCCGCATCGCCAATAATGGGGCACTGCCACAACAGTGGTCGGTCAGTGCTTAGCTCTACTATATAATATCGTAGAGATAGTATAATAGAGCTAGCACATACAATTTATATTTTATGGGTAGAGTTATTTTATGGGATATTATTTTATTTGTTTTAATATAATCTACTGTACCTACTTAAAAATGAATATAAATAAGTATATTAAACATAAATTAATGTTATATTACCTTGTATGTAAATTGTATAAATTATACCCCAAAATACTCGTGAATTTGGGTTGACTGCATCGCAATTGTAGCGGTAGATCAACCCTAAAATGCTCAATACTATATAACTAATAGACACCACCTGAAATAGAAAATATATGGTTACTACAACAATTACTTAACACAACAATTTCTTGGTTGTTTTTTAAACAAAACGTTCGCTATCCCGAGCTCAAACTACTAAGGGTTTACAAGTAATAAAATTGGAAATTTCTTTAAAAAAGGACTTCAATCGGATTAGGTCATACTGAGAAATACCTTTTTACTTACATCTTTTTATTTAAACACAAAACGAATGAACCGAATTGATGAAATTTCAATGGAACCAATCTGAAAGTACCTTTATGTATAGGTACCACAGAATTAGCCCTAATAAGAGGTACCTACATATTAATTGTAACAAAAAACATTTTTAATTTGTAAATGACGGAGTTCTGAGGTAACAAACATAAAAAACATAACTGAATAGAACTTGCTTTTTGAAGTCAGTTAAATATGCACAAAATATGTACTTATGTACGGCGGGGATGAGCTAAGTAGGTACATTTTTGAGGAAACAACACTGACAATATATTCAAAACAATGAAGTGAAATGTACCTATAAGTACTGTGTGTATAGTGCATGCGACCACAGACATCTAATACTATACAGTAAGTAGTATTAGATGTCTGTGCATGCAACTGTACTGCCATTGTCGAAATATACAAAACTGAATACGCAAATAAACGCAGGAATAACACCTATCTAATTTATAACATTTCATTCATTCATTCAACATTTCATTCTCTGGAAGGTAGGTACAGAAATTCGTAAACCATTTATTATCTTAATGTTAGAGCTCAATAAGATATCATTTTTATATTCAGTGTACCTCAAGCTATTATTAAAAAACAAATTAGGTACTAATACTTATTCTAAGTGGCTACCTTAAAAAAAAGAATCAGGCGTCTAATTTTATTTTTTTCCGACTTCCTGCTGAAATCTTCACTCCAGTATCCAAATTTTTTTATAATATAGGTACAAATATGGAAGGTCGTCTATTTTGTGATGTTAGTATTTGTAGAGAAGAAGTGCCCTAGTGACTCATCGTACATATTTGTAGGTAGGTATCACAGAGATTTGGAAAATATGATGCTTTCGCACCTACTAGATTTTCTTTTGTTTTTTTTTTGCTCTGTTGTAGGTATGTAAACCACACTCGTAGGAACGCACGTCCTTAGTTGTTTCCGGTATTCAAATAAACAAATTATTTATTTGCTACAAGTTCGAATTTCATGATTTCTTTAGTAGATTATATAGCTGTATAAAATCAAACATATCTTCTATAGCTTAGTAGATTTAATCCAACTTAGTAAAAACTCCGTGTACCCTGTTCTAGTATAAACTGTGTTACAGGGTGCCAATTATAGCTGCAGTCTACTTAAATTATTTTATACCTGACACTCGACGGGAAATTTCCCTATCTGGTATAATCGTAGGTGTTTGGGTATTTTATCCTTGGGTACCTACTACTAGGAACCTATAACTACTGCAATTTGAATTACGACTTTTAAGGCAATAGATGTTTAGATGTAAGCTTATTAATATCCTTTATCCCTTAGCTTATTGTGTATCCATAATAATAAAAGTATAATGTTTTGTTGTCTGTTTGTGCGGTTTGCTTGCCACAGTGGCGGAACCGGATGCTTGTTCTCGTAGGATTAACTTAAGTTAACTTATCCTTTAGTTAAGTATTAATTCGCTGAGCTTATTATGATTGCAAAAAAGTTATCAATACGTCTTTAATTCAATCGCAAACAGCATTCTCGTACTGCGTCATCTCTTTCTACCAAATTAATGCTACTGAATAAATGATAATTAACTATTCTATACTTACGATAGTTATCCCACTGGAGAGTAGAGCTGTCAAGACCAGGTTCGATGGCACTTTGTTATTGGGTCTGTTCATTTTCCAATAATTCCAGGTCTATACTGTCATATATTATAATGAACACACGTCATGTCGAGTTAGAGTAGGGTTATGAAGGAACTAAACAAGATATCGGCGTTAATCGCGCCATGATAATTGTTATCGGTAATAATGTCCACCCTATCAGTACGAGTGGCTGATAGAATTAGCGAGTGCCTTCGATCTATGTAACAATGTCATCGTCTCTGAAGTTGAACAGCTCATTTTGGGTTAACTGGGACATGAGCGACAAAGGTAATAATAACCCTGGTTGTTCCCACTGGCACTGTCGAGTGGAGACTTATATACTTATATAGGCGTAGCACCGTCGGAATAACACCTTTAGTTAGAGTTTATGTGCTTAGGTACTTTGAAGCGTGCGTTCTGCAGAGTCTGCTTGTTTTATTGACTACCTATCTAATACATTATATAGTCGCTAAACGGTAGTTACTTAAATCCATTCAAAATGAGACATTATCTATTTGAAATAGTTTTTTATATACAAGGCTGCAATGTTGGTTTTTGGTTTTTGCTTATATTGAATCCTGAGCGTTGCGAAGTTTTCAAAGGCATACAAGACACATAATATATAACTTTGCTGCCGCGTGAAATTTACAACTTTCATCTCACTACAGTGAGGAAATGCAAGAAAAACAGCTTAAATAATAAGATTAATTTAGTTATTGATGGTCGTAACGTTAGGGGAACGACTAGCATCGTCAGTCATTAAAACATTAAAATAAGTGTTTTTATACAGCCGTCGTCGGGTCGGGCTGAAATAGCTTAGCGGCTCTACCTTTTTATAGCTTTATGCGGTACATAGAACGAAAATAGTTCAAAATGAAAATGAAATCATAAGTCTACGTAGTACCTACGTAGTTTATTTTATCAACTAATGGCGTCAGCCAAATCCAGGAAGCGTGCGTATCAATAGAGCGTTATCTTTATAAAATTCTATTGTAGTGAGTGAAAACATCAGTGATGATCATAATCATTGCCATAATAGGAAACGCGATAGTCTCTGTGGGGTGGTGGTTGAACATTACAGGTCACCTCACCTCATAATCCGGAGGCAGAGGGTTCTATTCCGCTACAGGACTTTTATTTGCGCACAGAAAAAACACAGCTACTAAACGTCGGAGGGTTGGGTTGGGACCATGCATGATCCTCATAGTTTCTGGGTCTTTATATACACACACAGAGCATCTTAGTAAGATCCAACGCAAGGCAGGATGTAATGTGGTGTAATGGGTGTAATCGCTTATAAAAATGTTTGTTTTCTCTAATCCGTGGGACCAACAAACAAACAGATTACAATCTAAGTAAGTATATGACCTTAGACTGTGTAGGTATTATACATATATAGGTACTCGACCTGAATGGGGCGAATACTATAGAAACTAATGTTATGTAGACTAGGTACTATAATATTACCCAAAGAGTATAGAATTTACTAAATATTACCCATACCCTTTTGGCTTACGCACAAAGTTTTTTTTTCCCAGGAGATAAAGAAGACAGCTGCTGTCATCAGTTATTGTATGGCAGGACGATAATCAAAAATCAAAAGCCCATTTTTCTATAAAATTAATAATACTAAAACGCAAAAATAACCTAAGTTGTTACCACAGAGAACTTTGCTGAACGAAACGACCCGATGACAACCCGTACATAACTTTGCACAATGTGATGTCAAGTTCTGCATCGTTTCTAGTTGAACTACTATTTTTCTTTTGGATATGGCGCACAGGGAGCATCTTGTATTCAAGTTACTGGGTTTCCAATACCCTTACGCCGTCATCTGCTGGTTCCGGCGTGAAGCACGTCGTCACTGCGTCATTGATGACCAGTGCTCCGCTTCTACATCTCCTCCCGTTGGAAGAACACCCCCGCCTCAGCCTCGCAAGTAGGATCACGGGCATCCCTTCGCAAATCTTCAACATGTACTTCGTACACGGATATGTGACACCCGCCTTTGACAGCAGGCGGGTCACGGTTTGTGTCTGTGCTATGAGTCTTGCCTCAATCATAGAAACTGTATACATGATTCACACTGATTGGCATAGAATAGAGTGATTTGACCTGTTCTTGTGATCCCTTGTACCTATTGTTTGAAATTTTGAATAAAGCATTGTTCGTTACACTTTTAACTAGGCATTTATCAAAGACTTTTTATCCAGACTACTAATACGAAATTAAAGCAGGGCAATACCGTACACACCACTTTGGGTGTGATTGATTCTCAGCTGTCAAAATCAAAATCAGTCGTTACTTGGGTGTGCTTTGGAATACATACCAAAAAAATGCCGTCTTGCGTGATAAAACTCTGCCGAAATCACTCGAGGCACGAATCACAGAAGCACACAATCACATTTCACTTGTAAGTGGCCTTAATAATGTATTTTTATAAGATTATTTTAATTATTTCTATTTAAAGAAGAGTTAGAATGATTTCACAATAAAAAGTTGACATGTCAAAATCAGTGTTGCCACACGACATCTGAATAATTACCCGATTTCTTTTGTATAGATTTCCAACAGATCCATGTCTAGGTGATCATTGGATAAGAGTAGTTCGAAAAAGTAGAAATGAAGATTGGTGGAAACCTAATACTCGCTCAACAATATGTTCAGCGCATTTTTATAGTAAAGATAAATATCTGACAAAAAGAGGCCGCCATAAAATAAAACGCGGAGCTATACCTTCAAGGGTAACACAGAAGTTACTTTTAGTATGTATTTACATGTAGAGTCACTATGGTATTTCATGATTTCAGTAGACTATCATGTAGTAAGTAGTAGTAGAATTTTAATATTTTAAAATAATAGATATAATAGTTATAAAAGTATAATAGTAACTGTGTAAATAGTGATTGATAAATGTAAGTATAGTAATATCTACACAGAAGTTCATTTACTGATAATAGTTTTATTGTCAACTATAAACGTTCCACGCGCCCACTGTTTTCCCATTTTTAAGGTTATTTTTTTTTTATCCTCAAATATGAAACATTATTTTGGTTGCGGCCCTATACCTACATAACTGTTGTTCTTTAATCCCTTTAACTTGGTAATATTGAAAAACTCGTGAGTTATTAATGGAAATGTTGAATAAACTGCTGCTTATACTTAATTTGAACCCTTTTTATTAAAAGATTGCATGAGATATCTATAGACCTTTCTATAGATAGTAGTATGATGGTAATTAATTTTATTATTTTATATATTTTTAATGCAGGCGTTACATAATTTTTATTATTTACATTTTACATCTAGCTAGATTTTTATTTAGGTACCCGACTAAATCGGGTAATACTATTTATATGGTATGTTGAAAGAGGAACTGACATTAGAAGAAAAAAAAATGTGCTCTATGGTTTGATTCATGTTCAAACAAGGTTAAGTATGGAGACTTCGGTTCTGGACCTATGTAATAGGGGGAATTCTGTGGCATTTATATGCATAAATCTGGTTTTAATAGGATGGTTAGTGAAGATTTAAGTATATAGTTATTAGTTGGTAGGTATAAAGTAAAATCGAGCTTTACGTTTGTTGTCAAATTTATTTACACTTACAAAGTTCAACAGAGATAGAGGACAGAATAGGAGGTTTTTTTTACAAAGCTTAATGAAATCTCTTCAAAGAGATTTTAAAGCAATTTATTTTTGGTGTCATAAGTATAGCAGAAATAGTTCTATAGCGTACACAATGCGTACCTCCCAGTTATTTAACCGACTCATTAAAAAGTTCACTGGAATATGCACCATAAAATAATTTCTGTTATAGATGTTTATTAAAACCAAAAGCCTTAACTCGTCTGCAAAACTTTGTGACTTATAAAAACCTTACAATATAATACTTATATTAATTTAGGTGCTTAAGATAATATTTACAAATGTCTAACTGGCAATACATTGTTGGGTTTTGTAATTGTTTTCTGTAGATTCATGATAGTCGTGTGTGGTCCCGTCATTGCTCGTAGATTGTGGCAGCATCCGTCTCTAGTATAACACATCAGACTGAGTTAATGGTGCTGCAAAGTAGAAATGTATAAACTGACTTCTTTGAATGCTCTAGAGTGCAAGGGTATAGAAAACAATATCACGTAATTTATGTCCCTATCCTTCTACTCTCTATGATATATCAGCTGGTGCCAACCAGTAGTAGCAAAGCGCGATCTCTTGAACACTGGAAAATATAAATGAACTTAAAGTCAGAAAAAGTTTTAAGTTTATAAATAAACTCTACTATTAAACACAAATAAGTAAATCAACATGGCTATAGGCACTTTCTAACTTATTATATATTTTTACTAAGGAATCTTTAAGAGCTTCCGATCAGTCCAATCAGATAGGTTCCTATCTAGAGATGCAGAGATTATGACATGGTTGACAGGTTATAATTAAATTAGAATCACAGAATGTAAATAGATGCGTGTTACTCATTATTATTACAAAAGCAATTCTGTATTTGCCAGAGTACCTACCTAACAAGAACATAAGATAACCACTGGACTTTGGTGATGTAAGAAAACAAGAATAACAGCGATAGCGACTGAAGATATTAGAGTTTTTATACATTATGCCTAACTCCGTCGAAATAGTGCTTATTTTGCATGTAGGTGATTTGGTTACTAGTGTTTGGCACGGATGACCTATTGACATGACACAATTTCAAATCGCGTACATTTAATACGTATAAACTGATATAAGAGAGCACTTACGTCGCGTGGAGTGCGATGCGTAATCTCTTTTTTGCGTCAACGAACTCAGGCTTGATGCTGCTCGGTGAACCGCTGGAAATTAAATTCTGGTTGTACCTATTTACTGGTTACCTACTAAGGGTATCATAGGGTCCATAAGTGTACCTCGTAACTTTGACATATTGACAAAATGTTATGCTCTGCTTTAGGTAGGTATTGAAAAGCATTAGAATGTATAGGTACCTACCTAACCTATGTACTGTCGACACAAACTAAAAATAAAACAAAAGGCTACTAACATGCTTTTCTAAAAGAAGGTATAGCGTTGTAGTCCGGAAGCGGGACCGGAGGTAGGTCTTCGTCAGGAGGTAGCTGATCACGCATGCGATGCGCCGACGCAGGTATGTAAGCCCAGGGCAGCTGACCTTGCAGCTCAGCAGTGGTGCCGCGGCGACTGGGTATCCATTCATTACACATGCATTAGAAAAATCTAGTTCACAGGTAGTTGAGTAAATCACGAAATTAGTTAAATAGTTTACCCGCGTGGATCGGTAATGTTTGTGGAGTCCAGTTGTGGTAAGGACTGTGAGGTGCGCGGCGGGCTCTGCCGTCCTGCCGTGTCGATGACAGCCTGGTCCAGTCTCCGTTGCTGCTCCGCAATCATGTTCTCCAGGCGTTGCGGCAGAGACAGCAGATTCTCGGGGAAGTTCACGGTACGTTTCTTGTCCGTCACCATTTGTATTTGCTGAGGCCGGGGCGATCTGTCGTATAATTTGGTAAATGTATCATTTTATTTTGCGTGAGTATTTTCCAAAGCAATCGGTATATAGTAGCATTTACACTGATGCTTACTTCTTAGCTATATTTATGTTTATGAGCAGTTCACAGAAAGAAGAGACAAAAATATGTCCATAAAAATGGAATAGTTGAAATTGTTTTCACCTTTCCGGTGAAGCATCCAATGAGTCCGGATGTGATCTGCTGCGACGTTCAGGCGTAGATGGTCTCCTGAATAGAAAGGCTTTCATCTTGCGAAAAGACCGGCTGAGTCCAGCCCGCGGGATCCTGCCCGCCGCGCGGTAGGCGCTGGGCGTGGTCGACTCTTCGATGTCTGACACTTCGCTGCTTTCGTCTATTTGGTCGACAAAATCAGCCCCTGGGCTTGATACTGGCGCTGGAACGGGTACTGGAACCGGTTCTGGTACTGCCACAGGAACGGGCGCTGGCTCAGGTGTCGGGGCTTCTACTTGCTAATTAAATAGATTAAATAATATTCGCGTTTATAAAAAATCGACTATTTCACCCTGACTGCTGCATTATTTTTTTAATGATGTTTCGGTAAAGTACCATCTATAAAGCTTACCACAGCAGTACTCGTCTTTATATCCCGTTCTACATTGTACTCCACCACCATCGTTATGACGAGAACCACGTTCAACACGTAGAAGATCACGAATCGGGAATACAGAAGGACCATGGTCCATGCTGCCCATGCGGTGTTCAGCTCTGTATTGCCAATGCCGCTGACCGTTCCACCGATGAAGTCCATCACCTCTGATAGTGTCTGAAGAAATGTTACAATATTACCTACAACATTATTACATGTTTATGCGTTGTATAACAAAGACTAATCCCTATGATCAGACTATGCCCAAAAAACAAATTGTCTAATACCTATGCATGTGCGTTGATGTTGACGGAACTTAGGTATCTACTGGACGCCTATCTGATTTGGATCACACCATATCTACCTGATTCCACATTCTTTGAATAAGAAATGTACCTACGTTAAGTAGTAGGTATGTACTTACTATAAAAAATAGGGGAATCGCATATAGATACTCACCCTAGTATGGAAAGAGTCGTTAGCATAGGTGACAGTGGCCACTAAATCTACAGCACATTGGGAAACTGTAACAATGATCCATGGCCATCGCACATGTTTTGATTGCTTGTTTTTTGCTCCACCCACTGTGAATAGATGCATTAAATTATAACTTTATCATGCCTTATTAAATTTGTAGTTAGTCATTCATAATTTTATTTATTCATAGAATTATCGAAATACTCCTGCCTCTAACAGCAGATTGCCTAAAATATGCCTAAACTCTGCGGAGTTTATGTCTGACTCTATAAAGAGTACTGTAGTCTGTACTAAGGACGAGATAAGAAAGACAGAGAAGAACATCTCTCTTTTCTTGACCAGGGTTAGGCTGAAAGTGAATAAGCCTGCGTGAAGCAGCTGGGGCTGGGGCCTGCTGGGGCTATAACTGACCAGTTATTTCCAGTCAGTACAGTAGAAGTACCTGCAGCAGAAAAATCAATTCAATATAATATGATTTTAACACAATTTCTTAGGAAGACTTTTTAGATTCGTATACCTAATACGTCACTATTTCTGATTTCAAGTAATGGGTATAGGTATAATATACTTAATAGCGCTCACAGCGAAGCTCGACTAGCCGTTCCTACCGATCGGTAAAGTTAAGCAACGTCCGCCGCGGTCACTGCTATGATGGGTGACCGCTACAGCAAAAAGTGGTATTAAGAGGGCACGTTAAGCCTGCCACCAGGGGGTCTAGCAAAGATACCAACCACTAACGCTAACGCCTCACGCTAACTCCAAAATGTATTGAAATGACATTCGCTGCGGAATTTTCGAAATGTCATATCAGTACATTTTAGAGTTAGCGTTTGGCGATAGCGTTAGCGTGAGGGAGCTTTGCTAGACCCCCAGGGCTGACTACTAGTCTACGCGAGAAGAAGAAGATACTTAATCTACTGATAAAAAAAGTGAACATAATTCAAATGTGAATCGAATACCAAATACATACTCATAATAATAACACTGGTCGTGATCCACAAGACGCTCAAGCCGAGCCCCGTGCAGTTGATCACGAAAGTCCGGAAGGCGGTGAAGGGCTCCTCAGTGAGAAGTACAAACGCCTGATTGGCGATGCCGTCGATTGACTGGCCTATGTTGATGCGGGAGCCACAGCCACTGGGGTCTGTAGGAAATCAATGTAGGGGTATATTCCATTAGTAACATATAGGAAGCCGAGGCTGATATTAGGGAAGAACTGACAAAACCGTTGTGGGGTTTTCATAGACATTTATCTAACACTTGATAAATAAATAACGGTCCCAGACCCTTACTACAAAGATACAGAGCAACTTTGCGCTATTTTTCTTGTGTATAAGTATTTGTCATATCGTGGGAGTCGAACCCGCCACCTCAGGGTTATCAGCCGACCTGCTCAACCACCACACCACAGAGGCAGGCAAATATTGAATGCTCGAAACCTAAAATGGTCAAAAATATCTACATAAGCCTACCGAGCCTATCCATCAGGGATACATTATTAGGTAGCAGTATAAATGAAATAATTAGCTCCAAACGACAAGCCAACAAATTAAACTAAGCATAATATAACGTGAATACAATAGCATTAGTTAGTTTCATTACATTTTAGCAGTATTTTTAATACTTTAACAGTAAACTTACTATGAAAATATAAAATTCTAATGTAAATAAGGAGCGGTAGTTCTTTCATGAAGTCGATCACGCAGAAGTGTTGCGTTATTCCAAACGTTGTGAAAATTAACTGGCCCGTTGCTTGCAGCTGTAATCAAAACAGACATAATAATGCTTAGGTCAGAGGGGAAACTGTATCGTGGATCAACTGGATTTGTGGCCAATGCCACCTACGATCATCGTCCGTTGTTGCACTAGTAAGTAAGATGGATTGTTTTCCTGTATATTGTATATTTCATTGGTGAGACAAAAAATAGTTATCTTTTAACTAAGTATGGCCGCCGGTGTCCACTGCAATGTCTAGGTTACTAGGTGGTAGGACTTTTCTGCAAAGTTCGTCTAGGTAGGTACCACCGCTTTGCCAGTTGTTCTTCCGCCAAGCAGTAGTGTGCAAGCACTACTGTGTTCCGGTTTGAAGGGCATTGTAGCTAGTGAAATTACTGGGCAAATGAGACTTTATGACCTGATTACACAGTGTAGTAATCTGATTACTCGACTGTGTGATGTCTCAGGATGACGTGCGCAGTGCAGTGTCACGCAAAACTTTATTATTTTAAAGTTCCGAGTGACACTGCAACTGTTTATGGGCGCCCGTGTCGCTTAACATCAGGTGAACGACTAGATCGACACGTCATTCATTCGCATAAAAAAAAGTCCATAAACAGTGTTACGCGGCTAGAAGATCTGGCTGTTTTCTTGTGGCCAAACTTGAGATAAATAATTTTTCCTCTTTACCATTCACCAATTTGTTGCATCATATCACAATCGACCACATTATTTTTAATAGGGTACCGAAATACGGAAATCATTTCGAGATCTGTCAAAAGCTCATAATCTGATTTTGTTTATTCTGAGCCCTGGAAAATGACTATTAGATACTTAGGCCCACTTGCACGTTCTCGGGTTAAAATTATAACTGAATAGCTAACCCAGAGCTAGTAACTCGAGTTAAGTTGGTAAACAGAAATATCCAGACATTTTCTCTTGCACGTTCGGAATATTGACAGGGGTTAAGCCCGTCACACACGTAGCAATAATATATATTAATATACCGTACTATAATATATATTATAGCAAGCTACCACAAACGGAGACGATGCTATAATATATATATTTTCCTTCATTTCATTGATGATCGGCCTAGCGTTTACACGTGTTTTGTAATAAAGAGTGAGGGTGAGCAAATAATTATGAATTCAACAAGAAGTGCATTGTTATTGGATTTAATTGACAGTTCTTCAGACGACCATTCCGATTAATATCACACACTCCTAATAAGGTATATATAGTTTTTATGAAAAGTAGTTTATTTATGATTTGGCTAATTCAAATGACTTGTACCTGAGGTAGTATAAAAAGTGACTAGTCGCCTATCAGATTTTTACATCGCCGATGCCTAGTCCCGAGTAGACTATATCGCCTAAATTGACCACACTGGTCGGGCGGGGGCGGCCCAGGGGGTCTAGCTAAGATTCCAAACGCTAACGCTATCGCCAAATTTTGCTTTTGGGATCGTTTGGGATCCCAAAAGCTTCGGGCTAACTCCAAAATGTACTGTAATGACATTTCGGAAATCGCTTACTTTTCCACAAAAGTAAGTAAGTTTTTGTGGAAAAGTAAGCGATTAATGTCATTTCAATACATTTTTGTTGATAGCGTTAGCATTTGGGATCTTTGCTAGACCCCCAGGCAAAGCGGCAGGAATGGTAAGAGGGGAGAAGCGTCCGACGAGCGCGTCAGATATGTTGAAACATGCTGTACATTCAAAATATGTCTCGCTATATCATAATATATATTAATATACAATAATATAAAAATATACCATAATATATATTACGGTATAGGTTGGTGACGTCACAGATGAATCAACATGTCAAATTACCGGGTTAAATATATAACGGGATAAGTGGTCAATTTTCTAACGTGCAAGATAAAATACAGAAATAATCCGAGTTAGGCTACTTATTCAGGTAACACGAAGTTAGAGAGAACGCGCAAGTCGGCCTTAGACATATTCAGTAATCTGTGACTTAGGTAGCGTAGGAACCATCTCCGTCCACATGGCTCCCCCCTAACTCAGATCTTTTGGGGGTTTCAATTAGGTGCCTACTTTATATCGTGAGATGTATGCTACATACCTTGCGCCTGCAATGCCGCGAACAGCAGTTTGTAGGTATTGTTTAATTTATTGTTTTATAAACATAACAACATAAGTAGCATACATAACATAGTTTAGCAAAGATTGTGATAAAAATATCAGAGAAAGTGCTAATAATATTATACCTTATGATGATCTAAACCTCATATTCGGGGATCGTTTGTACCTGTGTACAACCACAGAGAAACTTTTAGCCTTTCTTATAACGTAAGTCTTATCATCGCGGGCTCTCACTCCATTATAGTTGATATAGTGGAATCATATAGTGAAGAATGCGAGAAAAAGATAACATTACAGTTTCATCGATATCTACGTTTGGTAACTTATCATTGGCTGATAAATATCTTTAATTTGAAAACAATAATACTGTCAACAATCTATTTAATTATTGAGAACCCAATCACAACACTAGTAAACGGGTTAGCGCTTTCTTTAAACTAATAACTACAATCATACCAAGAACAAATAGGTAACTACTACAAATAGGTATCTTTTTGTCTATAATACCGCAAACACTGAAAACGCAATCGCATCTACCAGGCGCTGTAATAAACTATAGAAAATGCGATAAGGCCCGGGTCCTTACAGACTCACGCCACGGTGTCAACACCAAATGGCTCAAATAAGCAACCACTACCGAGATTAGCTATATTTCCGCCGTTTAGGCTGCTCGCTCAGCTGAATTAGCTGCGTCCCTGCCGGCGGCCGGCCCTACATGACGACGAGGAAACGGCGAAGAAAACGGGACAGTTTCATATTGCCAACGCGTGACACCAGTAGCGTCTCACACTATGACGACACTGGCGCGATGGTGTTGGTGGGTATAGCTCTACCCTATCTCTTCCAGTGGGTGCCGTAAGATCCGACTAAGGGAATGTTCAGAATCGGGCAGCAGCATTTTCCTTGGCATATTAAATCTTCTGCGATCACCAAGCCACCTGCCAAGCATGATAATTATGGTCTATCTATATGCATCATCATCATCATCATCATTAACAGCCTGAAGACGTCCATTGCTGAACATAGGCCTCCCCCAGGGGGCGCCACTTAGAACGGATGCTCGCCTCCTGCATCCATCGGCTCCCCGTGGCTTTCACCAGATCGTCGGTCCACCGAGTGGGGGCCGGCCTACACTGCGTCTTCCGGTTCGCCACTAGAAAACCTTTCTTCCCAATCGGTTGCCAGTTCTACGAGCGATGTGGCCTGCCTATTGCCATTTCAATGTATGCTAATCCTAAGAGCAATAATAATCATTCCAGGTATGTATATGCATAAGAATCCTAAATGGTGCTATTCAGGAAGAGGCTGTACTTATTTAGCTGTGGATATCTTCTGGCTGTTGTAGTGACCATTTATCGTCGAACCTATCTATGTGTAAATTATTTTGTTGTTTGCCGCTGCCCTGTATTTGCATAGATACTAATATAAATTGTATTTGCCTGTCCTATCATGCATGGTTTGATAGTTCATTGTTTTTTTATTCACTTCAGTTACCGAAGGTGTTAGTTCCCAGCGTGTCACCAGCCGCGGCCACGTAACAACTGTATCATTATCAGTGACATGAAACTCTCGACTGATAGCGTGGTCCAGATAAAATTCTTTACTATCTCTACTATTGACGCAACTGTTACTTAGAATGTTCCACTTCCTAACTGAGCCAGTTTTGGTTCTACAGGAGTTTGCCCCATTTGTGGATAAATCCCTTTAAAATGATATTAATAATAATTGTCTATTAATATACTCAGATGGACCAGGGATCTAGGTGAACCGACTCGACGACCAACGGCTGGTGAAACCTCGAGGAGCCGATGGATGCAGGGGGCGAGCTGCCGCTCAAAGTGGCACTCTCTGGGAGAGGCCAATGTTCAGCAGGGAACGTCGTAATGCTGTTAATGATGATGATGATGAATATACTCAGGTATAAATTGTCTTGTAATACTAACCACTGACGGATCCACTGTTGGTCAAAATTAAAATTCATTATTTCTTTATTTTGCATGCATAATTACATAATTACTGACTCCAATCAACATATCTGAAGTTTTGTTTAGTCGCTTTTTTATTCAATCATAGGTATATTACAGGTATCATAAAGTTATCGTAAGTATATCGCCTACATTATTGAAACTTCGGAGAGTAAAGTTTAGTTGCCTGGATGTGGATAATAGACCGAATAGTGTCACAGAGCAAGCAGACCTAAGTATATAGCCGTCTATGGACTGGACATCCCGAAATTTTAAATACATCTGGCTAAATAGATAGATATATTAATTGTAAAATAGATTCAGTTCCTTCGCTACGCAGAGATATGAACATGGAAACGATTAAATTAGTAACAAAATATTTACTATTAGCACAGATTACTGAATATGTTACTACGTAACTATTAGATAAGTATTTCGTATATCAGGTAAAATATGAACATAGCTCAGAGTTGAGTACCATAGTGTGTCTATTCAGTTCGCAGCTGTGCAACTGTTTTATGCAAGCAACCGAATCAAATCAACAATATCAACAACAAAGAGATGACAGATTTATAACATTACATTATTGAGATAATATATACAGAAACGATAACTTACCAAGGTACAGACGCCAGACACCACCATAAGTTTATTCACCACCATCTTGGAAACGTGAGAAGGATCGAGTGTGAGCGAGTAGCTTTTCCCAGATTTTAACGCCACCTACTTCTACTACGCTTAAAGTAGGTAGAGACCTACTCTAGCACGGGCCAGCATCACACTGGCCAGAGCTGCACCTTCCCAAAGATAACACTATTGATACCCGTTAAGATTCTCGTGATAGTACTGAGAGTTTCGTGGGTACTTGACATTATAATATGTGGCTGATACGTAGACTTAGGAAACTAAATAATTTTAGGTCTGTGGGCTGATATGATACGACTTCAAACGGAGGCAGGTTCTTTAATCAATATTTGTTGAACTGATAGTTTCACAACTCCGTCATTTATGAAAGGATTTGAAAAATTACATTTTTAGAAGACAACATTTTTTCATTAGTCGTATAGAAATTTAATCAAAATCAGTTCAGAAGTTTAATTTTGAAATGAAACTTACTTAAAATACTTAACTGCATTTTTTAAATTATAATATCGTCTAAGTATTTCTCTGCAAATGCTCAAAGTCGCGCAACGAGCTATAGAGAGAGCTATGCTCGGTGTTTCCCTGCGAGACAAGATCCGGAACGAGGAAATCCGCAGAAGGACTAAAGTGACCGATATTCTATAATCTAGGTGTTCCACTCCATTCCTTCGCTGCTCGGATTATAAATGTCCTGTATATCCAAGGTAAATCTTCATTAGCACCGACACTTATATAACAACTAATTCCACGGGGATCAACCCACCGTATATGTCACATTGGTGCCAATTATAATAATAACCAGAGTTAGCAACATCTCATGGCGTTGATAAATGAATGAAAACCATTATTTTTGCTGCATATAAAGGCAGCCGTTAGGAAATTGATTGCAGAGTAATTTGAAGCCCTATGAAAATAGCCTATTTGCAATGCATTAATTAAATATTGAATTTTGTTTTTCAGTATTAATTTACCATATTTATAATACTGACAATGGATTTATTGGTAAGTTAGAGATCATAGTAAATATAAATTATAAATTAACAGTTCCTAATGTTCGTACTTTAACCTTATCCATGACGTATTGGTATCTATACTGCAACGAATTTGTGTAGGTACAACTGCGTTGCAGTAGGAATCTAGAAAGATACTAACTAACCTAAGGATTAAGCTTTAATGCAGTAGGTTTAATGTAGTAAGGCATTTATCAGCGCCCCATACAACTGCCTTACGTTAACGTTACACTTACGCGCGCGTAAATATTCGTGCTAGGCCTACAGATGGGCATGGGCATGTTATATCGCACCTATATCTGTTTTACTACATCTGTTTTGTAGTTTTATGTGCTTTATTACAAATTTCAATCACTTTCAATATTATTAAGACATTTTGAAATTATAAAAGTATGTTTTGTTAAATTATAAATAAGACATAACGTTTAAGTGTGAAAAATTATTTCAATTTAATATACTCCACGAGCCGGAAGACGCAGCGTAGGCCGGCCCTCTACTAGGTGAACCGACGATCTGGTGAAAGCCGCGGGGAGTGAAAATGAGAAAGTGGTGCTCTCTGGGGGAGGCCTGTGTTCAGCAGTGGACGTCTTCAGGCTGTTAATGATGATGATGATATTTCCGACTGTTATTCACGAATAGCATGTTGGTGTCACGGCCAGGTTTGGGACATAGCCGATGCTCATCCTAAGGAGCGGGGTTGTTTTTAAATGAGAATTTTCACATGATTTTCACACTATAAAACTGAAAAATAATATTTGTATGAGAATTACGAAGATAAATTGAATGTATAATTCTACAGTGAACCATTTCATTCTCATTATGATCGTTTTATAAGAGTTATACTTATCTCGACGATGGTGAAGAGTAATTCGATTATACATAAGTACATACCTACATTACATAATTCGGTCTTTCTTTTTAACCAGTAGGCGACGCGAGCCCTTATTGGGCCTATATCACAAAAAGCTGATTCTTGTATTTCTTCAGAATTTCAAGAAACAACCGCTCACTAGTTCATATGAATTTCAGATTTTAGTTTTGGGTGTCACATCCTGCCTTACGGCAAAGGCTTGCGCTGACTCAAACCATACGGACTCTCCGCTTATTACCAAACCAGACAAAGATATGTAAGTTAATTATATCGTTACCCTTTTAACTTGTGTATTGATAAGCTAAACTGCATACCGCCTACTGCTAATCTAGTCCGAGTGCCTACGTATACCTATGCTTCTACATTAATTTCAGGTACGTAATACAAGCCACAGTATATCAAGTCGGTATACTGACCAACAGAACCGATAATATGACGGACAATAATAACTCTACGTAAGTGTTTATCTATCACATAGATAGATAGATAGATAGAAAATGCTTTATTGCACAAGAGTAAATCAAGTACATAGGCGAACTTAATGCTAAGTAGCATTTTCTTCCAGTTAATCTTTGTGTAGTGTGGAACGAGTTGTAGTGCTGGTTGAAAAGGAAAAAGAAAAAGAATTACCCAAATAAAATAATCTATAAGAAGTGGCAATGGATAATAATATGAGTTTAGATAGATAAGATTTTAAACAAATAATACATATTAATATCTTACATATTTTATATTAAACTTATTGCAAATTAGAATAAAATACTTATATAATAAACCTATTTTAAGTGCTCAATTTTTCTTACTGTTTTGAATGGATGTGAAGTGTTGATATAATTTGGATGAGGTTATAGTTAGGTTACCTGCAGCTACATGTTGAAATATTGCGGGTAAAACGTAAAGAAAATATTCTATTTCTGTAGCGGATAAAAGTCATCAAACTAAAACTAAGAATTATTTAAATAAAGAGTTATTACATAAACTCTAGAATGAATAAGCCCCTCATATATAAGCTATGAGAGATTCGGAATGAGGAGTTCGGCAGGAAAACTAAAGTGACCAATATATAGAACACCAAGAACTAAGAATTATCAAGTTAAAATGGCAATAGGCAGGCCGAACCACTCGTAGCACAGGGAACCTATGGGGAACATATGTTATCAAGTGGCGACCACGAACCGGAATACGCAGCGTAGGTCGACCGGCGATCTGGTGAAAACAACGGGGAGGCGATGAATGCAGGAGGCGAGCAGTCGCTCAATGTGGCGTCTCTGGGGAAGGCTTATGTTTTCAGCAGTGGATCGGGTGAACGGGTCATCGATAACCGTTTATTAATTATAAGTAATAATTAATCTTAATTCAAACATTTTCAGTGGGAATCAAGAATCTGTGACCCTATACCACACAAACGGAACCAATTTAGATTTAAGCGTTATACCTGAAGCATTACTGACAAATGTGACGGCCCAAAGCTTTGTCGGACTAGCACCGGTCACAAATGCTCATGGGAACCGCACCGTGGCTGATCCACCGCGCTCATTGAACAAACTTACCTTTCCTTTGAAGCTTCCTATAGGTCAGTAGGTTTCGAATAATAATATTACTACATCAGGACATACACCTACAGTAAAAATATTACACGTAAATGACTTGTAAATTTTGATCACGTTTACAGGCAACGCCAGTGCTCCAGTTGTTCAGGATAAGCCCACCCAAAACAATAGCTCCTTTGACACTGCTTTCCACCACCAATTCAAGAGGAACGTAGAACACAACGCTTCAGTAAAAGTGATGCATGGAGCCTTCTCTATCCCTCCTGAAGCCGGAGTTCAATCTATCGGCCTACCTCCTCTCTTGTTTCTAAACAATAGTTTGTCAAAGATTCCCGTACCTATACCCAATACTTCCGTGGTAAGTTATGCTAAAATTAACACAGTAGTTAAAAAACCTTAAAAGAAGAGTAATACTAGGTATACTACATAGATGGCGCTGTGTGAAAATTCCACATATTTATTTATTTAAAGTGATTTGTTTAGGTTTATTTATTTCTACTATAATCTAGGTGCATAGGTATAAATATATTATTTTGTATAAGTATCATTATTTAATTAACTTATAAAATATAATTTGGTGTAACTTTGGCAATATAGACCTTGGGTCGTTATGCATTTTACGTGTAAAATATAAACAGTCATGAAAATATACATGAAAATTTTACAGTAAAAACTACGGTAACATTTTCATTCATACCCTCTATAACGGTACTACCCATGCCAGTTTTCATAGATGACAAATTAGTACAAATTAAAATGAAGGCTATACGAGCTATGGAGAGAGCTATGCTCGGTGTTTCCCTGCGAGATAAGATCCGAAATGAAGAGATCCGCAGAAGAACTAAAGTGACCGATATAGCTCTTAGGATTGGCAAGTTGAAGTGGCAATGGGCAGGCTCGCAGAACTGACAACCGACGGGGAAGAAAGGTTCTGGAGTGACGACCACGAATCGGAAAACGCAGCGTAGGCTCTCTATTAGGTGGGCCAACGATCTGGTAAAAACCGCGGGGAACCGATGGATGCAGGAGGCGAGCAGCCGCTCGAGGTGTTCTCTAATGTTCAGCAGTGGACGTCTTCAGGCTGTTGATGATGACAATGAAGGCATTATTGTAGGTATCCATAATAATAAAAAATGTAATGCATACAAATGCACCAGTTCCAGTTTACGTAGGTACTTAATAGATACCAGCTTATTATACACCTACTAACGAACATGAACCTGCTAACTATATATCCAAAATACCACAGGGCCTGAACTATAATTATTATATATATATCTATAATTAATTCATCATTTATTCATTAAGTCATACGTAGTACTCGTATGTACCCATACTTCACGGGTTGATGCCATTTCCCCTTTTCCACAAAGACCAACACCAAGTGCACGTGGACGCATGCGCGACTTAACGATTTCTCCCGCCTTCGTGACAACGCTTCAGTCGCACTCGGTTACACTTCGACACCTCAGTAATGTAAAATACATTTCTTATAATGGCGATTCCATCGCCTATCTTCACATCGTGACAATAAAATAAAATAAAACTACAAATTGACCACGCCAAGAAAAGCCATGAGTTCACCAAAGTTGAACGAGAGGTGCGGGAGCACAATGAGCAACAAAAAACTTCTTACCTGTGATTCGAAAGAGGACTCCTTAGATAATTCTGTAAGTAAATATAATTCACTTTTTTAATTTCTTTTCTTTATCGTAATGTATCAAAACTTCTATTCAAATACC
This sequence comes from Ennomos erosarius, assembly GCA_963580505.1. NCBI lineage: Eukaryota > Metazoa > Arthropoda > Insecta > Lepidoptera > Geometridae > Ennomos > Ennomos erosarius. The sequence continues at coordinate 10,010,164 of OY756977.1, read as the reverse complement.
CTGACCAAATCTTCGTCACACTTTAACACTTTCCTATTAAATTATTTAAAAGCCCTCTATACAAAAGGGATGCCTACGTTTAACGTAACACTGAAGTAAATAAAATTAAGTACTTAGTAATTTTAGGTTTAGATGACTAAATATAATCAAAGGCTGGTGTGCTAAGCCATAACCCCTAGAGTTACTGGCATATCATTCATTTAGAAAAATAAAATCGTGAATAGAGAGTTTGATTATGAGAAAACACCCTGTAAACTTATATCGTACAATAATAACAACATTTCTGATACATACCTATTTGTTTTCCTTATTTCGAATGTTTCAGGTTAGAGAATCAATGAAATCTGAAAGGCCTGGCAAGAACGAAGAGGACTGGCGGAGACGGACTATCATTGTTGCAAAGAAGAATGGGAGCTACGGGTTCACGCTTCAAAGCTATGGAATACATTATAAAAAAGTAGGTACTTAAATCTCAATATTATAGCCGTCTTTTACTAGGATGGTAAGAATTTTTTGGAAGACTGTCCAGTTATCGTCAGCACTTCACCAGGTTTCTGCATCTACGTGCGTTCCAGTGTGAGCTACTAACTAGTGAAATTACCTTCACAAGGCAAATCGTCAAAGTCAAATACTTGACTCATATAAGTGTACTTTCTTGTTCACTATCATACGCTATGTAAAAATGGGAAGATGAGTGAAATGAGAATGAAAAAATGGGTAGGTAGGTACGTCCTTTTCAGATTGTTGAGTCAAAAACTGGTCCTACTATAGTACTTACGCTTCGTCTTGCCCTTCACCACTGGTTGAGTGGTTGCTCCACAGAGCTAGAATTTCAGTTCGGTTGTTCGATAAGACGCGTATATAATTTCTTTTCCTTTAGAATTTTTTTAATGCCTGCCTTATGTTCCTCATTTATTTAGGTAAGTATTAGATACACGTGGTTTTAGGTGTGATCAGTAGATAACTTTAATATATTGGTTTAATTAGTAAGTGTTTGTAAATGTTCCAGGAGCAAGAGATAGAAGTGATCACATACGTAGATCACGTGGAGGCAGAGGGCGCAGCGGCAGCGGCCGGCATGCGTGAGGGCGACGTCATCCTGTCCATCAACGGGGCTGACGTGGAGCGCGCCGACCACGCCGCCATAGTCACCGCCATCAACCATTGCGACGCCCGCATGCGCATGGTTGTCATATTCGAGGATTGCGTCCGAAAAGTCGAGCTACATCTCAAGTACATAAACCTTCAGAGAGCATTGCAGTCTAAAATGCGTGAACTAGAACAGCTCACGGTCCGTGAAAGGCAGCTCTTCGATTCAAACTGGAAAACACATAGTCTCCCATCACAGAAAAAGAAGACATCACCAACCGATGTAACCTCCGACTCTGAAGATAACACAATTGGTGAAAACATCAACAATGCCTATTGCAGGCCAACGCTTTCCAGCGAAAATGTGACAGCTGCCAAACCACCGCAGTCTAACGTATTTATGTACCAGTATCTAGACCCGCGGTACGGCACATGCCTTATACAGCCTAACATGCGCACTGGAAGCTTCGTGATTACAGTCGGCTCACCGAGGAACCGTCGCGACTGCCACCATTATGTTTTGAAAGCACAAGGCGAGTGTCATAGAGCATCTGAAACTTATGTCAAGACCAGCAGTGGGAAGCATGGTAAGAGCCATCGGAACAATCACAGCCACAGCTGTGCACCTTGTATGCCGGCGTACAATAATCAGGACGCGAACAGTCTCGAAGCCTACGATCTCGCTAGTCCTTGTTGTGATCCACATTGCGTTCCGAATAACAGAAAGAAAACAAGAAGGAAAAAGGAGTGTTCCAAAGAACACAAGCGCAAAGATAAATGCCAACAAGTCGACAAGTCGACACAAAAACCAGACAGCGGACCTCATCCTCGGTCCAAGAAAGTATGCTCGTCAGGAAATTGCTCCAGCCGTTATCGCTATCTGACGACCGAATCAACCCAAACCAGCCAATGTAGCCTGCAGTCGTATGCAACCAGCAACGCGACTGTTCAGTGCGAGAATTCTGCATCAAGTTACAGTACTTCACTCAGCAGCGATACTCTCTTCTGGGATAACGATCGCTCTGAAGCTAAATCATCACCCAAAATACAGTACCAGAATTCTCACCAGCACGTCAAGCCAAAATCCTGGGATAATCTGACAACGAAAGCATTCGGAGGGTACGGGTTTGGATATGGCTATCTCGATACCACCACCAATGTTAAGCACGCCAACCGATCCAAGAGCCACGGCCGGAGCCACAGCGGGCGTAGCTTACAGAACCATCACGAGCATCAGCACCATAATCAGGAGAAACACTCACAGCGACAAAGCAACGTTCCTCACCACTATTCTGTATACGCTAGAAGCCATAGTCACTGCCCACCAACCAAGTCTACAGAAAGCCTGGTGATGGTCCCCAAGTATCAGTTGGAGAGCAGCGGCTCGGAGACGCGGCTGGCGTGCGAGTGCGTTACTGAGTCCGGGGAATATTACCGGCGCGTGTCCACCGGGAAAAGCCCTGCGGACTCGCACTCCAACAACTACTATACGCAACATTTTATCTACCCCACGCATAGCTACAAGAAGAAAGATTCGAATGTTAGCTCAGAAATAACGAGGTTGTAATAGTTCGCTCAAAAAGCTGATGAAAAAATTCTGGCCTAAAGGTGACTGTATAATAACTATAACTCATTTTTTGCTACTTTATTATATAATATTTTCTCTTGTTAAATTTATTGTAGGCGCTGAATAATAGTTATGCTGATAATAATTTGTATAAATATAATAATTATGTTACCAAACTACTGTTGATGTAGGATTTTGAATACAAAAAAATTATGCCACTTGATATTTGTTTTTACACACATTATTTCCCCTGCAAAACTTAGTTAATGGTCAAATTAATTTTTGATGATTCACGAATCTGATATTGGTTGGAGTGAGCAAACGGAGGACTATTATGGTGACCTCTCTCATCCCCTACACTTTTTTATTGATCCCTACACACATTAATTTTATTTTAAGTATGTTTACTTGGTGGGCCACTATAGGTAACCCCCAAGTGGACCTCGGCTAGATAGACAGTGTTCGTGACCCCGTAAGCGCCACGAGCGTGACGCTTTTGACTGGAGCTGGCAGCCACTAGGAAAAAATAGAAAACAGTGGAAGAGTCAAAGGGAGGCCTTTGCCCATCAGTGGGACAGCGCTGGGTAAACAGCAACAACAACAACGTATAGGTACCTGCTCACGGAACTCTATGATCAAATGTACAGTAGGTAAATAACCTGATGTTTTTTATTACTTTGTTACTGCGCAGTGGCTAAATATTGTTAGATTAGTCAGCTCAGGGAAAACCAGAAGATGTGGAGGGACAAGTTTTAGTAGCTAACCCTAGCGTATCCTCCATCATCCGCATCTTTAAGCACAGTGATTAAACGGACGATAACTAAGTATATTAGTACCTACTTATTAATTAGTTTATAGGTTAGATAAATCGTAGGAACTTGGCGTTATCTAAGCTCGTGATACTTCCTCATATTGGAGTCAAAAAGTAGCAAATCAGTTCGCTATCGCCAAAATTAGGTGGGTGAACTTCTATCTGGTGCGAGTTCATCTTGGGTTAGGCAGGGGCCGGGTCAGGCGGCGCGAGGTGATCGGGCGCGGCGGCGGGCGCGCGGCAGCCGGCAGAGCGACGCTGCGCTCCACCGCAACGAGATGAGTCGCGACGCCCTCCGGCCGCGATCGCGCTCGCGCTCTTCTCGCGCGCTTTTTCCTCTTGTGCTCCTAACTTTTCTCACTAACTGCTGCGATGCCTCTTCACAATTACAGGTAAGATAACTAATAACTAAAACTTTAAATTGAGTTCAAAAATAATAATATAATAATTTTTAATAAGTTAGAACTTGCTAAAAAAGCTCTTTCTTGCTAAAAGTACATATTTGTTTTAGACAGTTAATGGAATATTATCTAATATCAGTGATTTTTAATGTTTATTTTCTACATTGTTGAATAGCGTTATTAAAGTAAGTAGGTTACCAGTCGCCCGGGAAAGCTAGCTGCACGCCTGCACCCTAGTGTGCAAGCGACCTAGATCGGGCGGGTCAGCTATTAGTTGATATTGGTATTACAAGTCCGTTATTGATTTCAGGTGTACGTAACATGTAAAGTACCTACCTCCAAGTGGTGCGTGGCGTGGCCCGTGCAGCGAGAGGCGGCCGAGAACCTGCCTCACCAGCTGTACCCTGGCTCAGACCTCAGCGAGATATGTGGTCTCAGCGACTTGCAACCGGTGCCGCCAACAAACAAATTTGTGATAGTAAGTTCTCTTTCTTATCTTTATTTTCCTGTATTTTGCTAACTTGCATTTGCTCCTATCATCATTATGCTGATGTGCGAATTTTTTTATGTTGTTTGAAAGTGGGTTTTGTATTTTTTATAAGTATACTTAATAAATTTTAAATTGTTTATATTAAGCTGGTACCAATAAATGACTACGACTATTGCCTATATTAGTATTATAGTGATTATAATTATTCGTTCTCAAAAAATAAATGAAGGTAAATAAAAGATAAATAAACCGGCCAAAAGCGTGTCGGACACGCGCACTAAGGGTTCCGTTCCGTACCATTATCTATAAATACAAGCAAAAAATCACGTTTATTGTGTCACGGCCGTTGAATATTTATGTTTTAGTAAGTAGGTGTTGTATATAGCAGCAACAGAAATAAGTAACATCATCTGTGAAAATTTCAATTCTCACGGTTCTTGAGATACAGCCTGGTGACAAATGGATAGACAGACAGACTGATAGCGGAGCTTTAGTAATAGGGTTCCACAACACGTGCTGAGATACTGCACAGCTACATGGGAAGCCAGATACACATCAGAAATGCAGACACAAGTGGACGCACAGCATTCTACTCAAGATTTTTTGAATGCCTCATCTGCATCAATACAACACCCAACATCAGCACCACTGGAGCAGGGGCCGCACTGTGAGCTCTTAGCGCGATCCAAAACAGAGCGTATATTGGATAGCTTGTCAAAATCTTCATACAAAAAAACAAAGCGATCCAAGATAGGGTCCGTTTTGAATCGCGCTAAGAGCTCACAGTGCGGCCCCAGTTGAGCCAACAGCCTAGAGCCACAATCCGTTATTTTAAGGAGTTGGGGTGGCTCGGATAGATGCTGGCAGAGGGGGAAATGCACAATACACCCCAAGCGGGACGTCAGTGCAGGACTTAGCACCCCCACGTAGAATAAGAATAAGGGTTCCACAGTCACAGACATCTAATACTATATATTAGATTTCTGTGTAGGGTTCGCTTTACCCTTTGGGTATTAGGGAATAGACACTATAATTAATAATTTTGAAACGGAACACGTTTTAGTGCAAGTATTGAGCAAATAAGACTTAGGTATGAACTGATCTCACAGGCTATAAATCTGTTTATAGACTGTAATGTATAAGGATGACGTGCGTAGTGGCAGTACGCAGTGTTAAGCGAAACTTTAACGAATGACACTGCGCAGACTGTTATGGGGTGATTAACACCAGGTCATTGGTTTGAACAAAAAAATTGAAAGTTTAATGTAAAATATTCACGAAATTCTGAGCAATAATACGTATAATATATATAAGTACCTAAGTACCTACCTACTTAAAACGTGTATTTCCCTCTTTTCTCTAAAAACTCCATAGAAAGCAACAAGAGGTTAGTTACATTCCAAATCGATTATAAAACTATGCCCCTCATGAATCCTAGGTATAATGAATTCTGTTATGCTAATGGATAACTTATTGAACTTGTAAATGACAATAGCTGGCCAACGTATGGCATTGTAAATAAAAACCCTAGAAAAGCTATGCAAGTATAATGATGTTACATTATGGCTGGCAGATGAACTATTGGTATATAACATAGGTTACTCTACTATATAGGCACCGATGCAAAGATTTTAAGATTTAAACCTTTGTCCATTACCTACATCAATCAATACAAACCCCTTGTGATTCCTAGGTAACTACTAATAGGTATTTATGATTTTTAAAGCAGTATCGCCTGCACTAATTGGTACGCCAAGTTCTTAGGTATATAATAAATATTATAAAGTTAATATCCTGTTTTTGGAGTAGGTTGATAAACTCATTAAATGGCACTCCCACATTGATGCTTTAACCCCTTGGACCAGAAAATTGATAATTAATGATGCATCTTCAAAACACTCAGAAGCTCAAACATACTTAAACTATAGTGCGCCTATTTCGCATCATAATGATTCATTACGATACTGTGTCACATATTAAATATTAGTAGGATAGTAGGTGCCTAAGTATAAGCATGGGCTCCCATCAGGTACAATCAAAAATATCGCTTAATTTTTCTTACATTTTGCAGAAATAAAATAATTCGTAAAATAGCCCGCGTTATTCCGTTGTATGGGATGAGGCATCTGTACTGTAAGTATTATATTATCCGGGGTATAAGTTATGGTCAAGTTAATTTTAAATGTAACTTAAAGGAACAATTTGAATCACGACCGGATTTGAACCTGCATTCACATACTCATTCACATGTGCCTAAGCTCGAAAGGCTTTACATGGCCTTTACTATCTAATGATGTCATGATCAAAGCAATAATCAACCTCAATTTATCAATCAATATCAATCAATCAACCAATCTAGTAGTAGTTATAGGTTGTAACCACTACTACTAAGTACTATCTCTATCCGCCGAGTAGAGCTAGTACTGCGCTATCTTTATTACACAATTGCATACAAAAGACAAGGACAAAATAAAGAGTTCTCCGCCTAGTGGGCGTGACCAAATGGTCTAAAATAGTAAGCCGCGTTCACAGTAGACATAAAGCTGGATGCGTTTCATTCATTCAAATTCAAATTTCGAACAAACAATAGGTAGGTACACTGTTTTTTTACATTTTTGTTTTAGTTGTTTTTTGGGAAGCAATAGGTATATCCTAACAATGTGAACGCTCCCTATGCGTGTTGTCACTGAAGAATCAGGTGCAAGGAAGTTATCTCGGTACTAGCTCGACTCGGCGGATAGAGTATATAGTAATATGTCTATCAGTTTGGGTGTGCGAAAACTAAAATGCAGCATGGAATGGGCTCTGCCTTATTATTTAAATAAGGCACAAATTGCGCCAAATCATTTTTCTAATAAGGCAGATACCAATATTAAATATATAATTGCTTTTTGGGGTCTCGTAGCCAAAATAAGGGTAAAAACTTGTAAGGCTTGTCTGTCTGCCCTACAAACGGCACGTATCCCTTAAACATAGTAGCAAGCACACATGCATTATCAGTTTTTATTTAAATTTTTCTTATTTCAAAAATGATAATTATTTCAATCTTGGTATGATTATAGTGCAATGTCCTATATACTACCTGGGTATACCTAATTACAAACTATTAGTTCTGCGAATGGTAGACCTCTACGTCCCGAACTCAGACCTCACTGCCTTATATCTCGGCAAGCCGATTCTGCTCATTTTTGAAATACTTGTTTAGAATTGAGTACCTTATGCCTCTGCCCAATATCATCAAAATAGGCTGGTAAATGGCACCGCTGGCGAACTTAACCCTTTAACTACCCAAGCAATTAAGAAACGCCGACGACAAAAAGAAACCCGTGACCTAAGTATACCGGTTTCATCAAAATCGTTGAAAAATGTAACCTGGTACGCGAGTAAGTACATCCGGACAGATGAAAGCTGGCATGTTGAAATAGAGACTTTTGCTCACCTCACTCGCTCGGTCAATCAATAGATAGGTACATAAACCCGGCCAAGTTTTAGATTAGTTCCTCTTTACCTCGCTTATTATTCGGAAATTCGGAATCATTTAGTAAGCAAAATCTGGTGGCAGGTACCTACCTACCTATTGTGTAGGTACCAAAAAATGCTATCATCTATTAATATTACCTTTCGCTGTTAGTTGTACCGCTACTCCTATACGCATATTGTGATATGTTTGTAGAAGGGAATAATACTCTAGACTCTAAAATTATGAAAGTGGTAGTGGTAACCGAATCATGAATTACACTACTAGAATCCGCCAATCCATATTTATCGAAAGATTTGATGTTTGTTAATCTATACTTATAATTATTTTAATAGGTATACCTCTACGGTTATATACGCCAGAGTGACACTTATTTTTAGCCTAATTAGAACGCGTGCGAAGCCACGAGCTATGGGCAAGTATGCGCCTATATTATTAAGTAGGTGATACGTTACTTATCAGCCCCGCAATGTGTTTGAAAGATATCTAATTTTTGTCAAGGTTGAAAGAAGTTCCTTGGCCTATGTTTCACAACTTAATTTACATTATCATAAATGGAACAAACGAATCATTAATGTGTCAAGGCAATCTTATGCTAGCCGTTGCGTTACAATTTATTTCCACAGATCTAATATATTATATTTTTTGTATTTAACAGGTTAAGCCATTCAGTTACAAAACTGGAAAGGAGAGTACGTTCTGTAAGGTTGCCGATGTTATAATAAAAGATGAGTATGGTTGGGAGTCCGAAAACAGGGACAAAGGGGTGTCCAGAGTGCGACGACAAGCAGGGTACTCACCCAGGGGCCGGTACCGGGGCCAGACCCAGTCGCAGTATCTGGCAATTGATCGCGGTAATGGAAAAGACGAAGGAAAAGCCGAAGCACTTTCGGATGCAGATTCTTCACGGGCTAGCGTCAGTGAGTCCTTTTATTAATTTGTAAGGGGCTGATTATAATAGATTTTGGATATAGGTACTTTACCTATAGCTATTTATTTAAATCTTTTCAAGGGACTGTAGCTACAGTTATGGACTACATTGGAAATGTTTAGATACTTTTTTAAAGAGTTTATTAAAAGTTTGTAAAAAAATTACGAACGCTTATTTTTTTTGTTTCTATGTATTAAATTATTATAATTAAGTATGGGATAATCTCGAAATAACTTTCAAACTTCGGTACCTTGCGAAACTGGAATGTTGCCCATTTCTATTGGGACTTAATTACTTATTATTATATTTTCTGATTGCTTGTGTTTTTCGAAAAGAAGTTATGGTTCAACTAATTAAAAGTGTTAAAAGTTTTATAAAGTATGCACTGTGCTACCATGTACAAGATTTCATATTACACCAATTTTAAATCACTGCAGAGTTAGCTCTGTCAGAGTATAGTGCACGGCACAGAATGGTTTGAGTGTAGTGGTGATGATAACTTTTTATCCTTTTCCTAGGTGGTAACAGCGGAATGGGACAAGCTCAGAGTCAAACAATGTATGACCCGAGCTGTGAAGAATGTGTCGGTAAATCAGAATTGGAGGTCGAAAACTTAAAGCGTGGATCTCCTCGACAGCCCGGTGATTTAGGCCCAACGTAAGTCACGTTCATAAAATTCTATTACTTGACACATAATAGATTTCAGTAAGAATTACAATAAGCATGATGACTACTATTAAAAATGAACAAGTAAATATTACTTAAGATTAAAAATGAATGCAATAATTGAAAAAATAAGCAAAATCTGTAAATAAATCACGAAGTAATAAGCTTTTAAAGTTTCTACAGAAGGCATCTCCTGTCCCTTTCTCGCGAAACAGAGCTCCTCCATAGTTACTATTAAAAATCTACTCGTGACGTCACATGCCAAGGAGATTGCATGAAAAGCTACCACAGCTTACTAATACTATAACGACCTTCCATTGACGTCACTGGCCGTTTGAGCTATCTCTTTCTTATTCCGGTTTTTAAAATGCTTGTAACTTGGTCATTTTTTGAGATATTTAATTTTTGTTTTCACAAATGTTTATCTTTTGAGGAATATAATTAATTTATCCAAAAACAAAATTTTAGTCATCATGCCTATTTTACAGTACAATAATGTTTATTTCAGATCTGGTAAAGGAGTTTATGGGCCAAATAGTTACGGTATATATGGGCCAGGACATGATGGTAAGGGCCCCGAAACTAATAGCTACGGCCCAGGCCATGGTGGCCCATCGGGGACCGGTGGTAGATACGGTCCAGGTTATGGTGGGCCATCGGAGACTAGCGGTGGATACGGTCCGGTGCAAGGTGGTGTACCAGGAGCCAGCGGAGGATACAGCCCAGGGCAGAGTGTGGTACCCGGAACCAGCGGGGGATACGGACCAGGGCAAGGTGGGACACCGGGAGCTAGCGGAGGATACGGACCAGGTCAAGGAGCACCAGGATCAAGCAGAGGATATGGGCCAGGGCAAGGCGGAGCACCAGGAGTAGGCGGGGGATACAGCCCAGGACAAGGTGGAGTACCGGGAACTAGAGGGGTATACGGACCAGGACAAAGTGGGGTACCGGGATCAAGCGGAGGATACGGACCCGGGCAAGGTGGGGTACTGGGCGCCAGCGGGGGATACGGACCAGGGCAAGGTGGGGTACCGGGCACCAGCGGGGGATACGGACCAGGGCAAGTTGGGGTACCGGGTACCAGCGGGGGGTACGGACCAGGGCAAGGTGGGGTACCGGGCAGTAGCGGGGGATACGGACCAGGGCAAGGTGGGGTACCGGGCACCAGTGGGGGATACGGACCAGGGCAAGGTGGGGTACCGGGATCCAGCGGGGGATACGGACCTGGGCAAGGTGGGGTACCGGGATCTAGCGGGGGATATGGACCAGGGCAAAGTGGGGGATCTAGACCTAGTGGTGGCTATGGACCCACACAAGGAGGTGGAGCACCGGGAACTAATGGTGGATATAGTCCCAGGCACGGTGGTGCACCAGGACCTAATGGTGCTTACGGACCAGGACTAGGAGGCAGGACACCCGGTGCATACGGCCCAGGACAAGGAGGTGAAGGTCCCGGAACAAATGCTGGGTATGGTCCAGGGCAAAGTGGAACATTGGGGCCGAATGGTAGCTACAGGCCCGGACAAGGAGGTGTGGCCCCTGGCGCTAATGGTGGAAATGGTCCTGGGACAGGTGGTCCATCCGGAATCAGTGGTGGATATGGACCCGGACAAGGAGTTGGCGCTCCTGGAGGCTTTATACCAACTGGATACGGCCCAGGACAAATGAATACTCCTGGAGGAATTGGGGGACTCCAACCAGGTCACGGTCTTATACCTGGAAATCAGGGAACTGGAAATGTACTTAGTAATTTTCCAGGAATTCCTAGTGGTGGACTGCCTCCAGGTGTACATGGACCTTTCCAAGGACCAGGAGGTCTGAACTACATTTGTTGTGTTGTAGATCCTAACAACAATCCACAGTACCTTAGACTTGGTGGTGGTGGATCTGGTACTCCTAATACGCCTTACGGTTCAACTGGTTCATATGGAAATGGTGGAGGTCCAACGCAAGGAACTGGATCTACTGGTCTCTCAACGGGAATTTTAACAGGACCAAACGGACCCTATGGTTCACCAAGCTTAACAAGAGGGTCTGATGCACAACAAGGTACACCAGATGGAGGTTCTAATAGACCATACGGTGGTGCCGAAGGAGTTCCATATGGAGGACATAATGGTGCGGTTAGTGGAGCAGGATTAAATGGTCCGTACGTTGGAACAGGAACTATTGGTGGATTAAACATCCCATATGGAGGAACTACCACAGGTGGAGGACTAAGCAGCCCTTACGGAGGAAGTGAAACAACGAGCGGAGGACAGAATGGACCGTTTGGTGGTACTAGTCCAGGAGCCAGTCAAAACGGCTTATATGGAGGAACTGGAGCTGGCGGACCTAGCGGTTCATTTGGAGGAACCGGAACTAATGGTGGCCCAAACGTGGGAACCGGAACTATAGGAGGGGTAAACGTCCCATACGGGGGAACTGGTAGTGACGGAGGGCCAAATGGACCTTACGGTGGAACCAGCACGGGCGGTGGAGGACCCAATAATCAAAACAGCCCATATGGAGGTACAGGAGCAGGCGGAGGTCCAAACGGCTCATACGGGGGAACAGGAGCAGCTGGTGGACCAAACGGACCATACGGTGGAACAGGAGTCGGTGGAGGTCCAAACGGTTCATACGGGGGAACAGGATCAGGTGGAAGTCCAAACGGACCATACGGGGGAACAGGAGCCGGTGGAGGTCCAAACGGTTCATACGGGGGAACAGGATCAGGTGGAAGTCCAAACGGACCATACGGGGGAACAGGATCAGGTGGAAGTCCAAACGGACCATACGGGGGAACAGGAGCCGGTGGAGGTCCAAACGGTTCATACGGGGGAACAGGATCAGGTGGAAGTCCAAACGGACCATACGGGGGAACAGGATCAGGTGGAAATCCAAACGGACCATACGGGGGAACAGGATCAGGTGGAAGTGCAAACGGACCATACGGGGGAACAGGAGCAGGTGGAGGTCCAAACGGACCATACGGAGGAACAGGAGCAGGTGTAAGTCCAAACGGCCCATACGGAGGAACGGGAACCGGCGGAGGACCAAACGGCTCATTCGGAGGAACAGGAGCAGGTGGAGGTCCAAACGGCTCATTCGGAGAAACAGGTGGAGGTCCAAACGGCCCATATGGAGGAACAGGAGCAGGTGGAGGTTCAAACGGCCCATATGGCGGAACTGGGACCAATGAAGGTTCAAACGGCCCATACGGAGGAACCGGGACCAATGGAGGTTCAAACGGCCCATACGGAGGAACAGGAATCAATGGAGGTCCAAACGGCCCATACGAAGGAACAGGAGCAGGTGGAAGTTCAAACGGCCCATATGGAGGAACCGGAACCAATGGAGGTCCAAACGGCCCATACGGAGGAACAGGAGCAGGCGGAAGTTCAAACGGCCCATATGGAGGAACCGGAACCAATGGAGGTCCAAACGGCCCATATGGAGGAACCAGAACCAATGGAGGTCCATACGGAGGAAACGGAGTAGGCGGAGGTCCAGACAGCTCATATGGAGGAAGCGGAACCAATGTAGGTCCAAATGGACAATATGGTGGAAATTTAAGACCTGGATCTAACGGATACCAAGGGGTAAGCATCACCATATTTATAATTTTGAGTGTGTCCATACCTAAATAACTTCTCAAGAGCATACCTACGTCACTTACCTATGTGAGATGAGATAGTGGTCAAACGCAATCCCATCAAACAATAGGAAAGAGCATTACCAGTTATTTTTTATAATTTATAAGCATAACATTTGACCACTGTCTAACCTGTAGCTTGAAGACACCCAGGTTATAGTTAGCTGAAAACAAGGATGCCAGCAAGGTATTCCACTCATTTGCTCTCAGTTCCAAAGACGTACGGGTAATTAAAAACGATATACGTAAACGTCTATTGAAAATATTATTTAGATATAACATCATTAACCTTTGAAGTAAGACATCTGTTTTAACAGAATTCTTCTGTTACCTCAATTTGTTCAACACAATCATGTTCGAAATAAAAAAGAGGTTTTTGCACGCGATGCATCTGATACTAAATTTGTGTAGGAAATCCTTACTTTCACTTTAAAGAAGTTATAAATAACGAATTTATTATTTTTTCATAATAGCCTACTTTAAATTGTCTATTCAATAGCAATAAGCATAAAACGGGGCTGGGGGAATAAAATATCCATCCGTCCTTATCTTATATAGCTACTACCTATAAATATAAAAGGATTATTATTTTTACCAATAGATAACTCTATTGGCCACGCTCTTACTTGATGGGAAGATCATGTTTTTTTAACTTGACAATCCAAACTCTTGTGGTGATTTCATGCTTAAGAGTTATAAGACTGTAAAGGAGAGACGGACATACGGACGGGCGTGGTGAACTGTTAAGTACCTTGTAACATGTGACTACTTATTTACATGTCTTCAGCTGATCTGAAACAAGGAACCCTCTATGCCATAATATCTAAATTAAACAGCTGCATATGAAATACGCGCACTACGAGCTATGGAGAGTGCAATGCTCAGTGTAAACTTGATGTGCTGATCCTACTTAAATTAAAATTACACCAATTACCGTCTTACCATAAAAGATTTAGACGCGCCTTAAACACTTGTTTAACAGTTGTTTCATGAATTCCATACCACAAATCCGCGCCTAACACTCGTTTAAGGTAGACGGGCGTTAAATACTTGCTAAAATTTAAACATCCTCAACCCTTAGATTAAGGTGTTTAACTGTCGTGTTACCTTAATTTTGAATAAAATAACTACTTACTTTAAAAAGTATCGTTTAATTTTTGTATAATAAATAAAGATATTTATTATAATATTAATACACAACGTGAATGAGTTTACCCGTTTCAATATTATTTAGGATGATTAGGTATCATTTAAAAAAGCCTGGTGAAAGCCGCGGGGAGCCGATGGATGCAGGAGGCGAGCAGCCGCTCTAAGTGGCGCTCCCTGGGGGAGGCCTATGTTCAGCAGTAGACGTCTTCAGGCTGTTAATGATGAGGTATCATTTTAAAAAGCTATACATGTTAACAATAGATTTCGCCCGTACAATAACTTTAGATTGGGTAAAAGTTATGCTGCAATTTGATCCTCATGGTCGATCTATAGATACGCTCGGCATAAAAATGAATCCTAAAACTGGACTGAACCCACATTATCCTACGTCGCACTTTGTCAGTTACCATCCTCAAAGAACTATACAGAAATACTAATAGCGGGGCGAGCGGAGCATACCTCACTTGCCCTTTTTTCGGAGCACCCCACGCACACCAGCGCACACACACAGTCAAACTTCACGCTAATAACGTTCCGTCTTTTCTATGGTCACAGCTATGACGCTAACATGTATTGGATTTTCAAAATGAGTTCTGCGTGGAATGAAATGTTTCGTATGTTACCTTATTTAAAAAGTGTGGATCGAGTAAGACAGTGTTTAAGTAAACACGGTATAAACATGGTTTTGTAGTGACAAAAATAAAACATCCGTTTAAGGAGCATTTAACATTTAGACGCTGTCTAACTAAACATGTGTCTAAGCGATGTTTAAAACTATTTTTGTGGTAAGACGGTTAATGTTTTGAAATTAAAAGAGGCTGTTTTGATACCGGTATCTTAAAGAAATCTATTTATTTTCAGGGCGCAGGGAACAATGGAGATTTGTCAGGTAAGCAAATCACTTTAAAAAAAACCTCCTACCATACTGCAAATGAGATCATAAAAGTAAATAGATAGGTATTGGAAGTTAGCAATATAAATAGTCCGCTCTTTTTTCCGTTTTTCGATGTTTTTATATTTTATGAGCAAGCTTCATAATATACGATCCTTAACTAACCCTATAACGGCTGTCATACGACAGCAATCGAAGCTTGACTGCTACTAACGCATACTGCCGTGCTTTGGAGGGCACGTTAACCTATAATCATTTTCTAGTAATTATCTAATAAGAAAAATGCAAGTTATCGTTACATATTATAATCATAGACTTTTGACCAATAAGTGTCACGTTAAAGGATTAGAATAAAGTTACGATTCAGTATATACTTACCGTTGAAGCTTCGTTAGAAGAGACAGTGTGTTTCATTGATTAATATAATTTTGTATCTTGTAGGAGTGCCACAAAACGTGATTGATCCGAACACGGTAGCAGTCGACGGAGATGATTCTGAGGCTGAAGCAAGTGTCTCTCAGGGAGCCAATGGAACTATTGCTACGGCAGCGTCAAAAGGCGGAAATGATAAGGGTCGAGCTCAAACCCACGTCCACGGAGCTTACACAGGGGGTGGATCATTTTCAGCACAAGCAGAAATCTCTGGTGAAAATAAAGCTGCTAACAGTGAAGTAAATGGAGACAAAAAAGGGGCATCGAGCAATGCTCAAGGCAGTGGCAGAAATAACAAATCCCAAGCCAACGTCAAACTAGGTTCAGAGACTGGTTCTATACTCACCGGATCACAAAGTGAAGGTGCTATGCACTCATCTAACTCGCAAGTACAGGGCAGCGTCAAGGGAGGGATGGCTGATGCACAAGCACGTGGTCCAGGCAGTACATCCTCTCAGGCTCAAATTGGATTCACGCCTTACAAAGAAGGAGACAAGTCCCACGAACTTCAAAAGACTCCATTCGTAGGAGGAGGTACCGCATCAGCTCAGTCGAGTGGAAGAACTGGAATGTCACAATCACAACTACGAGGCACATTCAAATATGGAATCACATATAACGGGGCCGCACAATCAGGTGCTAGTCTAGATAAAGATGCTGTATTCCCCAACAGATTACCATTTGATAAAATTAACGTCTATGACGAAAGCAATAAAAATATAAACGTGGATCTCCTAAGCACAGAAAATCCAGAAGAATCTAATCCAGAAGCATCCAATCCAGAAGAATCTAATCCACCGAATGAAATATATTCTGAGAACGTCCCTTCTACAGAGGTACCATTCGATAACAATATTAACACAGAAAAAATTGAAGAAACTAGTGAAAAGAACATCGAGGACAGTTTCCATGTCCATTCAGATCACCATAAATTGGATAATGAACAAATAGCTTCAACTCGTTCCCCACCGATTGAGAGTAGACGATCATTCCAGACAACGTACAACACCAACAATGCTGACTATGAATACACCACAGACAAGGATGAAACTGAAGATTATGATGTTGATGACGGTTTTGGGCCAGAAGGCAATGGCGATTCTGAAGTAGAACAAGGTGAATACAATTACAATGAGCTTACTCACGAACAAGGAGAAACACACCAATCATTACATAGTCCAAAAAGGAATGGAGTAGAAGTGAAACAAACCACAGGCGGCAACACGCAACATATACTATTGGGATCTTTGACCGATCACAATGCAGAAATAACACAAAAAAATTCTGAACGGCCCGATGAAAGCAGAACTTATAAAGCGGGTGAAAGCATCCCTGGCACCGGAGGGTATACGATACCGATCGGCTTTACGGGTAGCGTCAAATCTGTGGCGTCAAAGGAGAAAACTTACGTAGTTGGATCTAAAACATCTCCATCACAAGCGCAGACCGTAACCTTGACTCCCGGAACTGGCAATATTAAGTACACATATCCTTACACTTACGGTAGAAATGTTAATCCGAAGGACTTAAGGTCTCTGTACAGCCACAAGCCGGACGATCGTTACATGTCAGTGTCCAAATCTGTGACGCGCTCGCTGGACGAAGAGAACAACATCAGGAAGCAGTACTCGCACACGTATTATACCAAGTCGTCGTCGTGCGGGTATTTCACCTTCACCTGCACAATGGTCAGCAGCGCGGAGGGCAGGAAAAAAGTGTGCAAACCGAAAATGCCTACTAACCCAGACGGTAGCCCTATGAGGTGTTAGTACTTACCTAACATTTCATAATAAAAATTACACGTACTATTGTTGAAAACTGGATCCTTAAGTCAGGAGTATTTTAAACTTGTTGATCAACATTTTTAATAAATTGTCACTTTCAGAATTTTCAATTTAGCATGAGAATGCGTGAATATTATTAAGTATTCTTTAATTCTATTATAGATATAAGTGTAGGTTGAGTGTAATGTAAGTTTAATATTATACTTATAGGTAAAATTGTATTTTAATTTAGGCATCATCAGTTCTCCGTTCATTAATTAAACCTAAGTGTCAGTTCTCCGTTCAAAAAGTAAACTATAATTCACTGCAAAGAAATAAATTTGATCATGTACTTTGGCTTTTATTTTAACCTTTAAATAAACTTAATTATAAGTGGACAAAAAGCGCGTGAAAGTCACGTCCTTAGAATTCCGATACCACCCAAACACTTCCTGTGCTGGCCATGGATATTCTTGTTCTCCCACCAGTTTTTTGGCGTTATATTTTTTTTATTTTACGCCCAACGATACATAGATCCTGGACCCTAACTAGGATTCCCTGTATCGAGGTACCCAGCAACTACGAGGACCATCACACTCCCACAACACCCAGACACAGAACAAGTATTTGCTCTTTTTTTTTCGAGCACAAATACTTGTCCTGTCGCGGGAATCGAACCCGCCAACTCCGGGTTATGAGCCGACCCGCTCAACCACCACACCACGGAGGCTGTCTTGTGATATGTCCGCCCCTTTCCAAGGTTCTTATAGATATACAAGAAGACTCAATAGGTATAGCACCCATTCCTGTTTGGCCTTGACAACACAGTAATTCTGTGAGTGAGGGTAGGCACCAACACAATTACATCCAATGTGAAAGTAAGTAATTATACATGTTATTATTCATGTTTGTTGCATGTTGTTCTTGTTATTATTCTATAAATTATGTAAGTAGTAAAGAATTTTTTAAATCGGTTTATAAATGACGGAGTTTAGGGTAACAAAACCATTAAAAAAATGCTTGACTAAAGAACCTGTTCCTCATTGAAATCGGTTGAAAGAAAGTGATCTGATAGCGTCTGTGGGCATGGACGAATGGACGTATCTATTACGTCAATGGGTGCGGGATATCTAATAAAACTAGTAGTTAGTTTAATACAATTTTATTTTATTATCCCGGATAGGTTTTCCCAATAGAACACAGCTTTATAGTTTAGAATTTGTGTAGACATCAATATTTTAATAGAATAACAATAATTATTTAATCAGTAAACTATTTGTTGTATTTTTTAATTATTTATTAAAGGTTAACCATTACCAAATGATTATAATTCACAACGGATTTTTGTATACTTAATTAAATAAAGATATAACGTAGAGTCGTAAACAATCAAGGAATGTAGAAAATTAAAGTCATCAAACGCATATCACAGGATTAAATATCAGTCACACAGAAAACAAGAATTTGAGGTATTAACAATTTTAGAACATGTTTTATAATAGATAAGCCGACGGTTTTTCAAAAATAAAAATATGATAATAAATCAGTGACGTAATAACATCCTTAATATCTAAAATTAGGTAATTTAGCTTTATATAAACTACAGAACTACTTATATTGAAGTGGTCATAATTAAAGCAGGAATCAATACTGTGTTAGGTACAATTTGAATACAACTGGGGTTTTGTACTAAATACTAACGTCAATAAATATACATTAGGAAATTTAAGTACACATTTCAGTCTATTGAGAATGGAATGTATCTATGTGACAAAGTTATAAATATGTAGCATTTCACTACTTAATACAAAAACGATTTAGTATTCTAAAAGGTTTTTGTATTATGTGCTGGCTCATTGATCGGTGGAAACAATAAATGATAAATCTACAAATTCTACTTACGTTATGCAGTTAAACAATGAGTCGAAAACAGTATGTGTACAAATATGTATGTACTGTTTATGGTGAATGATAGACACTCAAAAATTGTAGAACAATGGGCAAGGCTCCTATATTACTAAAACCGCATTTGATGGCTTGCATGTTCCGAAGATTAGTTTCTTTCCTATCATTCGAAAGAAGACAACGATGAATGCATGTGCCGGGTATAAGATCCGACTTGATAAACAAAATTACGAAAAAATTTTAAATTTTACAAAGTAATTAGTAACGCCGAGTCGTACACGCCGTTATCGATTTTGTTGAAAAATCGCCACTAAAGTTTACTAAAAATATATGTATTATATTATACTGGGTAACTGAATTCATTAGCATCCTTTGAAACTAGGTACCTACTCCTGATACCGGTCACGTGTGGACCAAAATTTTTTAATTCTAACACATTGGTTTGGTAATAATAATAACTCCAAAAAATTGAATAACTTACTTAATCAAATGCTACAATACAAAATTTAATTAAAATAATGAAGTGCTGTTTTTAATTAGTACATACAAGGTATAAAAACTTTTAAATGTATCAAAATCATCCGTGCCAACTGCGTTAGGCGCCGCGGCAATCTTCATAATTTTCAAAAAAAATATTTTCATTTACACTCTTTACTCTTTAATAATCATCTATAAATGATGTACTATCATGAGCTCAATTAATGCTAATGAATTAAATTACACCCTGTATACCGATGTAAATGACTGTTGGACATTTAAAAATTGAATTATTTTTGTGAGCGAGAATCGAAAGCAGTAGAGCGCGCGACCAGACGACTTCCTGGTCGGACCAGCAACTGGTTAATGTATGGCAGAGTGGGGTTTAGGGCCCAAAACTACTTCATTAAAATTATATAGCTCAGTGGTCTTAATTATTAGGTAGGTATATTTCTAATATGGGCATAAATTAATATGATCAATCTGATTTTCAATACGAGACTAAACCATTGTTCTTCAATAAACTAACTATTCTTAGCTATACGACTGAAACTTGCTACACTATTTTAAAATTAACATGGCAATCTTTTTAAGTACAGTAAAGCATATTATCTAGACACAAAAATAAATCGTAATCGTGATCATAATTATTATTTAGTATTAATAACACACAGTAGTAATTAATAACCTAATTAAGTACATAATCTGCTTAAAACACTCTGTTTCTGAAATATATAGCTGCTCATGATAGCTACCATTATAATCTACGCTCGAGGCGGAACCAGACTACAGTTACTGTTTTATAAGTAGTTTAATGCCTTTTTAAGACTTTCGGAGTTCTTTGTTGAGTGATAGAATCCTCCAATATCACAAATCAACTTCTAATACTTTTTATAATCATGTTGAAGTATAAAATACCCGAATAGAATGTTACGTAATGAAATGAGTATTTTTAAATAAATAATTCATCCAAATAATGTCAGTACGTGGCCTTAATCAGTTAAATAATGATACTTGATGAAATGATACTATAAGATATACACACATCAACAGTCTAGGGATATTAAACATTTTATTGATTATCTCAAAAACCATAAAAAAATTGTTACGAGTGTAAATGGAAGAATTATGGGTAATTTCATGGCTTATACCTAAACATTAACAACACGATACAATTTTGATTTTTTTATTAATAAAAGTGTTAAATTATTAAAGTCATAGAAAATGATTAATCAAGTAAAAAAGTTTTTCCTTTTAAATTAATTTCATTAAATTAAATTAATAAGAATCTTATCAAATCTGATAGCTAGTAATCGGTATTGCCTCCTCTGGCACTAATTACACAGCGGCAACGATTTTCCATACCTAAAATTAGGGTGTCAATGTCATGCTGGGGTATGCGGTCCCAAGTTCTTTGTAAATGTTCTAAAAGTTATTGTTCTGTTTGTTGTCAAGTTGGGCGGAAGTCCCTCCATGCTCTTCGCTATAACATGTCCCAGGCGTGTTCAATTGGGTTTAAGTCAGGTGACTGCAGGCCAATCCAACACCTGAATATCATGTTCTCGAAGGGCGGCCGACACCAGCCGCGCCGTATACGAAGGTGCATTATCATGCATAAGCTGAAATTCTTGTCCCGTTTGGGCTCTGAGCGGGACAATTACACGTTCCACTACCTCCTCACAGTATTTATGGGCAGTCATGCTGCCCTGAATCCAAACAAGCTGGGTTCGTTCACCGATCCGTATTCCTGCCCACACCATGAATGTCCCGCCTTGGTAAGGGTGAACCTCCTGTGGATGTCGGAGACGGCTGACTCTACATGGAGTTCTCCAAACGCGTGTCCGTCGGGAATCTGGATGAAATCCAAACCGGGACTCAGCAGTGAACAGCACCAATGACCATTGTTGGTCAGTCCATGTCAAATGTTTTCGGGTCCATGATTCTCGCCTACCACGATTGCCACGTCGCAGCGCTGGGACTCGTACTGGCCTGCGAGCATGAAGACCAACTTCATGTAGCCTTCTTCGTACGGTTTTGTCACTAACCAGCAGCTGGTGGTCCTCTTGGAGCCTTTGCACTAGTTGCATCGCTGTGATGTTGGGTAGTCTTTTGGCGGTAATTTGGAGAAATCGATCCTGTCTTTGAGTGTTAGAACGATACCTACCCGTGTGCCTTTCCACCACGTCTCCAGTAGCGTGATAACGTGACCACAGCCTGGATTACATTTTGGCTTGTGCCTAGAGCCTCAGCAACACCGTTTTCTAACATGCCAACTGCTCGTAACATTTCATCTCGAGTCAAATGACGACGTGGCATAACGCTAAAGAGCTTACACAATCAATGCATACAAGAAAAAAAAAACTTAAACTGTTTATCCTAACTTAACACCCGAAAAAAATTCAATGCAACTTCTCGTAATTAAGTTACTCAGAAGATTGCGCTGTGCTTTATGTGTTTTCATTTGTTTCTCATTTTAATTTTTAAATTTCGAAAAAGGAATTAACAAGGTTTCAATCTGGACATAAACTTTATAAGGAAACTAAATAGGTTTTAAACTATTAAGCTATGTTTGGTTTCCAAATAACGTATCCCTAGACTTTGTTGATGTGTGTATTTTGTACTACGCAATCACACATGAGAGATAAACGTCACCTATAAATTAATAGCCTTCACTATAACACACCGATGAGAATGAAATTGTGATGCATTGAATTCTACGGTAAATATGCTAAATATGAATGTTATATGCAGTATGTTTCTCAGATTAGAAGAATCAACATATGGTTGCTGGTATCGAGAAATATTTTATAATAACTATACATCTATTGATTTAATTTCAAAACTGTACGTAACTACGCATACATTACGTGTATAGATAGTCACAGACAGCTAATAATCTTTATTGTTTCATCATAATATACAAAAACATTCTTAAATAAAATTTAGAAACTAAAGTATTACAAACGTAACTGGGTACCGGTGTACTGTTTGAACACTTCAATGCCTACATACTATCAGTGAAAATAAATTACTTAACCACTTGTCTAACAACGAATTGAAAATACTGTCATGTATCGATATTGAGAGAATCATCTGGCAACTATAAATACTTTACTAGTATAATGTAGTACACCAATAATGTGAAATGCGAACACGTTTATGTAATATAATTCAACTGTAAATGAGATCAATTTGTGTGTACATACAAATAAGATTATTAATTAAAAAAAATATCGACATTACCCTAACGAGATTCATTAAAATGGCGAAACATTTAAAATGTAAATACTGTTGCGCAAGGAACTTGGGTCTTTATATAAATACATGGCCTCTTCAATCTATTCCAAGTAAAGTAAAGTGAAATAAATAGTTAAAATTACCTACTAGCTAAATCGTACAGCAAATTCCTTAGTTAAATTTAGATCTGACCAATCCGCGATCGTGATTTTAAATATTGATATATTATATGGGAATATCTAAAGGATTTCTAAGCAGTTATAGACACAACATTGAGAGGGATTAAAAATGCTATAACCAACGGGTTCTGTTCTAGGTATTCCTGTGATTAATATTATGATTGCCCACAGTGCAAAGAAATCTCGTTTTTTTTGCTCTGTGGCTTATTCTAGACCTGAATTTTGTCATAATCAGATCCTAATCTTAGGAGCGGCTTCGAAAGACCTAATTAATAAATGCAACATGATTGAGATGTGAATCTCATTTCAAAAGTGCGCTTGAAAGCCGGATATCAGAACCTATAAAGATAAAACGGTTTATAACTACGGGCCTGCGCTGTTAGTATGCCACATAGGTAATCCACCCTTTGGTTTGACTGGTTGAAGGATCTTAAACTATACAACAGTCAACACATTTAAATATACAATTTGTTTTCGCACGGGAATCTATGATATATTAACTTTGGACACTGATTACATTGACGAAATGTACCGAATACTTCTACTGTCACAATACCAAGGAAACTAAATTACCATGTTGGTCTCAATCACTACTATTGTTCAATGAATTCTGTTATTTATCCTTTGCCCTTTGAATACCTAAAACGCAATACGTCTGTCACGTTCACGTTATTATTTTTACATCAGCAAAACATTTAATTAACACCAAATGAATACATAAAATGTTATAAGTAACACAGTAAAGGTAGAACTGGCTTTGTATCTTGAAAAAAAAATCCTTTGAACTTAGTTGTTTGTTACTCGAACCTATATATTATTCGATCGCCTTGAATGCCTATTTCGCGAATAGGGGGTTATAGTTAACAGAATAGACAATAGTAATAGTCAATATTCATAAAAAATATTTTTACATGTCAATAATAAAATACATAATCAATGAATTCTAGGATAGGTATACATAATAATTGTATACTATCGTCCAGATTAACTATAAACAATAAGTTATCGAAACAAATTATCACAATATTAAAATAAAATGTATAATAATTATTATTGAATTACTTTTTATAATTTGAAAATTTGTTAATGCTATGTAACGTTTGCTGCAGGATTATGCAACGCACCTGATTCGCATTTCACCCTTTCAACTAAAGGTTTGTATTTTGTAAAGAACATATTGAGGTTTCTATCTGTTAATGATAAACTTTCTAGGAATACTCAAGGTTTACTCAATTATTATTCATCATTAATTTCCTGCATTGGCCACTTGAAATTTTCACGCAGTGTCATTGAGTTTGTGATGTTACTAATATAGTACTGATTTGTCCTAGGTTTGGAGCTCCTAAGATCGCATTTATTCTTTTGACGTACCTACTGCAATGTATTTGGTTACGTCCTAAAGAGATAAGTGCGAATTTAAAGAGCTATCAGACTGGAGTGCAGACGGGCATAAATGTTAAAACTAATATGGATTGTGCTATAATGTCCAAAATAAATGAAATTGAATAGTCTGGGTCGGTTGTCCGAAAGCAATTTAATAGTCTCTTTTCTCAGGTCGTTCAGATTTCGAATAACTGAATAAAGCTGCTCAATTTCAACCTAAGAAGGACAGATATGAGGCAAGCAGCTTGTCACAAGATAAAATCTATATTAATTTTATTAACGATAATAATCCTAGACATTTCATACCCCCCCCCCCCCCCTTTCCACAAGTTCTACAAGGATAGATGCACTATTGTTAGAGTAAAATAAAATATCTAAAATTATAATTAAACCAATAGTAGCTTCTCTTTTGAACGCTATCAATAACTTCAGATGCGTTACGTTTTACGAGAGAAAGACGCGAGTGCGCCAGACATGGGTTTAGGTATAAACAGAGCAAAGGATCTGTATTGTACCTGTTTTGTGGCTTAGAACTGGAACACATGCTTCAACCAGTGGTTTTTACTGCCAGAATGGAAGGTACGTGGCATCACGACGCTCGTGATGGAGAAAATATAATCCTAGCTGGCTCCACGGAGCCGTTTCAAACGTTCCTTCTCAAGGTGGTCCGCCGGCGGCTCGCGTTCAAATGAAGTCATCTCCAGCGCTGAAATAATGCATTGTAAACCTTACCTTCTTATCCAAAGGGATGATAATGTAAATATTCAAAAGGTTCATTGACGCTTGTAATTTTTAGTCACAGGCATTTAGATGTTTGTGGCTTTAGTGTTATTTTTTGTACTACTTAAATATCCAAGCTTGTACAAAAATTAATATAAAACATATTTTTTTGTTAGCAGTCTTGTATTAGGAGTATATAGGATTTAGGGATTTTTTCGCTTTTGCGGTCTTCCTGGCCGGTCTGGCCTTGTCGGATTAGGTCAGTAGGTAGGTAGCCTTTAGTTAGAATTGCTTAAAAAAGATTCGCACTAAGACAGATTCGGATTAGGACGGATTTGCGTTAAAGACAGATTCGCGTTAAGACAGATTCGCGTTAAGACAGAATCGCGTTTAAGACAGATTCACGTTAAGACGGATTCGCGTTAAGGCAGACTCGCGTTAAGACGGATTCGCGTTAAGACAGATTCGCGTTAATACAGGTTCGCGTTAAAACAGATTGGCGTTAAGATGGATTCTTGTTAAGACGGATTCGCTTTAAAGACAGATTCGCGTTAAGACAGGTTCGCGTTAAGACAGATTGGCGTTAAGATGGATTCTTGTTAAGACGGATTCGCGTTAAAGGCAGACTCGCGTTAAGACAGATTCGCGTTAAGACGCATTCGCGTTAAGACGGATTCACTTTAGAATAGAAGTACTATATACTATGTACAAAACTAATTGCACTAAGATATATTTATTCTGAGTATAAATTAAAAGCGGTACAAACTCTGCTTAAAAACTGGAGCTATACGATGCGGTTTTTACTGTAGCATTCAACGCCGTATAAATTATGTTGTACTTCATCCATAAAATATAGGCACTAATGTTTGCTGGTTTCGTAGATGTAGAGCTCGGTAATGGCTGAACTGATTTTGAAGGAAGTTCGCATGTATTAAGCCTCGCCACATAACATAATTAACGCCAGCCGCAGCACAGCGTCAAAAAAGATATTTGAAATGTTATGTTTACACATTATTTTAAATTGCTACCAATAAATAGCGATTCTATCTACAACGCAATAAAGTGAAGTTCACCTCGCACAGCGCTGCGCTACATGCCAGCCCTAAATAGTCGCCTCTCGTTCTATCGCTTCTCTTTTGACGCGCCCTAAATAGTCGCCTCTCGTTCTATCGCTTCTCTTTTGACGCGCCCTAAATAGTCGCCTCTCGTTCTATCGCTTCTCTTTTGACGCGCCCTAAATAGTCGCCTCTCGTTCTATCGCTTCTCTTTTGACGCGGCCCCGTCACGTCACCTCTTGCTCTCACTCATTTAGTTGCTTTACAGCTTCATATCTCCTACTTATTATTATCATCATCATCATCATCAGCAGCCTGGAGACGTCCGTTGCTGAACATAGGCGTCCCCCACAGACCGCCACTTTGAGTGGCTGCTTGCCTGCTGCATCCATCAGGTCCCGCGGTTTTCTCCAGATATTCACCCACCTATTGGGGGGCTAGCCTGCGCCACTCGAGAACCTTTCTTCCCTATCGGTTGTTAGTTCTTCGAGTGATGTGACTGTCGTTCAATCTTGCTAATTGTAAGAGCTTTATCGGTCACTGTAGTTCTGCGGATCTCCTTATTGCGGATCTTATCCCTACTGTGTGTGTGTGTGTGTGTGTGTGTGTGTGTGTGTGTGTGTGTGTGTGTGTGTGTGTGTGTGTGTGTGTGTGTGTGTGTGTGTGTGTGTGTGTGTGTGTGTGTGTGTGTGTGTGTGTGTGTGTGTGTGTGTGTGTGTGTGTGTGTGTGTGTGCATTAGACGTTATCTTATAATAATATAATATGTGTAGATATAGGAACGCCTTTTTATAGTCATTATATGCATATTAAATACGCAATTTTTCAGTAATTTTACACGGGTTCGCTCAGCTTTATTACGCAGAATTTCTTAGTCGCTTTACGCATGATTTTTCAGCTACCCCACGCATGTTAACACAGTCATGTTACGCAGATTCACTTACTTAGTAGTTGGGTAGTTGGTAGTTGGTTGTATCGTATCGATACTCGATCATATTTTAAATTTTTAACACCTGACCAAACCACCCCTCTGTTATAAGATAAGCGGGTGTATCTGTGTGTTGGTCTGTAGCATTGTTGTTTCCAAAATGAAAACTGTCCAGCAGTGACCTTTATTATTTTAAAGTTCCGAGTGACACTGCAACTGTTATGGGCAGCCGTGTTGCTTAACATCAGGTGAACGACTAGCTCTCCACGACATTCATTCTCATAAAAAAAAAAGAGAAGATCAGCTCGTTTTTAGTTGATAGCTAAAATATCAGAGTTCTTCGAATTTTCGTCAAAGTTTAAACCAAGTGTGATAGTTTAGATTTTCGATCCGGAAATAACACATAATAACTGACACCTTTTATAGCGCAAAATTGAGTTCGCGAGTGCAACCCTAAGGCGGGGCTAGTTTCTACAATAAAAGGTTAGCGCTCAGCAGGATGCCTGACTCACGTGACTTTCATAGCAAACCAATGCAATAGGCGAAATTTCTAAAAGTTTGCGTTATTTAAGTTTTTCCATAGTAACTAAGTATGACCATTTTATTTTAAATAATTTTAGTTTACATCGGCTGCAAGTTGCAATAAAGTTACGTGATCGCTCAGCTGGTTATAGGATGGTGCTGGGGGTAATCGTGCTAGGTAAAATAACAATATCGATAATATTATTATCGAGTGTGGGTCAACTCTAGTCTTACCCATTTCAGTGAGCGTGGGTCTATCGTTCAGGAAGCGCCAGACGGCGTGATGCGGTGGCAGCAGAGGCGCGGCTGAAAGCGGCTCGTCGCTCATCAGGTGACGAGAGGCCAGTTGGCCGGTCACGTGACGTGCCAGCAACAGGCATTTCTCGAAGTTCACGCGATTGCCACCCAACCTGACCAGCGATTATCAAACTTTGAAAAGACTGCTAGGATTCGACGCTAACTGATTGATGGCTGGATCATTTGGTCTACCGGGTGTAATTGAATTCATTAGCATCCTTTGAAACTAGGTACCTACTCCTGATACTGGTCACGTCTGGACCAAAATTTTGGAATTCTAACACATTGGTTTGGTAATAATAATAACTCCGAAAAATGGAATAACTTACTTAATCAAAGGCTACAATACAAAATTTAGTTAAAATAATGAAGTACTGTTTTCCGCGTTAGGCGCAGCGGAAATCTTCATCATTTTCAATAAAAATATTTTCATTTACACTCTTTACTCTTTAATAATCATCTATAAATGATGTACTATCATGGGCTCAATTTATGCTAATGAATTAAATTCATTCTGTATATAGGTAACATCAACAGCCGCGAAATGTCCACTGCTGAACACAGGCCTCAACTATGCTTATCCTCTGCCTCCTTGGGAGGGGAGTTTGCCAAAATCATCACAATTGGCAAACGTCTTGGAAGTCGCAGAAGATTTTAATGTGCCGAGAAGAGTGATATAATGTCTATCAGCATAGGCCAATGTATTGTCCAGATATTTTGTAGCTAATTGTATTAGCGGTAGATAGTGTTATTTATTAAGTGTAATAAAGGCACATTGGTCATTATTATCAGACTTATAAAAAGCAATGTATTTTGTTAAATGTACGTTAGTCAGAGTGGTAATTTATTCGTTAAGGGCAATAAAGGTGTGTAAATGTTACGAAATCAAATCGCAAGATGAAGTTGAAAAAAATACTTACTTAGAGGGTGCTCCCTGGTTAGCGAAATGCAAATCGCGGCAGGTGACCGAGAGTAGCGGCACAGCCGTCTCGGTGGGTGCTGCGGCCAGCGCAGCCCTGTATCTGTAGAGTGACAATACACTCACTGTACAAATATAAACTCCACAATACATCATTCACACAAGGAATAATGAAAAATATTATTAGTTATGTTTGTTCTAGATGGGAGTCTAACCTAAGAACACTGCACACAGCACTGACCACTGAATACTGTTTATTGATGTTCATTACACGTGTGATGAACATCAAAAAATGTTCAGCGTGGGTGTTGTATTATAAGCATGTACAAAAGAGAAAGTGTAGTAATGAGACTTATGAACTGATCTCAGTCTAGAAATCTTCACTGACTGTATGATGTGTCACGCGAAACTTTTATTTCAAGCCTTGCAATCTATTATGGGCCGTGACGATTAACACCACGCGAACGACTAGCTCATCACATCGTTCGATTACATTAAATATATAAGAATTCTATCAGTTCAAATAGTGAGATTGCCTAGTTCGGCGATAGATGCCGATGTTTGGAATAAATGATCAGCGATATTTATTTTTTACCATTTTTAATGCTGCTATCTAGTACCTTGCATGGTTCCCACCCGGCTCAACGCAAAGCTCTAGCTGCCTCAGCTGCTGCCCGCACACAGCTGAAGTGCGGTTCCACTGAAATACATAATTATTTGCCATGATCACAATTATTGAAAAATAAATAGCTTGTATTCATTTTGAGTTGGAATACTATTGTTTTAGGGATAATAAAATGGATTTTAGTAATTTGGATTCCTTAATCACGGTTCTAACCCCGGCCGGTCCTGCCCTGAAATGCCTTGCCAAGTCCTACGCGGAATTTGCAGTTTGCACTCACCCTTACAAAGGTGACGAAATCTAAAAGATTTGCATGATGAATCACAAGAATATAATCCACTAATCCACTCTGAGCTAGCAAGGTGTGTCTCATATTATATTCTCTCCTTTGGAGAGAAGGCCTGTGTTTCTTTGGTCAAAATATATGGGCTGATGCAATAATTGTAACTTTATACCGTTTTCTTGAGCCTGGTAATGGGCGACATGTTCAGAGCGCTGATGATCGCCATCAGCGAGTTGAAGTTGCCGAGGTTGAAGCACTCGCGAGCAGTCATCACCCACTGCTCAATTACGCGCCCACGATACTTGCTTTTCGGGGACTGCAAAGGAAAATAGTACTTTTAGCACCAAATAATAAATTAGAATAAGAAAATCACATTAGTTAATTTTATAGGTGCTGTTTGCAAGGGTTCACTGCTAAGTGCATTACTTGAGAACAGTGAGATAAAAATAGCTAATTTTCGTTTTAATAGTCCCAATAAACATCCTCTTTTGTATGGAGTTCTCAAGTTCACCAGTATATTATAAAAAAAAACATGTTCAAATTAACATTTGTTGAAGTCACGTTAATAAGTGAAACATTGTTTCTGTAACTTACCAAAAAGTAACAGATTTGGATTAAATTTTGCAGACAGACACTAACAATCTCAACATAGATAGAATACTCAACACAATAACAGGTTGTAAGCATTTTTCTACCTTCAAGATATCCGTTGCCACCAAGTAGCTCAACCTGTTAAACCAATCAGCATAGCCCTCCAAGTTACGTGTGCACTTTGAATCCAAATGGTGCAAGTTAATTGAGCTCTTAGCGGCGTCGGCATTAGCTAGCGTCGTTGAATGTGGGGCAAATGCTTGTACAAACTCCTCAGGGCCAACGAATGACAGCTTGTGCAGTTCCACTATGGTCAGCTGGTTAGCCAGCTCCACAGGAGTTAGGCCCAGGGTTAAAATGTCACTCTAAAACAATTGAATATCATTGATAACTTCACAGACATTTAAATGTCTGTGGATAACTTAATTGTAAAGTTATCACTTACACTCCTCTGCAGTAGTTTGACAGCTTCCAAGTTCGCACTTATTCCTCTATGACGTACCTACTGCAACACATTTGGGTTGGGTGATAAGTGCGAACATAAGAACTGTCAAACGTTAATGCAGACAAGCATAAAACTAGTAAAACTCGGGTAAAGTTAAAATGTATGTTAATTCATTATTGTGGTGTGTTAGAAGAAATGGCCCTCACATGTGCAAGATGGTCCACAGATGTCATTTGTGGCACATCCATCAAGGTCTCCTCATACTGCTCGAGAGCTGTCAACTTGTCAAGAAGTTTCTCCAAGGTGGCTGACATCTCCACACGCACTTTAGCCATGTGCTCAGCTGCACATCTAGAACCAAGACAATGTAAACAAATGTTTTTGTAGTGGATTTTAATTTTAGGTCATAGATTAAATACAAGTTGGCTCAGATCTAACAAGTCCATGATTCGTGCATCCTCAAATAGAATAAACATTTCTTGATTGTATGTATTGAAACTTGTTTGGAATAATAAATAGTTGAACATTTGTAACGTTATTATTCAAAGCTGAATGTGCGTGTGAGATAGACAATGTATGTATCTACAACACACACTCTCTACTCTTCTATAACACATTTTTCTTTCTGCATGATAGCATACCTTTCTGTGATCATTCTGACCAGAGCCATCACCCTGTCATCACGGAAATCATATGGGAACATGATGGTCCATTCACTAAACAATGCCACCAATGCAACCATATCTTCAAGTTCTTGACGAAGCACTTCTGAATCTGCAGTGGCTTTTTCCCGCTTTAAACAAAATTTCACATTATATAATAATCAAAAAAATAATAATATACAAATATCATTTTAGTACTGACATAGAACCAATTTTTAAACCATGTTTTACATGTTTTAATTTACAGTTCACTAATATCTTAGTTTAAGATCATAAGCTGGTAAACCAAAGAAGCCACAAAAAGAAGTCGAAGTTGACACCCTTCCCAATATTACAATCTCAATTTGTCTTTCTGCTATAGTAAATAGTAACTTACAAGACCATCATAATTCTTGAAGTATCTTTTGCAGAGCTTCCCGAGCAACTCATGTGGTTTTATAAACAGACGGGAACACAGTAGGAATGTGAATTTGAATGACTTGTTAGCTCCTGGTCGTAGCAGGTCCACCAGCGCATCTAGTGTCCCAGTGAGTATTTGTCCATCACGGTACTCAATGTCAGGCCTGTCAGTGCATGTGACGTACGGTAGCGCAGCTAAGGGCCTTGGAGCAATGACTGCTTGTATCTGTAATTAAAGGTAACAAAAACATTCAATCCAATTACGTTTTTAATGAATAGACAAAAATTCAGGCTGAAAGAAGCTAAACTTTCGAAAACACTAGCTGCAACTTGGTTCTTACATCTTGAAAATAGTCACCTATCCCAGTATTAATTACCAAATAATTTTTATTTTCTAAATTTGGTTAGCTGGTTTAGTGGCTATAGTGAGTGGTGACAAATTTGATATACTTAAATTTATAATTATCTTAACATAATAAAAACACAAATATTGGTAATGAAAAGTAATTTTTTTTTTTAAATATATTTGGCACTTTTGGTTCAAGAAGTCAAAGATCTCACATTTACCAAACAATAATTGTGTAGGCCAATTTGTAATGGATGCAAGGTGAAGCACAGTGTTTCTGGTTAAACAGTTGGATTACACCCAAACTAGAAGCAACAATAATGTATTCCAAAACAGGCTATTGCCATACACTTGTTATATTTTAGAATTGTAAAATTAAGCCAATTAAAGATTTCTGCAATACCTGTGGATCATCTACTTTCTGAGTGGCCACAAAGTTGATGCCACCATTCAATATGATGTGGTGTTGACATGCGCTTTCTGATATGAATTTATTCCCTCTTACCATGGAATAGTAGTCGTCATTCTGAAATAAAATAAAAACAATTTAAATTCATACATACCACTTTATATTTAATAGTAATGGAATGTAAAAATTACATCATAATATGATAATCCATTTCCCACTTGCAGGAGAGCAGGGTCAGCAACTATGGGAGCTTGTTCGACGGGTGGTGGAGGTGCGGGGGCTGGTTCCTCAGGGGGTGGCGGCACCCTCATGTTGCAGCTGCGGTTAGTGGAACTGCATGAAGCTTCATTCAGCTTACTTGCATAGTAATACATGGCCATTCAATTTGAGTGCAGCAACTGAAGCTTGTTCACTGGACTCAGGTCCAGGAGCTCATCAGATTATCTGCAAACAATTATAAATATTAAACAATGGAACTCATACATGTCTTTGTTTGATATTGCTTTTGATAAACATTATGCTAAGTGTCTAGGTTCATTAAGTAACATGCCCATTAAATATGCCAAATTTAGCAGGTATATGCTGATTATAGAATATTCATTAGGTTCAGTTGGCATTGTGGTCTGCTTAGATTTATGCTAAGGCGGAACTTATTGACCATAATCAATCATAAATATCATAATAGACACAATCCACATGATAAAAACGCTGTAAAGTTTTTCGCAAATTATATAAAGTACATGGACAAGTTTACATCATTAATAGAGGAATATATGCGATGGTACATAATTATTTTTATAACCATAAAACACTGGAAAAAGCCAAAAATACAAAATCATTGCCAACATAATTTTTTTGAAAACTTGTAGTCTATGACTATTGGGCCAGATTAGTTGTAAATAAATACACTTTATTGAAATCGTCTTTTGCCCTGTAACTAATTAATCTTCGTAAAAAAGGAGAAAGTTGCTTTCGAACGGAAATCTACTTTGGGTACCTTGCCTGAACAGACTGCAGATGCTGCGTATTCGCGACACATGATACAAAACGTATTACATAATTGAATTATAACAAGGGCATTGGAAGTAATAGTCACATTATGCATTTCATTTTGCTGTTATTTTAGAAAACACTACAAAATAGCGCCAAAGAGCAACACGCAACAAACACAACCAGCCAGCGTTACTCGCTCCTCGCTCGCCATTCGCCAACGCCAAGTTGTCAATGTCAATGTCAAGACAAAACAGTCAAACAAAACATAGGTTAGTGAAAAAGTCTTTGATGAGGAAGTAAATGCTTATTACTCTATCCATGGAGCTAATAAAAAAGAAGGAGGGAATTCCGTCTGATCCAAAACTGAAGCACCCTTAGGAAGCCGGAACGTTTCGTACGTACGAGCGGGGCACGCACACACTCACATCATACGAGCCGGTCGCCATACTTTCATCTGACACACATATGTAATATGTCTGCCATTTTGGGCTTAAGTTCGATGTCAATCAATACTCAATCCTTCTTTTTTTTATTACATCCATGACTCCCTCATCAAAGGAAAAAATCTACTCAAAACCTCATCTTCCCACTAGGTAACCAGTTACCAAACTTGGTATTCTAACGGGAATAAGCGTATATGTTTCATCTACATTTAATTCAATATTTTAGCGCTCGCTACGCTCGTGTTTTAATACTTCCGGTGTCATCATTTGTTGTCAAGTCTCCCCGGCTAGTTAAGTGTTCTTTAAAAGTTTCACATTTACATCAAAGGTAAAGTGTAACTTATACTCAGAATCACGTGTAAATTAACCATATTTCTGTAATTTAATACAAGTCACATCTGTCCATCAACTTCTAATACGTAAATACTAAAGAAAATCTTTAAAAGGTTATTTTTCACACTATAAGGTTACTTTTTTACCTTTTGACCAAACCTAACTGGCAACACTGGTCAAGATAGAATAGATACTCTTTGCGCATGTCCTAAAAAGGCGGTGGCGGCTGTTTTAAAAGGTATCCAGTTTCTAATAATGAATTTTACAATTTCTCATTCCCTAATAATTAAAATATTTCGATTATTAATCAGTAGGTACTTACTCGGTAAGTAACTTACCCGTTTTTCCTGACTGCATCTGCTACAACAGCACCACTTGATCCAAGAAGTTTTTTTTTCTAGTAAATCTCCTTGGTAACCATCAATATAATAATTTTGAGGTTTGATTTGGTTTGATGCTGTGGTTTGATGACAGTCATACTGTCATGTTGACGACGCATATTTACGTTTTTCATATTTCATAGATATTTCAAAATAAATATATTCGTTGAATAATCATGAATGGAAGCGTGAAGAAAAAGCCCATGGCATCTACTCTACCAGCCATTGAGACGCTGCAGAGAAATGTACAAAGAGTACCGACTTGCTATACTAGGTAAGGGTAATGTGGTTTCAAATAAATAAATAAATAAATAAATAATTGTGTAGACATTTCACACAGCGCCATCTAGCCCCAAACTAAGCATAGCTTGTACTACGGGAACCAGATAACGGATATAATACTTTTTGTTTTGTAAATACATACATAGAATACTATATAACACCCAGACACAGAACAAACATCTATGTTCATCACACAAATGTAAGGTCCGTAGTCTGTAGGAATCGAACCTACAGCCCTGACTTCCGAAGGCAGGATTACTACCAACTGAACTATCCGGCCCGCCAAAATAAAGCTTAGGTCGGGCTTAGCTAACTTAAGTTATATTTGGACAAACTGATTGCAAACGTTTTGTAGCTACACATACTCAGGGCCTTACTTATAAACGCCGCTTAAAGTTAGTCAGTGTTTTAAATGGTCCGTCTCGTTTTCGCCCGTAACTTTTCAAATCAGTCAAAAGTTGACATAAGATTTTAAGCATTGGTTAACTTTTAACAGCGTTTATAAGTAAGGCCAACATAGAGGGTAGGTAGGTACATAGGTACTTACTTACTTACCTACTTAATTCAACAGTTGTTTGGTCTAATTATATTACTAGTCTACTTCTATTATATTTGTGAGGAGAAGTGCTAGATAAATTTACTTTCATAGGTATACCACGCACACCACATTGCTGGTAGAACTGACAACCGATGCGGAAGAAAGGTTGTCGAGTGGCGACCACGAACGGAAGACCCAGCGTCGGCCGGCCCCCCACTAAGGTGGACCGACGATCTGGTGAAAGCTGCGGGAGCCGATGGATGCAGGAGGCGAGCAGCCGCTCAAAGAGGCCTATGTTTAGCAGTGCACGTCTTCAGGTTGTTAATGATGATGATATGTCATCATATGTATAGTTGTATACCTATGGGTATACAACTATACATACTCATTTGAACTCTTTGCAGAAAGTCACGTGACATTCCGTTTCATTTGCCACATAGTAAATTACTGGAAAAGATAGAATACGTAAAGAAGGAACCAGAACCTCTAGTAAGTACACCTAGAATAGGTACATCCTTATACATCCAGCCAGTACTAGATTTGTTTAATGATAGTGAAGATACCTAAGTATATTTGGAAATGTCGTACTTTACCATACTTTTGCAATAGGTAAATGTAGTGTTTTGGAATTTGTCTGTTAGCTATTTATTACTTATGTTAAATTGATAGTAATAAATATTTATATTATATAAAAATATTTACGGTTACGCTACTATTATTAATAGCTATGTGTTTGACCTAATAAAAACCTGTGGGAAACAATTATACCTACAGACGAAGCTCCCACGGGTAAATGTTTTTACACATCATTATAAATCAAATGTCGCTTTATCTTTCTTTTGTTAGACAGGATTTGCAAGCGCTCAAGATGAGCGTTACCAGAGGGAGAAGAAACCACAGAAATTAGAACCGTTAGTGACTGATAGCCAAAGTAAATATTTACTTACTTAAATGCATTTTCGTGCAATCATAATATGTATCAAATTGGTACCCAGTTCTGCAAACAGTTAGATAGACCTCACAAGCACAACCTTTTTAAAAATGTTTGGATGTTGGTAATTATTTAATACACAGGTAATGTTGATGCCTAGGTATATTCATATCATCTTGCATAGAATTGATGAAGTATTATAGATATTATTCCTACCGAATATTAGCGTAATACAGCAGTGTGTGCAAATATTATCAAAGTGGCTGCGAAATGGTGTTTTTATGAGTAACGTCCCAAATCGAGACCACATGACCTTCAATATTTTGAAAACCTACCGTTACTATCTACCATTTTTCATCAAGATTCGTTGAAAAATACGGCATTTACCTATGTGATGTAAGTACCAACATCCATACCTAATTACCTACATAAATAATTATGTACATACTACCAACAGCCGGGCAGATGCACGCATTTTTTGCCAATTGACAACATTTTAGTTTTGGAAGATAGGTACCGAAATTTGAAAATCATTTCGAGATTATCCTCTTAAAATGTCATAGAAACATATTGGATTTTTATATTTTTTATATTACTTAGCAGTATATCTCGAGTTATTGTTAAGAAACATAATGAGGCTAAGATCGACGTGTGAACCTTACTTTATGGCTGCTATATCTACTACCTGCTTTATGGCTGCCAAGAAAAAAGAAACCGAAACAAAAGGTGGTTTACTTACCTATTTTTGTCCTTTTGACTTTCTACTAATATTATCACAACATTCACAACAGGAAAAAGAAGGGTTAAAGCTGAAAAAGCAAAATTAAAAATACGTGTAGCTGTGTAGTTTTATTAAAGGTATGAAGAAAAGTACTTTTGATAAAACGAATAAAAATAGGGGGTTAAAAATTTTAAATGTTGTCAATTTTTGCAAACACTCCGCCTAGTTTTGCTCTACGCATAGAACATTCCTTTTAAAGTTTTGTTATACCTACTATAAATCTGCTTTAGTAGTTAGCAGCCTATATCTTCATTTCGTAACTATTGTTTTTATAACATATTATATAATTTATAGTAATTTCCTATTAGATTTACCTAACATGGAAGTAAATTCACTCATGGGCTCTATTGAGTATTGTCTCTATCATAATTATGTGTGGAGAGCAGAGCCACGACAATAACATTTTAAAATGCTAGGACCAGGGGGTCGGGCAAAGATCCCTTTCCATTAGCGTTAACGTCAAACGATAACTTATAATCAACGAACTTATATTAGTATACGTATAAGTGTTCCTTGCTTATAATGTATGGGAATGACAGCCCCTGCGGATAATTTTTCCGCAGCGAATGTCAAAGCTAATATCATTCTCCATACATTTTGAGTTATCGTTTGGCGTTAACGCCAATGGAAAGGGATTTTTGCTAGACAGGGCGGTCCTCTCAACGATTACAGAACTTAACTTTTGGATTAAATGTGCCCAATCTGTGCACATAACCAATGAGGACTACTTAGTTGGTCAAAATATTTCACCATGTTCCTATAATAACTTTGCTTTGATCCACATTGGTTAAGCATGAAACATTGCAGTCGAATGGGATTGGTAGGTACCACTTCACAAGTTTACATAGTAGGTTTACATCATATCTAAACATAAGCGGTTATAAAGTTAATTTGTATATATTTAGGTACCATAAGAAAAAAGAAAACTATAAAAATCCGCGTTCGAAGCAGTTCAGAAATACCTACCAGTGAAGACTATACTACAGATCCTTTAAAAGTGAAACCAGTAGTCGCATCGCAAAAAGAAGTTATCGATTACGTGAGGAATAATCCAAGCTGTGGGTTCTTGTACATGGTGTATGCTGTACACCCGGAAAATGTGTACTTTACTCCTTATTATCTTAAGTAAGTTGTAATTTATTTTGTTGTGTAATGGCAAACAGAAAATGGCTCTGTTTCCTCGTGTTCTTTAGCCAGCGAAGTCTACTTATAAAAGCATTCGGTATCATTTACTTGGTTTGACTGAATCAGACGATTCGATAGAGTGCGCTTGATGTTGGCAAAATGTTACCACACGTTAGCGGTTGATCTATGAAATGGATGCTTGAACTTTCCCGTTGAATGAAAGATTAGTTTCCTTTCGTGGAACTAAAATGTTAGTAATTTCTAACGCGTTTTATGGGGATGGCTGAAAAACTAAAATATACTTACTTAAAATCCCCTGGATCAGCCCTCAGTCAGGTATAAATGTACTTAATTTGTTTTGCTCACATAGAACCCTTGAAGTTGTATCAATACTATTTTTACTTTAACCTAATTTTATGTTACAGGGTCGTGCCCTATGAAGAGATTGATAAAAAGAACTACTTGACGATCAGTCAATGTGGCGTGACCCACTACACAAACGAAATGGTATTCACAAAGCTCACAGCATGGGAACAAGAATACACAATTTTTGTGAAATTGACCGATGTAAATAAAACTTGTTGCTACATTTTAGATCACAGTAGGTAAACTGCATTAGAAAAAAAATACACTTAGGTAAAAGCTCTAAGAATTTGGGACGTCACATTTTTCATGTTAATGTATGGCATGATGATGAACTAGTGATTCTTTAGGTACTAATCTTATGCGTAGGTAACTATAATGCCTTTACAATTTCAGATAAAATTTTTCAAGCTATACAGGTATTGGAAAGCGTTCTACGTGTGGCGAAAGTCTATAATTTTCAGAAAGTATAGTAAATTGAGGACGAGGCTTGCCAAGAATTTATTCATTCTTACTCCTGTGCTGGGGAAAGCTCTTCTTAACATGCAGTCCATGTGCTGCGAGATGTATATGAAGAGTTGGGCAGACTTGAGTAGAGATATGGACACAGCGTTCTTTTACTTTATTGAAGTTCAAGTACGTATTACTACGTAAAATAAAGCTTAGTTGCTCGATATAATTATATACAGATTCATGCCGAAAGAAATAAGCAATGAGTCACTATTCACTGAAATATAATACTTGTATGCTTTTAATAACACAAATTGCAACTTCTTCTGTGTTAATTCGCGCTTTTTTGTCATAACTTTAGTTAGTCATACGATTTTACTAAAAGCGTGCGGAAAAATATTTTATCCTTAGATGAAACGAGTTGAATACATAAAAGAGAAGCTTTTTGAATTCCGAACGGTGGTCCTCGAAATCATCACTCAGGCCTGCCACACGTCCCTGTACAACCAGGGATTCGTGTTCGACGACAGGAACATACCACCCTTCCAAATTATTCGAGGGAAACCTACCGGTGGGATGTCGTATACAGAGAAGGCAAACAAGAGGAAGTACTGCGAGAGACTTGCTTGGTAATCTTATGTAAAACCTTTTTTGGCATTATTATAAGTATTGTACTTCACTGGCCGCAGTTCCTCACAAATAGCGAGCTTTGACGGTAGCGGTATAACTTTATAAAAATCAGAATATGAGTTGCTTCTTTTATTTATTTAAATATAATATAATATCTTGTAAGTCTGTATATGCTCAATAAGGCACGGATATTGTTATCGTAATGATCTTCCAGTTATATAAAGCTAAACGATTACATGACGAACTACATGCTCTACCGTTTGACGAAACGGTCGAACGCTATGATGGCAAACATGCTTCGCATCCACGTGGGGTTTACGCCTGCGAACGATCTGCTTGAAGGCAGTGCAGTCGACGAGGTTTTGGAAGTGCTGCCACGACAAACGGAAACTTGCAAGGTTTGTCGCAATACCAAAATACATATTTGATGTCATAGGCCCAAAATGATGTTGTGGTGATTAATATTGAACTGCTTATATTGAATATATAAATAATGAGCTAAGTGTGTTCATATTAATCTTTAATCATAAAACAGTAAACCTAAGTCAATTTTCAGTGGGCATTGTTCCAAGTAGACGCATACGTGTTACCAAGTGGCGAGGTAGATCTCAACCCGAGCGAGGAGATTATTGCGCATTACATCGAAAAAATTACCGACTACTGGGATGAATATGTTCGCACATTCCATAATTATCTAAACGAAGAGTCACTGCAAATATTTGTACAACCAACCATAATGGGCAAACAAGTGGAGTGGTCGGCGGGAGTATCACCGAGCTTATACTTTTTAATGAACCAAGACAAGACCATGCTGGACGACATCACTTTTATACCTTTCTCCATCAAGCATGGCTATGAAGCCGTATGGTTATTCCTCGGCCGAATGAAGGAGTTTATGGATAATTTCAGAGATGCAATAGATATGGACATCGATTTAATAAAAAAGGAGAGAGATGTTAACACGTTCAAAAAGCTCTGCGATAAGTTCGTGCATCAAATGGAAACGATCGAGGAAGTAGTTCCGTACCAGCCACTGGGCATGTTGTTCCTATGTTTGTGTCCGTTTCAGGAGTTGTTCAGACCTCAACCCAGGCGGTTGTTCGATGTTATCGTATCCACTACGCCTGAGTAAGTAAAATAATAATATATTTATGACAATCGTGATTTGGGTATTTTAGTGATTTTGAAGAATCAAGTACTTACTTTTACGGGTTTTCATATCATTAAACGGTACCAACAAACAATACACACATATACAGTAAACGATAGCAAAAGAAACGCATCATGATACACAGACATTGCACTTATTTGTAGGTAACTTTTAGGCATTTGTTGTATACAAACCAAAGAACATGTTCATATTAAGCTTAATTTTAACCTTGTAAAATGACTTCTGCCTCAGCTTTAGTTTAATTACAAGAATTTTAATTTATTTTAAGAATTTTAATATAGTGCAGTATAATTAATTATATTATCAGAGATCAATCAATCTATTGAAGCTTTCTATGAGCGTGGTACATTTATAGTGTGCAAAATCAGAGCTATAGTGTTCCAATTGGCAGTGGCACATCCTCCACCATTGAATTGCGGAAAATATTGGTAGTAACGAGCCAAATTCAACATGCCACCAGACATGAAACATCGTGTCAAAATGTCTGTTTCATCTGTTTTCATAATATTGTACAGCGAAAAGTGTAAAATACATTTACTGTAGGTAAGTGTAGGTACTTTACATTGGTTGGTTGGTCGAGAGCAACTGTTCATATCATTACCTATTTTTCTCATTACACTACATAAGCGTAATTGAATTATGAAAACTGGCAATGAGTTATAATTACCGATTTACATCGTGTGTGTGATTTAATTACTGCATGAATAACATTCTCATCATCGTATCATAATTTTATTATCACTTTATCCAATGTACCGTTAATGATCGCGTTATTTATAATGTTCGACAATATTTGACTATGACTGTAATAATACAATAACAACATGGTCGATGCTGGAGCATGATGCTTATTGCATCACCATCATGGTAATTCCGACAGGTAGTGAGGTTGTTGAGTGTAGCTTGACTAGCCGTTAGCCATAGTTCTACGTTAAACTTCAGAAGGAATGAATAGTTTTTTTAGAAAAGTGAAAATTATAATGCCATAAATGGTATCTTATTTTCAGTTTGCTAATTGACGGTTCGTTTACAGTATCGGCCGTGAATGTATTGATGAAATAGTGGCTGGAATTGAAAATATAAACGAGGATATAACTAAAGAGCCAGAGACCGCGGGGGAACTGGTCGCGTTCAACTTCATGCTGGACGGGCTGGAGCCGCGAGTGCTCTATCTAGAAGAACGACTTGAATATCTGCGAGAGCTGTACGATTTAATGGGAGAATACAACATTACCATATCACCCGATGACATGACTGAATACTTGGGTATGTCTTTATTACAAAACTAGAGCTAGCTGTCCGTGAGTCAAGTGATAGTGTTTATATGTGACTTTAGAAACTTTAACATTAGAAAACTGACTTTGGTACCTATCACAGCAAACCTACCTCTAATCAAATCTACCTGTTATGCACCAATACTAATATTCAACCAAATGCATCCTTCCAATATTCCTTGTTTAATCCTAAATCATTAAACGCTTAAATATAACGTGCAATATGTCTGAATCGTCTGCTTGTGCTGCGTCAATAGGACTCAGCGTCGCGCTTGGTACGCTCCGTACGAACGTGGACGCACGTCTCGAGACCCGCAGCAAGCTCGCCGGATTGTTTGCCAGCCAGATC
This sequence comes from Ennomos erosarius, assembly GCA_963580505.1. NCBI lineage: Eukaryota > Metazoa > Arthropoda > Insecta > Lepidoptera > Geometridae > Ennomos > Ennomos erosarius. The sequence continues at coordinate 9,967,438 of OY756977.1, read as the reverse complement.
GGGAAGGATATCATGGAGCTAATGTCAGACGTCAACAAGCTTAGGGAGGAAGTTGCTGTAAGTCGACCATGGACTTTAAAACTATGTATATATGTATAGATACATACCTATTGTCACGGGTCACGTTATACTGGCCGTCGGACATAAGTGTTGAGATACGTATAAGCCTCTTTAGAACGAGCTAGCTAATCATATCCTATTATCACACAAGAAGCGGCAATTGGTCTAACAAAAGCAATTTGAATGGGTACCTCGTCTATTATGTTATTTAATCTGGGACCTGGTACGTTTCGACGTAATTGAATAGACTCCCTAGTCTAGTTGTTTTTCTTCACCAAGGGTGTCTGTCTGCCATCGAATGGGATTGCCTCAGGCATTCGTATCCAGTATAAGACTGAGAGTGCGGGTATTCAAGAGCATATACTTACATAGGTGCAAACAAATTTCATAATATTAATATGTGACTACCCAGCGTTTATTTTTTGGAGCTAAATCGGAGTTATTTCAGCAACCGTGGTTGTATAACGAGGGGTCCGAAATGGAAAAAGTGATGGAAACTCTTGACGATTTACTTGAAAAGCTGATGGCTTGCTCCGCAAGGGACAAACAAATTAGGGAGTGGCAGAAGATATTTAAGGTACGACACCGATATTATTTTTTAAATACATTTATCAGAATACACTAGCCTTAAAGTTTTAGCTTTTTTCGTGATAATAACTACCTAGGTTTGTAGTATAACAATACTACGAAGCATGCGTAAAGTTATTGTCTTCAGTTTGATAGGTACAGATTTTGCATTTGGCAACGACCGAGTACGGCGACTAATTGGATCACATCCGCAAGATTCCTTTTCTGCCACATATCGAGTTTTTGGAAATGTAGGTCGCCAATGGCTAGAATGTTGGAAATTTCGAAATAGTGGCGCATTCCTCATTCAAGACGTGGCTTATTTTTGCTTCAGAACAATTTAAATTAGCTTAATGAAAAAGCCACAAGTATACGGTGCCATATATTACAAGCGTAATGCCCCTATGTTTATTGTAATATAAATACCATCAATTATGATCACACTGTATCACAATTACTACGCAGATACCTCCAGCCAGATTAGAAGCCCTCGACGAGGCTATCAACGATGTTAAACTGCGACAAATGTTGTGGAAGGCTTCAAAAGAATGGAACGAGATGTACCTTTCATGGCGAGTACCTTTATTTTGGTTTTATAGTATTTCAATATGTGCTCCGTAATTTAGAATAAACATCTCGACTGCTAGGAAAAGTTAGTGAGTCGAGTCCTTATATTTGTTTTCAGTGTTACGTTTTTTCTTTAAAATAGGCAATGATAAAACAAGAGGAAGCACAGTAACGTGGTCACTGTCTTAAGAATAGATAAAGAGTGTACATTATCATGATTTGCTTACTACATAGGTACGAGAATCCGTTCAACACATTGGATATAGACGAAATTCAGACTACGACAATCAATTACGGAAAGATATTCAATCAGCTCGACAAAGGGCTACCTGTGAATAAAATTGTGCCGAAATGCAAGAGTACGATAGACATCATCAAAGAGAAGGTACCGTTTTATCTCCTTTGGTTACATGTCCATTTTTTGTAACTAGCTAGCTATTAAAGAAGATTTAAAAGTAATATTTATTCCTTTTACATAGCTATGGTTAGGTTCCAAGTTATTTTAATTGGTTAAAAAAAAGGAAGCTGTTATTTCAAGCAAGCGTATACTTCATCTTTGATACTAGTTTTGTCTTTTACTATTTTGGACGTATGTTATTTTACCTTGCCTAAAAAGATATTTTTTGTCTTGGTAATGTTCATTATAATAATGTTATTACTACTTTCTGGCTGTAGAAAATATAAGCTGGCGATAATGACATCAGTAATTTTTTTAGCTCCCTGTGATGTCATATCTTCGCAACCCAGCTCTGAAGCCCCGTCACTGGGTGAAAATTGAGGAGATCTTAAAAACAAGGTTCACTCCAGACATGGTAGTGACTTTGAAGATGCTAGAGGAACTTCATGCGTTCCAACACGCTGAGGAACTGATGGAAGTGGCTGGCCAGGCCAGCTCGGAGGCGGGGCTGGAGCAGCTACTCAAAAAGGTTCTCTATTGTCGTGTAGATTTAATTGACTGAGCGGACGAAGTAAGTGAAAGGTTCTGCTAAAACTTGTCAAAATTTTGCTGTCCGGATTTACGTAACGCGTACAGGTCGCATTTTTCAATAAATCTTGATGAAAATTGGTATACATAATACATGTTATAAAAGGTCCGGGATTTCTTTTGCCTTCAGCGAATTTTGGCTGGTTTCGATAAAAGTAAGGAAGTTGGCAGCGGCTTCATTTGCCAGTATTTTGATCACATTTAGCAGAATCATAGGGTACTAAGTTCTAAACAAGTATTTCAAATTTGAGTAGAATTTTGGTCACGAGTTTGTCGTGATATTAAGGCCATGAGGTCTGAGTTCGAGACGTACTAAACTATTGTAATTACATCATGGCGTGTGATTGCAAAACCGTTTGTGCTCGCAAGGAGTACCGTTCCCAGAACTACTACTTTTATAGTGTTCAATTAAACCAAAGCACTATTCTGACGTCAGATGGGAAAGGTTCTAGAGTGGGGACCACGAACCGGAAGACGCAGCGTAGGCCAGCTCCCCACTAGGTGGACCGAAGATATGGCAAAAACTGCGGGAGCCGACAGATGCAGGAGGCGAGCAGCCGCTTCATGTGGTGCTCTGTGGGGGAGGCCTGGGGCCGTACTGTGAGCTTTAGTGCGATTCAAAACAGAGCCTGTATTGGTATGCTTCGTTATTTTTGTATGAAGATTTTGACAAGCGATCCAATATAGGCTCAATTGTGAATCGTGCTAAGAGTTCACAGTACGGCCCCTGTTCAGCAGTGGACATCTTCGGGTTTTGATGATGATGATGATGATGATGACTATTCTGAGAGTCATAATGTTATTAAACGTGCTAGCTACAACTTTTATATTCACTAACACTTTTTATACTTTCATGCGACTTTATTACTTGTGTAAAATTTCAATGCTCTGTGATCTCTTTTGTATTCACTGTTTGACCATGGCTGAAAAAATACCATCAAAAAGCTTTACTTATTCAAATATAGCAGTAAGTCATAAACAGTACCTGTTACAAATGAATAACATTTAATTTCCCACAAACTCTGTAACACTGAAACTCTTAAAATGAATATTTTCCTATATGGAACTAATAAAAAATAGCAGATTTTTATCCAGTGTTATTCAAGTAATTATTAAAAAAAGACGATGATGATGATGATAATGATTTACTTTCAAGTGATATCCGATTGTGCTAATCCTGACTTGTATTCTATACAAACTGTGTCTACAGTGCATTTATTTTTGTGTCAACATTCTGCTACGTTTCTTGTAGAGGTGCTACGCCGTAGACCTACGTATTGATTCTGCGAAATACTGTTTGCCGATATAATAATTTTGCATTGTCCATAACTATTTGTTAACCATTTATTTTATCATGTGGGTCGCATCACTAACCTTACTACAAAATCTTACTTTCAAACTTTTCAATAGGTGGAAGAGATGTGGGGTGCTCTAGAATTCCCAGTACTTCTTCATAAAGACAACAAAGACGTGTATGTTCTGGGAGGTCTAGATGAGATACAGGCAGCTCTAGATGAGAGCAACATTCATATCAGTACGATTCTTAGTTCGAGAAACTGTGGACCCATCAAGAGCAGGGTCGAGGAATGGGGAAAGAATTTGGATCTGTTCTCTAAGACTGTGGTAAGTATACATGCAAAAATGACGGAAAATTTGAGCTTTCGTTTTATTGCTATTTTCTATTCAGAGCGAGCTTGGCTCAACGGTAATCTGTGCGACTTTCAAATTGACGCACCCAGGTTCAAGTCCTGGACCAATGACAACCAGTTATGTGTGGAATTTTCAGTTGCTCTCATAACTGAAGGATAACACTGTGAGAAAACTGGTTATTGATTCATAACAATGGAACATGTATTATCGAGCTATACTCACTCTTTGTTAGAGAAGGCCATCCCAGCATTGAGAACGCATTTAACTGACGATTTTTCTATTCAATAATGCTCACCTGCTAAATTTAGTTAAGTGTTTAATGCAGCAAAGTATACTTCCAGTGTAAACCCCAATTTCCCGTTCGTCTATTCAAATTAATCTTATGATAATTTAAAAATAGTGAATGCTCATTGTTTGTCTGTTGAACATCGCCTGTTTCCAACCAATGAGCAGCTCTCAGTGTTGACTTGTAAAATGAGTTTACCAATAAATGAGTATTTGAGTACTTTTTAGTTGACACGAGTTTAACCTTAACAAACGTACAGGAAACCGGGCTTAAACTTTGGGAGTTCAGCTCTCTTTTCGGCTACATGAATATGAATCTAATGGTTCAGGAATCTTATGTTTGAAATGTATTGTGAACACAGGAAGAATGGTTCGCCTGTCAGCAGACCTGGATGTACCTGGAGGTAATATTCTCTGCCCCTGATATTCAGAGGCAGTTGCCCAATGAGACGAGGCTATTTAGTATTGTCGACAAGTCGTGGAAGGATATCATGAGGAAGGTGGCCAAGGTAAGAAACCCTTAAGAAAATGTAACCAATACTGGTACAACTAAAAAACACCAACAACGCATTAAGTTTAAAATCCACAGAGCTATGAAACAAATGACGTTTCGTAGAGAGGAAGCGTTTTTTTTTTGCTCTGTGTTAAAATCAATGCAAGGGTGACTTCCAAAGCGACACACCGTGGGGGCAAATTCTACTCAGCCCCCCCCCCCCCCCCACGCCTACCCTAATGGTTATTCAAGTCATTTGCACATTTTGCTTTCAAATACTAAATAGAAAACGTCATGAAACGGGCATGTCCAATAAGTACAACATTGTTGTTCGCCAACACGCACTAGACCAGCGTGTTGAATTAGAGCCTACACTTTCTCCCGTTGAGAAAAAAGCCCTTGTGTTAGCAATGCGATCATGATAATAAATTATTAGGCTGACAAGATAATGCCTTATTCAAATACTAATACAAATTGTGAACCCGAAGTGGAGGAACTTAGCCCATAAATGGTTTGTTATGCAAAGACAGAGCCACTAGATTTAGTAGTAACTATTAAACTAATATCAATGAATTTCAATTTAACATTAGATTAATCGGTTTACGAGTAAATATTGTCATTTAAATTAACAATGGTTAACCGCGCTCTCGAATTAGCTAAACAATACACAATAAAACGGAACTTCAAAGCTATAATGACCATTTCCCTGAATTAATAAACATATTTTGAAATCCTATTTCAATTTGTCGTAGGCATACTATAATTAATTTTTCGTTATAAAAATAGATATTGGCAAAAATTATACTTATAAATATGGATGAAAACAAAATCTTTTAACATCGCCTAATTAAATAAATAAATTAACAATGAATCAATTATTATTAGGTACCTTTGGCGATGCCAGCGGCTACTCAACCGAAACTTTACGAGGAGTTTGTGAGAAACAATGAAATGCTGGACCAAATCATGAAGTGTCTTGAAGCGTACTTGGAAACTAAGCGAGTGGCATTCCCTAGATTCTTCTTCTTGTCTAATGATGAGCTGTTGGAAATATTGGCTCAGGTAAGTCAATCGATCTACACAAAACATATAAGTAAGTACTTATTTATTCTGTGCCAAAACATGGTAAAATACACATAATATTACAGTTATTATCATAGTAACCAGATTCATCATGATATTTCTACCAAAAATGGTGATGTGGTTGATTGTTTATATTTTGACATAATAGACGTAATTTTTCTGGTCGTTGAGTTAATCATTAATGTAATAAAGCCGTATTATATGAATGGAATAGGTACTTGTATTTTTTTACTTCGAGTTTTATGAGGTGAGACAGTGGTCAAATGCTTTGCCTATAAAGACTAAAATGACCGGCTATGTGCGAGTCAGACTCGCGTACGAAGGGTTCCGTATACCATTATCTATAAAAGCCAGCAAAAAAAAAACAAATTTGTCAAAAGGGAGCCCCTTAAATATTTATTTTATTCTGGTTTTTAGTATTTTTGGTTATAGCAGCAACCGAAATACATCATCACCGTGGTGAAACCACCACGGTTCATGAGATACAACCTGGTGACAGACGGACAGACAGACGTACAGACCGACCGACAGCGGAGTCTTAGTAATAGAGTTCGTAGAAAATCAAATAAATAAATTACGCCCAATGATTACTTACATAGAACCGGGACCTGGACGGTTATTCTCTATGGAAACACAGATTCCACATGATTCGAAACCACGTCTTTATCGTGTCTTGTCAAATCGTGTCACAGCGTTAAAAATACCTTCACTTTACATTAAAATTATCTTTATTTTGAATAAAATATATTGACATAAGTGGTCATATCTTTAGATGTGTTGATGCTTCGAAACGCGTCTCAGTAGAACATATGATTTTTGGCAGTTCAAATCCCGCCAAATCCAAATTCATTTCACGCGGTTTCGTTTTCATTTCATAGAGAATAGACTTATGTAGATTTCTTATCTAAGACAAGGAATTAGCTTGGTTTCGAAGTAAGGAGTCGGTACGGAATAATGGCCCTGAAACATAAATTAAACGCATGTGCAAAACATACCTATCACTGCATAATTATTACACATACCTACTTGAAGTATTCATGATCCATTAAGCTAAAGGAGATATGTAACTACTACTCCGGTTATACGTACGACCAAATTAATCATGACGGACATTAACGTGGCACCACGGCCAACATACCTACATTATGAGTACTTACATAGTATCCTTAGAGCAAAGATAGTATCAGATAAGCAGTGTGAAACAGCTTTGGCTGGCTGTACAACCGTCATAGGTGAGCGTGATGCCTAACATAAGGTGAGGTATTTAATGTCACGTTGTGTTTTTTGGTAACCACTTTATATGTTATATATATATTTATATTAAGTATCTTACGGTAAAATAGAGGAATACAACACCAGAGACAGACCTTATTTGGTTTTATTGGTGTTTTTAGGCAAGTTTTAAATCTTTTCTTTTTCTGATTTAAATAAATAATATTATAAAAGAGTTACAAATCTAAAATGTTTATTCCTTCAAATCTCGTTGCACGCTAAAGTAAAAGCACACATGTGGTGCATGTAAATTGATACGGAAAGAACCTTAGAGTATAGATTAGAACTTGATTAAATGTCAAAAGCAACAATTTAATCCTACCAATTTAATATGTCAGGCGGGATGGGTACTTATTTGCGTATAATTAAGAAAGAACTTGGATCTATTGCATGCATACCATTTTTGGTGGTCTGTCCTACCAATTTAAATAGTTTTGTATCAGGTGGAATGGGTTGGCAAGCCAAAACTTGGTTGTTGCATGGTCCATGTAATTTCATCAGTGGGGTGATTACGTAACTTTGACAGCAATGCAACAGGAGAAATTTCATTCTGAATATGAAAATTTTCTTAGTAACTATGCACATAAACTGCGTATTGAAACTGTCAAATCCATACATTTTTGTGTTTCTATTGGTTGCAATCAAGTTACATAATCACCTAGCTGGTTATAATGAGTCTGACAGATTTTTCAGAATCAGAATCAGAATCGTCGAAAAAATGGTACGGTGCTTATCACAAGCGTAGCAAATTTTTACTATAATGTTTTTTCTTTCCTTCGCCACTGACGTAGCAATACGTGTGAGCTGTAAATTTTTGATATGATCTTTCTATGCTTTAGTCTATAATCTAAGTAAAGAACAAACGCAGCTTGCATCCGCAACATGTGCCTATAGCGTAGACACCAGTGAAACCGCGGAAATAGGAACCATACAAGCGGAAATACATTTCAATTCCTAGAGCAGCGGACGTACGGCGTCCTTTGTGTAACATCCGTAGGATGTTCCGCGTTGAATTGCTTTTCTGTTCCAGCAATAGGCATGATGTATACTATTTTTATTGCATAAAATAATAATATTCCTCAAAATGTAAGCAAATGAAATTGCAAATACTTTTTCTGTGGGACCATGATGGTCCCCGTAGTTCCTTTGTCCCTAGATACAAGGGAATTCTAGTTAGGCTTCAGGATCTATGTATGTGATCATTGTAGGTTCTTTATTTATATATTATATTTATGTTTAATATGTAAAGTTATTTTCATCTCAACCGTGTTTATTTTCTTAGACGTATAATCATTATTGCAATAATTTCATTTCATGACGTTACATTCATTGGTCAGACCCGCAACCCGCACGCGGTGCAGCCACATCTGCGCAAGTGTTTTGACGCCATCGCCAAACTCGAGTTCGGCGTAAAGCTACCGGAAAACGAGTTAGAAATCACCGAAGATGGTATTGTATTTCATTTATTATGATTCCTGATTGTTACAGCCCAACCATTTATACGAGATTGTTTTCTCAAGAAAGCAAGAAATATAAAAAGAGTTTTCACGGTAGTCTCTTGTGGTATTATTATGATTAAAAAACCTATGAGAAAAACGTCTACTTTTGCTATTGCTAATTTTTTTATTAAATTGTTAGTATTAAATAATCTTGATTATAATTAACAACTTTACAAAAAATAATCACATTTTTAGGAACATTAGTGGAAAAAGAAATGTCCTTTCTGGCTCGAGACATGCTCCAAGCAAAATTGGCCCAAACGGCTAGACCAGTCGACTTGACCACGGATATTATTGCTATGCTCTCGCCGGAAACTGAAAGAGTCAATCTGGGAAAGGTAATTTAATTAATTTATTATGTAGCGTAAACACTGACAACTGACAACCGATGGGGAAGAAAGATTTTCGAGTGGCGATCACAAACCGGAAGGTGCAGCGTGCGCAGACCCTCCACTAGGTGGACCGACCCAGAAACTACCAGGGTTATGGCCCCCACACCCAGACACTCAGCCAAGCATTTGCGTTTTTTTTTTGTGCATAAATACCTATCCTATCGTAGGAATCGAACCCGCTGTCTTTGTTATGAGCCGACCTGTTCACTGCGCAGCCACCATATAACAGAGTCTATCTTATACTGTCGTAGGATCAAAAGTTAATCATTCGACTATACCTATAGTTTACTTCAATAAAAAGCTGGAAATTTTTATATTTATCATTTACAACTCATCCGATAGGAGTTTCGCGTGTTCTTTATTGTATGCTGAAAGTTTAATCCTCGAACCGAATATGCGCTGTAAGCTATTACAACAATGTTTAAAGTAGGAAAGTACCAACTAGCAAGTAATAGTGAAGCTTAAGCTGAGTCTTTACTGGTTGATGTACAATACCCGGAGCGGAAGTATTAATATAGGTAATTCCAACGTGGTGGCCATTAGATGATTAAACCTCCGCCCGCGAGGTGGGACTATTGCGATGAACGCATCTATATTAAAATACGTAATCTGTTGACTATATAAACATTGTTACATAATACTTACTATCTACATGTTTATACAGGCTAATTGGTTTGACGACCTTATGACATGACCTGCCCCTGCATCGCACGCGTTATCTAAACCATTAAGGGATCTAAACACAAAAGGGACTAAAACTAAAACAAAAAATTTCAATGAAATTGGTCCAGCCATTTAAGACGACATCATTCAACATATGACAATACACACGTACAGAAATATTATATACAGGATGTTATTTAATTCATTAGCATAAATTGAGCCCATGATAGTACATCATTAATAGATGATTATTAAAGAGTAAAGAGTGAAAATGAAAATATTTTTATTGAAAGTTACGAAGATTGCCGCGGCTCCTAACGCAGTTAGCACGGGTGAATTTGATACATCTAAACGTTTTTATACCTTGTATGTACTAATTAAAAAAATTACTTAATTATTTTAATTAAATCTTGTATTCTAGCATTTCATTAAGTAAGTTATTCCATTTTTTAAAGTTATTATTATTACCAAAGCAATATGTTAGAATTCAAAAATTTTGGTCCACACGTGACCGGTTTCAGGAGTAGGTACCTAGTTTCAAAGAATGCTAATGAATTCAATTACACCCTGTATATATATAAGAAACCTTGTAATACGCCAGAGTGGCACATGAGCCACTTGCTCTACGTTCAATGCTTAGTAAGGCATTAAATTTTGGCTGTTAAAAATGTAATAAATATCATTATGCACAGCTAGCTCCATAAAATGAAAAATACAGCTACTATACAGCTAAAAACCGGTATGAATTCAGTTCATTAAATCCTGCAAACTAGACACAATGTTATTTTTTAAAGCAAAAGAGATTTTCATAGCTTTATTATATTTTCTAATTATCAATGGATTTGGCATAAAACAACTTTTTTGTGTTTATTTATTCTAATTAATAAATGAAAAAGTATTTACTTATGCATGTTATCACTCAGTGCTGAAATATTGAAAAATTTCGTTGTGGTCTGAAATGAAAATAAAAGAAAGCCGCCTTTTATCCCAGAAAGTTGTGCGGTTCCTGTGGGATATATAAATGACCCACGCAAGTAAAACCACTGAATCTGTAGCTAGCGACTAATAATTATAGAGGTAAGTATTCAGCTCAAACTCATCTCATCTCATGCAAATATCTTACTCAAAGCAGAGAAGTTGAGGTATCCAGCATATTATTGTACTGTTGTCTACGAAGTTTGTGGACATGAACCAAATCACTGATTTTGGAATAGTTCAACTATCGGAAAACTTAATTCCCGATTTAAATGATTTAATTGACTCTAGCTAACAATAAATAACGATGTTAAAAAGTTCATTGAGTCTACTGATAATAAAGAAGAGTAATAGGACTAAACGTATAGCTGTTTCCACAATGTTCCACTGCGTAATACCATCTTGCAGTGATGGGTACGTAATCGCTTTACGCGTGCTCGGTGCATGAAACCGTTTATTACCGCTAATCTAATAGTGGCCCCGTATTAAACGACGCTGCATGGCGTGGTATAATTTGTAAAGCGAAATTAGATATCACTTATTTTTTATTAAATCAGAATTTCATGCTAGATTGTGTGTGCTGTCGGCTTGTGCAAAGGGAGGCCTTTAGATACTTTTGGAATGACAAATACCTATGGGTGGTAATGATGATGATGATGATGATGGTTCAATAAAATAAAATAATATTAACAAGTTTTTAATAAAAGATTTAGGTAGCGTTTTAGAGTTCCGTACCTAGTATTACGAGGAACGTTTTTATCAAGTCGCCTTGTCTATCTGTTTGTCCTTCTGAACCCTTTACAGCCGTATTAACTCCCAAAATGATAAGTTTATTACATGGAGTTTTGCACAACTAAAATAAATTATTATTGTCACATGTAGAGGTACCTATAGGTTGTGGAATATGGGCCGACGTACAACAGTCCCACCAGCCATTTTTCAAGTACGCATCAGGAACTACATAATTATCTATCGTCTTCCATATTGATTTGCAGCTCTTTATTATGCACTAAGTATCTCCTTAGAATGTACTTACCCAAAAGCGTTGAAGTTGGTAGTTACGTTAAAAAGGGATAATTATTGTGAACTTACTAGCTGTCAAACTTTAGTGCAGGCAGGCCATAGGCAGACATTAGATTATTTTTATAGTTTGCGATATAAGCTGCAAGGCGTTTATTTCACTTGATTGCAAATGATGGAAACACGACTTACGCAGCTTGTGTGCATAGTGGCTATGTAAAATTTAATTTAAGAATGAAGTTCGCGCATATCGTTGCTATCAAAGTTACGTGTTTATCCCTGTGTGTATACGGAACCCTACTAAGAATAGCCCGACATGCTTTTGGAAGTTTATTTATAAATACTTATTATTGGTTCCCACCAGGGCCTGAAAGCCCGTGGCAACGTAGAAGATTGGCTTGGCAAGGTGGAAGAAGCGATGTTTGCATCAGTGAAGCGATGTATGAAACATGCACTCAAAGACTTTATGATGCGGCCACGCGTCGAGTGGGTCATGTTCCATCCCAATCAAGTAAGCCCTCACTTAACTAAATGTAGCACTCCACATAAGTATATAATAGTACTCTATTTAACATACTTGTACTTGAGGGAGTGCACCTTTACAGGTTGCAACGGTTTCAATCACACTTAGAGCAGTTTGTTTTATTAACCGTATCTTGAGTTGATCTGTTTTCGAATCTGATTCGGTGATCTATTCTTAAGATTGAGCTCTTCTAAAACCGTATTATCGTAAAGTTACAAACATGAAAGAATTTTAAGCTTTACTACGGATTATATTAAAGAATTTTATGCATTGGTTAGCATTTGTTACGAGTTTTTAACCATCGGTTACCTTAACTATGGATCAAAAAACCCACCCTAATGAGACTATGATCTGATTGCACAGTATGGTAATCGGTAGTAACGGTGGTGTGGTATTACTAGACTGTGTGATGTCTCAGGATGACGTGCGCAGTAAAATTTATTATATTAAAGTTCCGAGTGACACTGCAACTGTTATGGGCGGCCATGTTGCTTAACATCAGGTGAACGACAAGCTCGTCACGTCATTCATTCTCATAAAAAAACCCTAAGTAAATCTGAAATGTGAAAATGGGCTACTAAAAACATATAACACGCTACCTAAGTTAGCTGTGCGTTTACGGCCCGGCCCTATCATGGTAGCTTTGGATTAGTTACTCCAACTTATGTTTCTTTTTGTCAGGCATATCGAACTCAATCGAAAAGACAAAAGCCGGTTTGTCTAATCCAAAAATACTCCACGTTCATTAATAAGGCCGTTAATGACTACGAATTTAGTAACAACATACAAAGAAAGACGATGTTACCGCCAGTAACGAGTTTATTCAATTCTAGAATACCTACTGTGATGTGTGAAAATAGGCATGATGGCTAATTTTTTTTTGCATAATATAATAATATTCCGCAAAAAATAAACAATTGTGAAAACAAAAATAAAATATCTCAAAAAATTATAAAGTTACAAGCATTTTAAAAACCGGAATAGAAAGATATAGCTCAAACGGCCAATGGCGTCAAAGCAAGGACGTTCATAGTACTTCATTACTGAGCTGTGATAGCTTTACATACAATCTCTTTGGCATGTGACGTCACCAGTGAATTTTTCATAGTAACTACGGAGGCGCTCTGTTTCGCGAGAAAGGGACAGGATATGCCCGCTACAGAAACTTTAAAAGCTTATTACTCCGTGTTTTATCTACCGATTTTTCTTATTTTTTCAATTATTGCATTCATTTTTAATCTTCTTTGTGAAAATAATATTTACTTGTTCATTTTTAATAGTAGTCATTATGCCTATTAATTGTACTCCATGGTCCTTGAAGTTTAGCAAGTATACACCGCAACATATAATGGTGCATGCATTGAAATCAAAAAAAGATTTCATCATAATGTTCGCTCCTAAAATACTTGTCGTATTTTAAAATGTTCAGATTATTCGAGGGCGAGAACTGGGGAAGCAGTAACTTCATAACATCATTAAAATTTTCGCTTCGGACAACGTGAAATGTAATTATTAGATGCAGTAAGCGCATTAAAGTACGTCTGATGCTCCATAAAATTATATCCCGTTTAAAATCTATGTACTTCAATGGAGGATTTTGTAGGATATTTTCAAACGCTGATTGACGGATGACACCATTGCTTATCCTGTAAAGTAAATTAATGAGTTACCTAAGGTATTCTTATCAATGAGTAGGACCGTAGGCGTAGGGATAGGTATATCTTCTAATGAAGATGTGCTCAACGGATAAGTACCTACTTAACGCAACTATTGCCTGTGATTTATTCGTCGCACTAGTTGTGCTACACGAGCGGTTGGATTTTAAGGAGTTCTATGAGGTATCTCCAAAGCCCGGACTCATTTATTTATGCATGTATTTTTAATACTTTATTTTGTCATGTATTTTTATTTGTTAATTTATACATTTTGTTTTTATTTATTTATTTATTCATTTGCACATGTTTTATATTTTTATTTATTTATTTAGTCATTAAGTTAAGGGCAAAAGGCCTTATCTTAAATTTAAAAAAAAATTACATGGCGATTAAGAACCGAACCAAACCAAATCAAACACTATAATTATATTAGTAACAAAATAACATATCGACCAAGGTGTAAACACAGATCCTATAAAAAGGTGCAAAGTTTCTTCATGGGATCTAAAAAATATAGTTTTACCTACTCTTTTACCTAAAAAGAAAAAAAAACGCTTTGTCTGAAGCGTCATTTGTTTCATAGCTCTGTGCTTGTACCAAGATCGCATTTCCAATAAACAGAGTTTTCAAACAAACTTCAAATGTAACTATCAAGACATTTATTAAGATGTAATAAAAAAACTTTGTAACAAGCAGTTCATAACTCTGTTGACGCAATACACGCCGTACCGCGCTGCAAAGGATTACTTGTTGCGTGTCCTATAGTAGTTTCTAGGAGTAATACTTTGTTTCTTGAGTGGCTCTGAAATATAGCTGTACATAAAAGTGAGACGGTTGGACGATCTGTTTAAATTGGAATCGTGACTTGGTAGGTACTATTGAATTGACTTGTATTGTAAATAAAAAGAGTAAAGGCAATGAATTAAAGCAATTATTCCATAGTTTTATTTTTCCGTGTGAAAAATCTGAATAATAGGTACTGCAGAAATTTCCGTCATATCCAGCTTGTGACTTATTTATTCGATCTTGATTTTAACTTATATTTCCAATAAGACGTTTTTACCATGTTATTTAAGAATTAATACAGAAATGTGTTAATAGCAAATGTGCAATTATTTATGTTTTTGTAAGCTTCTTTTTGTTACGTGTTTATTTATGCAACACTGCAAGACTGTAAATTATGGATTTATGTTAACGACAATTTAATAAAGGTGAAACATTTTAGATCGTCCTCACCGTCTCTCAAATAATGTGGGCAAAAGGAGTGCACGAAGTTTTTGATCTGGAGATACCGCTCCGCATCGATACTGCTCTTCTGGAATACGAGAAGAAATGCATTACTGACCTGAACGACTTGGCAGCTTTGACGCGGACAGATATTACGCCGCTGTTTCGAAAAGTTCTATGTGCACTGATTACTATCGATGTTCACGCGCGCGACACGATCTCACATATGGTTGAGAAACACGTGCAACGAGCGTTAGTATCCTCTCTCGACTGGTCTGTTCCAACCCGTTGTTGCAATATACAAGCTCTGAAACCAGTGTCACATTTCGCGCTTCGCAACCTCCCCCTACCAGCACGTTCATCCCGTTCCACTATACCTGCAATATCGATTTTTCCTTTTAATGTAATTGAAATTGCTTACATAGTTTTGTACACTTTATTTGGAGCATATACAGGGTGTAACTGAATTCAATAGCATCCTTTGAAACTAGGTACCTACTCCTGATACATGTCACATCTGGACCAAAATTTTTGAATTCTACCACATTGGTTTGGTAATAATAATAACTTTAAAAAATGGATTAACTTACTTAATTAAATGATACAATACAAGATTTAATTAAAATAATGGAGTACTGTTTTTAATTAGTACATACAAGGTATAAAAACGTTTACATGTATCAAAATCATCCCTGCCAACCGCGTTAGGCGCCGCGGCAATCTTCGTAATTTTCAATAAAAATATTTTCCATTTTACTCTTTACTCTTTAATAATCATCTATAAATGATGTACTATCATGGGCTCAATTTATGCTAATGAATTAAATTACATCCTGTAGAAGTCCAGGTATTTTGAACGTAGGTATAGTCAAAAATAAAGTTGAAATGTTGCAGCTTTTGGTTCATTAGCTATACACAAATTAATTGACTACTATATAACTCGAGTATAATAAAATTATTCAATGAAACTATTATCTCTTTTTTTATTTTTAGAACGGATTTTGAATGGCTTAAAATGATTCGATATTACTGGGAGGAAGACATCGACAACTGCGTAGCACGAATGTCCAGCGCTTTGTACATTTACGGGCACGAGTACTTAGGAGCTGGAGGTATTAAAGTGTTGGAAGCTGAGTAAGTGCAAACTAGAAAAATTGCCGTGGCGACCATACAGCTCCACTGAATGCTACAGCCAGTGTGAGTGCAACAAGTCCTTCCGCTTTGTATACAGCCAAATGCGGGTTCGAAAACGAACTTTTAAATACCTTTAAGAAATAGGTCGAGTCTAACTTAAGAGTGTGGTAAGTAGTTCATGGCAGTTCAAAGTAGGCTCTTCTTGGGCCAAATCGTATTTCTATTCAATGTATGACTTGGTAATGAACTGCATTCTTACCTTCTTATTAATTATTGCTTTTATATTACTGACTGCATAAGTACCTTCACCTAAAATAAACAATAGCTACTACAAGTTGAGATCAAGTTAGAAAGAAATTCTTTATTCTGGCGTAGGAACCGAGATTTTCCGTGCAATGTGCAATACCAAGAAACAATAGGAACTGATAAAACTGAAACAAGGCAAGTACGAGATTATAAAGATTTGGAGTGCACCACTGCTCGTATTCAGCTAAACCTGAAGCTAGTTTTAATGGAATAGTTTTGGTAAAGTTTATCATTGTGTCCAAGGTGTGCTCGTGATCACTCCGCTAACGGATCGTTGCTACCTGTGCCTCATGGGAGCGCTGCAGTTGGACCTGGGCGGAGCGCCAGCGGGACCGGCGGGCACCGGCAAGACTGAAACCACTAAAGACTTAGCCAAATCAGTCGCTCTACAGTGCGTCGTGTTCAATTGCTCGGAAGGTACGTAAATATGTACGATTGCGTAATTATACCTAGTCTAGGGAGCAAATTTTTGGGTTTGTAATAAATGCAGGGTTGCAGATAGATGTAGAGTATTTTATCTATTGAAGATTTAAAACGAAGTAAATTAAATTATTACGTTACCTACTATAATAATTGTAAAAAGTGCTGAACGAAACTCTTTTTTATACATTTTTTTAACAGTCATATTTTTTTTTACGAGCATTATGCCTTTATTACTCAAGCTAACTACTACAATAATAAAAACTAAACTAAACTAAAACACACTACACACTAACTAGCTATACCTACTATACCTACCACAGAGCTATGAAACAAATGACACTTCGCACAAGTTTTTTTACTATTTTTCCATGGAGCTAATAAAAAAAGAAGGAAGGAATCCCATCTGATCCGAAACTGAAGCACCCTTAGGAAGCCGGAACGCTTCGTACGTACAAGCGGAATACGCACACACTCACATCATAGGCAGCCGGTCGCCCTACTTTCATCTGACACACATATGTAATATGTCCGCCATTTTGGCCTTCAGTTCGATGTCAATCAAAACTCAATCCTTCTTTTTTTTTATTTCATCCATGTATTATTCAAAGTTTTTCTTATTGTTTTGTTTTTGATACGTCTTTTCAGTTATTATAGAACTGCCACCAGAATACCAGCGATTTCCTTATGTTTCCTCTATTTAAGTTATTATAAGCTTCTGTGGTTTACATTTTGGTTTTTCAATAATTATTACATAAGTATAAAATAGTAGGCAATGCTATTTTATAACCGGAAGGTTTGGCTCGGTTTGACATCTCTATAGGTCCAAAAGTAATTGTGTGGTGCGGTTTGGTGTTAATGGCAGTGTAACGGAACAAGTGAAGTGTAAATTAAAATAATGGCAGATCCATTTTGATATTACACCCTGATAGCTTTGCAAGCAATAAAGTAGAAAGCTCAAAGGGAATGATATTTCGATTTTTGAGTAAACATCAAGATCAAAGTGAAGTTTGTTCCATGATAAAAGTGTTGTAAAAATTGAATATTTTTGCATCTATTTGCTCTGCTTGCACCACAATGGCATGTCAAGCGAACGTTCAATGCCGTACGCGTTCGCAGGACCTATGTGACTTGGAAATTGAATTTAAAATCAACTATATTTTTGAATGGTTTGCAAATAAACTCTTTGTGATTGCTTATGTTTTTTGAATGATTTACATTTAAACTCTTTGTGTAACGCACAGTTGCAGGTCAGTTTCTAATTGTAATGCCATGGTATTTCAGGATAATTATATTATAAGCTGGAGCCGGAACTGCCCACTAGGTGGGCCGAAGACCTGGTCGAAACCACAAGGCCGGGGAGCCGATGGATGCAGCAGGCAAGCAGCTACTCAAAGTGGCGCTCTTTGGGGGAGGCCTACATTCAACAGTGGACGTTTTCAGGCTGTTGATGACGATGATGATATTATAGGCCTTGAAAAGTGATGGTTTCGCATGCTAGCACAGTGGAGAGCTACCTATTTATGTCAATATACAGAATGTTTGGCAGAGTATTATCCAAACATGGTAGGCGTGTCGCATCCTAGATGTATGTTTGTTCTACTCAATGTCACTTTAGATCCTTACATTACCAAAATAATAAGATAGGTTCTTAATGTTAGAAGAATAAAAACCAAAAAATAAACGATTAGAACAATTAACACCATTAACCAGCTTTTACGTAAACTTGTATTTTCCAAATAAAACCAATCACCTACTATAGAAATAGCAAATCGCATGATCTTTGGGTAGGCAGTATGCTGTAGGGTGAGAGAGAGAGATAGGAAAAGAGAATGCAGTGCTTATTTGTAATAGTATAATTATGTAATTGCGCCGGTAAGTTTTCGATGCCTTTATGCAGAACTAGCGAGTAACTGTTGCAATTATTTCATGTATAAAACTATAGGAAACCAGAGAAGCGTAATTTCAAAGCCTGCCAGTCTAGTCTGTACACAGGCAAGTTTCTCTGAATCAATTAACGCTCGGGCATGCTTTAGTTTAACAGGCACGCTACGGCTTCGCACCGGATACGATTTTTGAAACCCTATACATTTTCCTAATAAATATTTGTGTTATGGTGGAAGTTTGTACCGTAATTGGTTTCAAACAAGGAGTTGTTTATCTATCTCTTCCTTTCGGGCAGCTTGGCTATGACTTCTTGGACATAATACACATCGTGTGTCTTTGGAGAAAATACTCTGTTAGTGTATGTAAAGGAGCTCTTGCCACATAAACAGGACTATTGTGTAAAGTAATAATTAGAAAACCTTGCAATAAAAATATCCATTGCAGGTTTTATAAGCTAAAATAAATCCAGGTATTGCATAAGAAAAACTGACCAGATTGGGCTTAAAGGCGTGACCGCTGCACCATGTTTTGAACAGAATATTGTTCTTGAACATTGTTTGTTCAAAACATTTCCCGTCCGCTGCGACTTTGAGCCGCGTCCCCTGGGCCATGTTTTGAACAAAACATTGTTCAAGAACAATATTCTATTCAAATATGGTGCATCGGTCACGCCTTTATAAATAAAAACGGTTTTTATATACCTTTTTTATGTCTAGGGTTGGACTACAAGATGATGGGTAGATTTTTCTCCGGCCTCGCCACATCAGGCGCGTGGTGTTGTTTCGACGAGTTCAACCGGATCGACATCGAGGTGTTATCCGTCATCGCTCAACAGCTTATCACCATCAGGAACGCGAAGGTTGCCAAACAGTCTAGGTATATGGATAAATAGTTATTTTTCTTGGTTAACAGAAACACTGCAACACTTTAACCTAGATAAAATGGTACCAAATAATAATATATCCTACCGACTAAAATATTTAAATTAAATTTAAATAAATCCGTACTACTGTATACAGAGCCATTGCATGTCAAACACATTTTCACAAACCTGTGCTTCACGGCTCCTCCAACTTTAATCTAGATAAAATATATCGTGTCCTATAGCAGGATCTAAATATAACCTTTAAAGCTCATCCGGTTGCTTCACAGCTATCACATTTTCATAAGCAAACATATCCGGGCACCAAAGCTCGCTCGCTCTGTATGTTAAAATACTGTTATATTTTAATTTTAATTTACACCGATTATGCAGAAAAGAAATTACCATAAATAATGGACCCTTTTTTATAAGGCCTTCTGGACAAACTTACTGATGGAAATGGATTCATAATAGCATACATACTTAATAATAAAGATAATGATTTTTCTTGCTTTACTACGCTATATTGTAATGAATTTTTGGGTTAGTTGACTTATTGTCCGTGTAATTGTTGAAGTTGAAAATATTTTTCACTTTGAGGGAAACGTGAAGTCAGCAAACCGCATAACAATCAACATCAATTAGGTACCTGAACCGTCCTATGCAAAAAAAAACTTATGCATTCCACCCGTCACGGTCCAAAACACATGTAGAGCGGGCGGTTTGCTCCACATGTCCTTTTTATTCGAATGAGAGTACTATTACAGAGATTGTATAATGTCGTTAGTCTATCCTCCATTCCAACTGTGATCTCATTATCCACCACGGTATTGGTTCATTTAAAGGTTCGAATGTCTGACTGATCAAACGTACTATTATGTCGTTACGCCATTCATACATCATTTACGGGCAATCGGTAATTTTCATGGTTCTCTAATCAAGCTTTTCTAGAAATCTTATTTATATACTACAACGGACAACGTTCAATATTTAATATTTCGTATAATACCTATATGTACATACCAATAATAAAAATCAGGTATTATATTTAGTGCGGATCCTTTAATTGCTGGATAAACATTAATGGTTATTCATAGTGATTTATTATCTTAGTAAAAAAGATGTAACCTTACTACTGTTCAAATATTTAAGACAACTTAACTTATTTACTTATTATTTATTGGTTTCTTCAGTATAATGGAGATAGTAATCATATTATAGTTAACTGTGGTGAAACAAACTAAAAAATTACGGTTCAGGTTCATGTTTGAAGGGCGAGAGATAAAACTAGTCCGGTCGTGTGCCGCATTCATCACGATGAATCCTGGATACGCAGGACGGACCGAGCTACCGGACAACCTGAAGGCTTTGTTTCGGCCTATTTCTATGATGGTGCCAGACTATGGTAAGACATGAAAAGCTTAGTTATTATAATTATATGGTGGTGTTTCAGGTAATTACGACTATCAAAAAACTGTAGGTATCTCTTGCTAGTACGTAATACATCTATGCTAAAAAAAGGAAACATGACGTAAAAAATATCCTGTAAAAATTCAATAAGTAGTCAACCTCATCCGTTGATTTTCGCGGAATTTTAGCCATGTCATTCAAAAATACCGCGTGAACCATTCTGCGCGTTCATGTAGTATTTTTGTCAGTGTCCATAATTTATTAATAGTTTTCCGGAAACTTCCACTTTTATTATGTCTTATAATAATAGGTATTGTAAAATATATATGAAATGCCGTATCTCCATTAAAAATATTGGTGTATACTATACCTACACAGAGTATAAATAACTTATTGTTTCACTATAAAAATCAAGAGGTTTAACTATTTTTACACTTCATAAACAGTATTAATACTATCCTGGGCGTAGAGTTTGCGCTTTACACCCAGGTTAATAGGCAAGTGCCCTACAATTTTTTTATTGGAAATACCTATTCCTTGAAAAATTAACAAGAGCATTTTGATAATAACTGTGGGGAAACAATGTTTTGCGAGAAATGGACAGGCGACGACTTTAAAAGCTTATTACTCCGTGATTAACATCGCAATTAATAATTTTTTTTGAAAAAAAAAAGAGGCATTATTTTGATTAAAAAACACATAAGTTTAGTTTTCTTTTCTATTACTCTTTTTAACCTAATGTATGCAAATAATATTATTTGTTAATTTTAAATAGCAGGACACTAAAGTATTGCAAGATAATGTTCTCTACATTAAGCTCGCTGTACCTTAATCTGCTGTTTGTGCAATAAAGCATTTTCTGTCTATCTATATCTATTAGTGTAATGGTCTTCGTTTCTAGACCGTTCTACGTTCTATTGGTTTAGTTTGAAGGAAACGGACTGGAGATAAATTGAATGTGTAAGATGGTTTCCTTCAAGCTATACTAGAAAAACAAAATAGACCATGCCCTGGTGTGCATGGTCTATTTTCATTTTCTAATATAGAATGCATTTACCCTATCCGCGTATAAACTTACGGCTTCATTAATAAACGTGGAGTAGTATTGGATGAGTTAAACCGGCTTTTATCTTTGTCCAATGAGTTCAAAATTCCTTTGACAAAATATACAAAAGTTGGAGCAACTAACCCAATGTTACCACGCTGTATGCTGTAACATGTCTAACAAATATTAAACTATTCTAATTACATTTTTTTATTTGCAACTATGATCTTCTAACAGAAAATGATGAAGACATGAAAACATAAGTAATACTTCATAACTGTGGTTTCACCCGCGTAGAGATATATTTACTTACTTTTCCCGAATAAATGCATGTTACCATAACTTACACTTCTTCAAAATGTATGCACTTCAGCACTGGCTCGTGTTATCATAACATACAAACATAACATTATACAATATTCATCATCAACAGCCTAAAGACGGCCACTGCTGAACGCCTCCCCTATAAAGTGCCACGGTGAGCGGAGCGGTTATGTAGGAGACCTTTTTTTTTATGAGAATGAATGACGTTACGAGCTGGTCGTTCACCTGATGTTAAGCAATACGGCCGCCCATAAAAGTTGCAGTGTATAAGAGTGCAGTTGCACTCGGAACTTTAAAATAATAAAGTTTCGCGTGACACTGCACTGCGCACGGCATCCTGAGACATCACACATGTGTAATCAGGTCATAAAGTCTCATTTGCCCAGTACTTTCACTAGCTACAACGCCCTTCAAACCGGAACACAGTAGTGCTTGCACACTAATGCTTACAATAATGACCTTTGTTCAACATGTGGACGTCTGGCTGATGATGATGATGGCATAGTTGTTGTTAATCAGTTATCTCCTTCTCTTGGTGTTCAATGTAATATAGGACTATCATAATCTGATGGCAAAATTTGTAGCAAGCAGTGCAAGGCTAATATTAATAGGTACTATTGAATGATTTATTCGATGAATACTATTGTAAATTTTTCGTGCTCCCCATTTCAGCTGGGCTATACGCACTGTATTGTTAAAGTATAAATATTTTTGTCATCGTTATATGCTCGTTTTCAGCCTTAATTGCGGAGGTCATCTTATACTCTGAAGGATTTGAATCTTCAAAGAGCTTGGCAAAGAAAATGGTGCAGATGTACAAGCTGTCTAGTGAGCAACTCTCTAAACAAGATCATTATGATTTTGGAATGCGTGCTGTGAAAAGCGTGTTGGTAAGGTTTCCCTATTACCAATAGTTTGTTTAATAAAATAATGAGTATTTGTAAATATTCATTTTTAATAGATGATACAGATGATACAAAATAAATGTAAGTTCC